>JARYHS010008074.1:4300622-4571582 GCA_031002005.1 Vandiemenella viatica
AGCCCCAACACTGCCGAGGTCGTTTTAATGTGGACTTTTTTTGTTTTTAGTAAAATTGCAATGATTTACGCTTAAGTACCGAAGAAAATATTTTACTGTGTGTCGATAGTAGCCAAGATGGTCAGTGCTTGCTTAACAGGACGCTAGGAATACATATTTCGTCACGCTTAGTAAACAGAGATAACAGTCGTTGAAACAGTGTACACATTTCGCAAAGCGCGCCGGAAATAATGCCACCGAACGCCATCTAGCCGCCACCAAATGAACTAGAAATTAAGCCCTTGGGAGATGGTGCCATCTGTGCGGCCGATCTGTGAACTAACGGCGGCCATCTAGGTCACCCCAACGGGGGGCGACCGGGCATCCCACTCTTCATGTGTGAGAGTGACTTTATTGTACCCAACTTTTTCGAGTACAACTACTGGATTAAATTCCAGTTTAGGTGACAAACCAACAGTGATACACTTGGTGTCACTGCTGTTTAACTTGTAGCATGTTGAAAACAGGAGAACCTCACTAGCCATAGTGAACTGGACTTGACGATCGCCGACCGGGAACTGAGGGCTAGCTGGCTGGTGTGATGGCCTTTATACTCCGGCAGTGACGTCAACACCCACTTCTGTATCAAACAGTATACATCTGAGAGGAAGTGGATTCGTGACATCATGGAGACCATCATACTCGATTTCCCGATTAATGGATGACTTAAACCAATGGGTCCATTTAAACTCCTCGAAGATAAGACTTTAATTATATTTAAGTTACTCGGTAAAGGTGGAATTGGAATACGCAACACCCGACGACCACTAGGAACTAAAGTGATAGACGAATCCATAGTTTTGTCTGACGTCCGCATTCCAGAACAGGATGGAGAGCAGTGGCAAATATTTGTCGGAGACCAAAATGATACATGCCAAAGAACTAACGGGGGCTGCCATCTGCCAGCGGATCGGCGAACTAACTGTGCAGCGCAAGCCCGACAGCTACCGCCATCTGTGCGGCCGATCGGTGAACTAACGGTGCAGCGCCATCTAGCCGCAGATCGGGGAACTAACGGCGGCCATCTTGGTCGCCCCAAACGGGGGCGGCCATGTTGTGACGTCACGCGACCGTGCTGCCACCTGGCGGGTGCGCCAGCTAAGACAATCTCCTCCTACTGTTGTTGATTGCCGCTCTAATCGATCCACGGTTTAAAATTAAATATTCGACTAGCGATCAAATTGTAAATACGAAGACTGATATTTTGTGATTTCTACGTCAAAACTGTGCACTGACAATAACAAATAAAACGGGTCATTTGGAGTGATTAAATCTTATTTTATTAGTGCCGATGTACTTTTTGTATTGGTTATATTTAGTACATTTTTAATTAATCTGTATACGTGAAACTACTTTCAAAATATTGGTATTGATTCGGTTTTAACTGAAAATTTAATATATGATACTAATTTAGACAGCAGAATATTGTATTTTAAAAGCTAGAATAATTTATGCTAGGTAAGAAGGTTGAAATTTATTTTTATTGCTGTTAAAAAACGGTGGTATTACTACACATAAGCTAACATGTATTTGATTTACGAAAGCTAAAGCTCTAAAACTTATTAATTTTATCTACGGGACAAATTATTCTGATTTGATTGGGGCTGTTACTGTTAAATTTGATAGTTTCTTTTTATTATTGCTAAATAAAAATAACTGCATTTATTTTTGCTAAATTGCATTGCTCAGAACCTGGTTTGGTACTATTTTACTGTTTTATTTTATGCTAATAAATAAATATTAAAAACTTTGTTTATAATTATTGCAAAGGTGCAATTTATATAAAAAATACCACATATAAAAAAATAACAGTTCATTTTTTGTATGTCATATATACTTCATGTTATATAATTATTTTTGAACCTTCGGCTTCGGCTTCGACCAAAAAATGACCTTCGGTCGGACACTAGATGGAGGATTGCATGAAACCAGTGGAGAGACTGATAATAGGAAAAAAAATTACTAAAATTAATTTACATATTTTTCTCTTAACCTAGTTTCCTCTTTGCATTAAATTCGGCCATCTATGGAGTTTAAAGACTAAAAACCAAATTTAAGTAAGGAAACGTTACATGCCATAATAAGGCTATTATTTTTTTTAAAGAAGTATGACGTATGGTATGCATCTAGTTGGTATTTTATCTTTGGTGTTTCACCCAATACGTTCAGATTTTCCCTTACTGCTGCGGCGGCGTTATGTTGTGTTGAAGCATAAGACATACCAAACGATTCAGACTCCTGTCTCTAAAACGGTGAAAACCAAATCGAAATCTGCGCAGCTGTTTCTCAGTTCTTCTAGAAGCAATGTACACGGTTTTCGTTTTATAGATATAGATTGCAAGATACAGAATAAATGGACACAACTGAAAGTTTGATGATATTAACATATGTTAAAATTACACATTTACATATGCAATATTATTTCTATGTTATGTATCCCATAAAAAAAAAACCTTGGTTTTCCTACAAAGCAGCATGAAAGGATAATTATAACGTCCGTAAATCGGACCAGTAGTTTTTTAGTCTATATCGATCACACACACACACACACATATATATATTATCTAACTAGGCAGGGCTTCGCTATTGCTAGATTTGAGTATACATATAAATTAAATGAACACAAACGAAAGTTTGATGTTAACTTCTGTTAAGATAAGGTATTTACAAATATACATTATTATTTTTATGTTTTGGATTACGTGAATTGTAATTACGGTTTTATTCGATATTAAGTTGATTGCGATTCTCTTGGGATGCGATGTTTTGGGGGATTCCATTTCGCATATTTGAAAGAAGTGCCTTGGTTTTTCCTACGAAGGACCTGGCAACGTATAACTGTCCATGAAACATTTTTTTCCCCATTTCCAATACGCAATAATATTATAGAAAAATGTGCAGCACAAGGATGATCTTGTAATTTAACACGCTTAGCGGAAACTGATACGAACAATGGCTTTCATAACATAGAGATGCAATTTATTTTGTCCGTTTTGTTTTATTTTCTTTCTGCAGGTCTGTTCGAGGATATCAATAGTTTCAATGGCCTTCTCCTGAAAACACAAAAAAATATATATTAAAAAAAACGCGCGTGGATCAGTTTAGTAGTTTTTTAGTCTATAGCGGACACTATATATAGAAGAAAATTAGCAGCGCCATTAAAATAGCCACACGGCGTACACGTTGAATTCTTGTGAGTGAGTGATGATTTCTTTCTACTTGTCAGGAGGATGCGCCAATACAATTGAATATTATTTAAATTTTTGTGTCGTACGCATTTCACTCCATTCTTCAGTGTATCTTCAGCGACATGTATGCGATATTTATACATTTTGCCAGTAAGATTTAATTTAATAACAATATACAGTGTTGAAATAAGAACTCCGCGACAAGCAAACATAAACACCCACGTGAAAAAAGGGAAACATACCACCCCCACGAAGGAAAAAAAGAAAAATGGAATGTTATGACTTATATCAACAAAAGTACACACAACATAGCAGACATTCTCAGAAAACAAGGACTCCACTACACTCGCATGATACGAACTCGATTCTAATAGTGATACTGTGTACTATGGTCAGTGCAGTGTAGTGTCGTGTATCTTGGGAAGATTCTGTTAAAATAATTACCCAACTAAAAGTCACATGTAAGTAAAATTAATTTCAATTACAATTCACGAAATGGCGTTGGAACCAACAATTCCATAGATAAAAAAATAGCACAAACAAAAACAACACACAGACTCACTTGTCAAAACTGTGAAACATAGTACGTTGGTCAGACATGCACGTACAAAAAACACTGGAATACATCAATCACCGGACACAGCAACCAACCCAAAGACATTCACACAGACATGCAAACACTCAGAAAACCACAGGCAACAACATTCCAAGAAAATTATCACATCCAAAAAGCACAAAGCACTAACTGAAGGGAAACAGGTAATAAATGAATACATCAAGTTGAAGAAGCAAACACTATTTGCGATTTAAAAAAATCAAAATAAATATTCACCAAGAAAACAACCAATTCAAATGCCCACCTACCGTCAAAGATAATAGAAAGTAGACTTTGAAAACCAAGAAACTGCAAACTCAATTACTTTTTTTTTTTTTCTTTTTGCTTTACGCCTCGTCGACGTCGCGGTCATTAGAGGCGGGAAACGACTGGCGGCAAGGAATGGGAAGGAATTCTGCCATGGCCTTTTGAAGGAAGCATTCGGGTGGAGTGATTTGTGTAAACTATGGAAAACCCAAATCTGGATGCCCCAACGGGGATTCAAACCAGTGTTCTCCCGAACGCGAGACCAAAACCTTAGCCGTTCATCCAGTACGCTCGGTAAAACCCAATGAAATCCGAACATAAAGAAAACAAACGCTTTAAGGACTAGTGAAAAACATGGCGTGGAATTCACACTCACATGATTTGAACGCGATACTAATAGTAAAATTAACGGCGCACTTCGCAGCCAGGGCACTGTAGTTTAGTGTTGTATACCTTAGGAAGATTTCACAATGATTCCTCTTAAAAGAAAGTATCCGACTAAAAATCATATAAGTAAAATTAATTTCAACTACATTTTATACTGTTTTTAAATTAAATGTAACTGACAAAATATACAAATATCACACACACGTCGCTGAAGATATGCTGGAAAATGGATTCAAACGTGCACAACGCAAAAAATAAAATAATATTGAATTGTATCGGCGTATCATTAAACTTTACAAAAAATTGACTTGCATGTCACGAAATGGCCCACAATATCCAGCTGATAAGTGTTTCGTTCAACTACTCTAACAAATGCGACTGCTATTTGAAACTTTTTTTATCGGTGCAATATCGTCGAAATGGTCGCTTCGACCATTTGGCAAAAAGCCGCCCATAAATCGGTCAAGTAGTTTTCAGTCTATAGAGGAAACACATAACTTTTTTTTTATTAACTGCTTTACGTCTCTCAACAGCGAGGTCTTTAGAGACGGGAAAGGATGGGGGCAAGGAACGGGAAGGAATTCGGCCATGGCCTTTTGAAGGAAACATCCCGGCATTCGCCTGGAGTGATTTGGGGAAACCATGAAAAACCCTAATCTGGATGCCCGGACGGGGATTCGAACCACCGTCCTCCCAAATGCGAGACGAGAACGCTAACCGTTACACCGCCACTCTCGGTAACACATAACGAAATTGCCTTTTGTATATATAGATTCTCTCGTGAGCTTTGTCACAGATCATTTTAAATTGAAAGGCACACAATTTCAGTACGAGGAACAAAATAAGTTTTAGAAAACACAAACATTAGTGCAAAGAAGAGTTAATTATTCTGCCTAATAAACCTCCTAAAAGTATAAAACACTGTTTAGGTAAAAGTAAGGACCCGTGTGGTCGTTATGAATGGTGACAGGGTTTCTACTGGCTGCGCAATCCGCGACTATCGTTTCCGCCTTTGCCTAACCTGGTAGTCCTACCGGATACGGGCCACCTACAGTTTAACCTGGAATCGAAACTGCGGAAGTTTCTAGATGGAAGTAAAGTTGTGGGGTCGTAATGACTGGTGACAGTTTTTATCTGCTGTAGAATCCGCCAAACGTATCCTGGTGATCCTACCGGGTATAAGGGACCTGCAGTTGAATGGCGTCTGAAAATCACCGCCGAGACAGGGATTCGAACCGGGAATCTTTCGATCTCCAGTCACGCGCATTAACCACTCAGCCACAATACCGTTAGCATGTTGCTGACGTCACGTATCGAGGTGTAAACTACTACCAGAATACTTACATCAAACATGAAGGTTTAAAGATACAAAGCAGAAGTTTATGCAAAACGTACAAAGGACAACCAACAGCGTGTTAGCACGAGAAGAGACACCACATGAGAAGTAAAAATTAAGTGTGGGCCTCGCATTCGGGAGGACGCGGGTTCGAATCCCCGTCCGGGCATCCAGATTTGGGTTTACCATGGTTTCCTCAAATCACTCCAGGTGAATGTCGGGATGCTTCCTTCAAAAGGCCATGCCTTGCCCCCAGTCCTTTCCCGCCTCTAATGACCTGGACGTCGACGAGGCGTAAAGCCAAACAAAGATTTCACAAGAACTGTTAGAAATTAGAGCAGAACTTTCCAAAGAGAATGAAAATTAAAATCGTGGGCCACTGCAATGCCGCGTCACTTTACAGTCTTGGCACGTCGCCCACAAAACTAAACGCATCCGAACTCCGTTAAATTGCCTGGCCATCGAGGAAGGAAAACAGTGCAGGCCAGCAAGGGACCAAACACCACGCACTGGAGAGAAGCCGGGAGGGGAGGTCGCCATGTTGAGTTTCCCAACGAACACGGGAAATAGGCACAAACACCTCAAGGGGACCAGACGGAAACCGTGGCGCCGCAATGTGATGATGGATTATTATCTAACTCGACGAGACGGATCAAAAATGAACGATAAAATTTATTGATATCCTGCTTAGTTCTCGAGATATACTGTTCAAACGAGGGCAGTTTTGGGTTGAAACTCAGACGAAAAGATCAAATTTTACGGTAGATTCTTATGTACCACGATGACACAAATCGAAAGAAAAGAATAAAAATTTTCGATATCTGGATTAGTTCTCGAGATATAGTGTCTCCTAATTGAGGTGGTTACATTGGGCTACGGCCTGGACCAAAAAAATAATTTTGCCACATCCACTCCAAACTACACGGTGGACATGCAGAGTGGGTGTTCATTTTTTTACTACCCCTTTTGGTTACGTTGAAACGTAGCCTGGACCAGAATAAAAACGTCACCAAAGCCACAAGGAACTATAATAGGCTACCTGTAACTAATTTTTGATAGTCGATATCTCGAGAACTAAGGGAGATATCAAAAACAAAAAAAAATCTCCTGATTTACGATTAATCTCGTCGATTTACATGAGAATCAATCATCAAATTCTATCGCCACGGTTATGATAGTGCTGACAACCTCAACACACAAAATTCATTCCACACTACATACCTTCAGCACTCGTTTACAAGAAGGCTAGCCTGTCATGTGCGAAGCAGTAAGACATGCTGATTGTCTACACTACACCAACAAATATTGGAGAACAACCTCTCCCTATTCAGAGGTCCTACTGTTAAACACTTCAAGTACAATAATTACAATTTGATTAACTTACTATATTAACTATATTCCGGGTTGTTTCCTATCTGGTTTGTTAGTGGTATCGTATACGTGTCTTGGCCCCACAGTAAACAGCCAATGGGATCCATCTGATGAAGTAAAGTCACGTATTGGTAAAGCCAGGGTTACTTTCAATAAAATGAATAATCTTTTTAAGAGTCGCAATTTATCGATTACCACGAAGGTGAGACTCCTGCGCTGCTATGTGTTCTCTGTCCTCCTGTGCGTTGAAACGTGGACATTAACTGAAACTACCAGTAAAAGACTAGAAGCTTTGGAAATGTGGCTGGATCGAAGAATGTTGAGAATACCATGTACAGACCACACCACAAATGATGAAGTGCTCCGCAAAATGAAAAAAAGATACGGAAATATTGACCACCTTAAAAACACGGAAGCTACAATACATTGGCCACATCATGAGGAACGATAGCCGCTGTGAACGCCTGCAGTCTGTTCTCCAGGGAAAAAATACCAGGAAACAGAAGTGCTGGTAGAAGAAGAACTTCTTGGTTAAAAAATCTGAGAACATGGAGCTCCAAGACAACTACGGAGTTAATCCGAGCATCAACCAGCAGAGACGAGACAGCCAAGATGGCTGCCGACATGCGGAACGGATAGGGACCAGAAGAAGCACAAACCCAGCGTAGCTCTCTACTCCCACCCCCGAGTCCGTATACCGAGCCACGTAGTTTCTGGAGGCGCCCCAATCCGCAAGTGGGGGACTGAAAACACTGCGGGATTACAATCTTCAGCCGGAACCCAAAGCCAGCGCGCATTACAGGGCTGAGGGCTGGCTCAGGTACTTCCTTACTGACGAAATAGAGACCTATGTGATCCACTTGGCATAACCAATATGGCCGCCGGAAGCACGACATCGAACTTCTCGGTCTGCAGCAACGGCTATTCTTTAATTAATTCGCATTCGTAAAATCGCGATTCACTTCCTTTTCTTGTCGGATTTAACGCTGTGTAATTGTTGCTGGCGATGGCAACGTTTCGGTGACAACGTGTGGCCCTCGTCAGTGCTTCTTCAAGTTGATTTATTCGTTTCCCGGGCACACTGGACGGACTGTTTACATTGTTCGACAGAGATGATATTGTTTGTGCGTCCAAGTTTCAGGGAGGTTGTTGCACGAAAAGAAAAGTAATTGCAATCTTGCAAAATGCTGCCTGTGAAATGTGCGAAAATCTACTATATGATTTTGTAGCCTCACCCCGCAGTCAATTCAGCAGCTGTTGAATGGACTTTACGCCTCGTCGACGTCGAGGTCATTAGAGGCGGGATAGGACTGGGGACAAGGAACGGGAAGGAATTTGGCCGTGGCATTTTTGAAGGAAGCATCCCGGCATTCACCTGGAGTGATTTGGGGAAACCATGGAAAACCCAAATCTGGATGCCCGGACGGGGATTCGAACCCGAATGCAAGTTTTTACGAATATGGTGATTAGTAGGTTTCAGATCTAACTTCTTTTTGAGCTGAAATGCTGAATTAAATACTGATTTAACGATTGTAATTTGCGTCATATTACGATAATATTTATGGTCATACTTTGAGGAAAAATCTGATGATCTTTTAATAGTATCGGCATTTCACTAGACGATTTAGATGAGAAGAAATTAGGATAATTATTCACAGAACTGTACTGTTACTATACACTGGAGGGAGGGAAACAAAACTAATTGTCACTGGATTAGTCAGAATTCACCAGTCAAGAATTATTGTCTCTCTATAAACGTTAATGTTCCGCCCGCCTTTTAATCTCGACGATGGAGCATTCGTTCAAAGTGTGAAAACCGAGATAGGTCAAGCAAAGGGCAGTGTGACTAGATAGCTAAAGTACAAACAAAGTGTTGAGTGAGAATACTAGACATAAAACAAATATAAATTTTACTTTGTGATGAATCTCTTTTGACTGAAGACGACACGCAATCAAATTGCAGTGACTGACTCTGCTTAAGAACGCCCCCCCCCCCTCCCCCCTGGCATCTTGCGATGTCGAACAAAGCTTCTCACAGTAGAAGACAGTTCTAAGCGACAAAAGGAGAAAATTCATCTTCAGAAACTTTTAAATTTATATGGTAATACACTACAAACATCAAACAACAAACAAGAAAACACTAATCCACTAAATTTCTTTTTTCAA
Source organism: Vandiemenella viatica (assembly GCA_031002005.1). Classification (NCBI taxonomy): domain Eukaryota; kingdom Metazoa; phylum Arthropoda; class Insecta; order Orthoptera; family Morabidae; genus Vandiemenella; species Vandiemenella viatica. The sequence continues at coordinate 4,309,972 of JARYHS010008074.1, forward strand.
AAGTAAAAATCTAGGTATGTATACTTTGACAGGAATATTAAAATAATTTTCAAAAAAAATTTAATTTCCCAATCGTGCAGTGTGTGCATCAAAACATTATGCTGTCTACATTAATGCGACACTACTACATACTAATACTAAAATAAATGATTGAGCACGTTTCAATGTATAGTAAATTCAAATGTTTGATCATATTTTGTAATTTTTTTTTTTTTTTTTTTTTTTTTGCTATCACCAGTGTTTCGACTGGTTTGATGCAATCCTCCATCCCTTCCTATCCTGTGTTAACCTCTTTATCTCTACATACCCCTTACAACCCACGTCCTCAATTATCTGCTTCATATATTCTAATCTCTGTCTTCCTCTACAGTTCTTACCTTCGACTGTTCCCTCCACTAACAAATTAACCAATCCAGCATGTCTCAAAATATGACCTACCAGCCTGTCTCTTCTTTCTGTAAGCTTCTTCCACAAACTTCTTTCCTCACCCATCATTTCCAAAACTCGTTCATTTCTTACTTTGTCTGTCCACTTGATTTTCAGCATTCTTCTGTAGCACCACATTTCAAATGCTTCAATTCTCTGGTATTCCTTAAGTCCATAAAGTGCTGTGCTCCACACAGGTCACTGTGTTGGGAACTCTAGTGATTTGGAATCATGCCGCAGCACCTCTCCCGGGAGTCGAACCAGCTACAGCAGACGTCATCACCGAGCCAAATGGGCGGCCTTACAGCAGTCTAATCAGTGTCGTAAATTATCATTATTCTGCTTGCACTTTCTATTGAATTTTAGCGTTGATAGTGAATCGTTATATTTTCATTCATGTAAAGTCGCTAAGGTATGTTCTAATCTCAAAGCCCATTTATACACTGAAGAGCCAAAGAAACTGGTACACCTCCTTAATATCGCGTGGGGCCCCCGCGAGCAATCAGAAGTGCCGCAACACCACACGGCACGGACTCGACTAATGTCTAAAGTAGTGCTGGAGGGAATTGACACCATGCATCCTGCAGGGCTGTCCATAAATCCGTAAGAGTACGAGGGGGAGGAGATCTCATCTGAACGGCACGTTGCAAGGCATCCCAGATATGCTCAATAATGTTCATGTCTGGGGAATTTGGTGGCCAGCAGAGGTGTTTAAACTCAGAAGAGTGTTCCTGGATTCTGGACGTACGGGGTGTCGCATTGTCCTGCTGGAATTATCCAAGTCCGTCGGAATGCACAATGGACATAAATGGATGCAGGTGATCAGCCAGGATACGTACGTACGTATCACCTGTCAGAGTCGTATCTAGACGTATCAGGGGTCCCATGTTACTCCAATTGCACACGCCCCACACCATTACAGAGCCTCCACCAGCTTAAACAGTCCCCTGCTGATATGCAGGGTCCATGAATTCATGAGGTTATCTCCTTACCCGTACACGTCCATCCGCTCGATACAATTGGAAATGAGACTCGTCAGACCAGGCAGAATGTTTCCAATCATCAACAGTCCAATGTTGGTGTTGACAGGCCCAGGCGAGGCGTTAAGCTATGTGTCGTGCACTCAGCAAGGGTACACGAGTGGGCCTTCGGCTCCGAAAACCCGTACCTATTATGTTTCGTTGAATTGTTCGCACGCTGCCCAGCATTGAAATCCGCAGCAATTTGCAGAAAGGTTGCATTTCTGTCACGTTGAACGATTCTCTTCAGTCGTCGTTGGTCGCGTTCTTGCAGGATCTTTTTACGGCTGCAGCGATGTCGGAGATTTGATGTTTTACCGGATTCCCGATATTCACGGTCCACTCGTGAAATGGACGTACGGGAAAATCCCCACCTCATCGCTACCTCGGAGATGCTGTGTCCCATCTCTCGTGCGCCGACTATAACACCACGTACAAACTTACTTAAATAGTGATAACCTGCCATTGTAGCAGCAGTAACCGATCTAATGCCTGCGCCAGACACCTGTTTTCTTATAGAGGCGTTGCCGACCGCAGTGCCGTACTCTGAGTGTTTACATATCTCTGTGTTTGCATATACATGCCTGTACCAGTTTCTTTGGTTCTCCAGTGTAGATATTTTTCGCTGATTACAAAATCTTGCCATATTTTGTAGTAAATTAATGGTTCCAATTTACAAGGCGAAGAAAAAAAATGGCCGCCTGGTTTTCTGATGTACAGTCTCTGCTAGCAATTAAATAAAACGGTTGAAATAAGATGCAGAGTCAGCGATGAGCAGCATTTCATTGAAGCGACGGAGTCAGCACATACGACCAGCCCTATTATAACAGTAATCTGAAAATCAATTCTTATTACACAGCGAGATAAATCGAAAGTGAAAAATATTTTTTTATATATACCTCCTTTAGTTCACGAGATATCAACTGTCAAAAATGAGTTATTGATGTAGTTCTTTGTGCCTTTGGGGACGTTTTTTTCTGGTCCAGGTGGCATTTCAACCTAATCTCAACCGCTAGGAATAAGACAAACCGCACATTGTGTATGTGGTTCCTTGTGACTTTTCCGGAAACTTTGTTCTGGTCCAGGACGCATTTCAACCCAAACACCTCGACTTTGAGTTACGATATCTCGACAAGTAAGCGAGATATCGAAAAATATTATTCCACATTTTCGATTTGTCTCATCGAGTTACATAAAAATCCAACATCAGATTTGACTTCGACGAAATAACTTTTCTGGTGTAGGCAGCTTTCCAACCTAACCACCTCGGTATTGAGATACGTACGATATTTGGAGAACTAAGCGAGGTATCGAAAAATGTTATTCGATTTTTACTAGTTCGGTTACATAAGAATCCAGCATCAAATTTCGGCGCCACGGTTATCATAGCTAATATGTCAAACGTGCATCAATAGATACTGTGTATTCTATTACGCGTAAGAATGTAGTTCCATGATGCTAGAATATGTCTTTACTAATGTGGCTGTCTGAAACAGTCTACGCATTCAATATGGCTAAAAGAACAGGTGCTCCAACATCAGAACAGAAAATTTTTGAACCTTTTCTGTGTATCGAAGAAAAAAACTCCGTATATCAGTATAGAATATCGATACATTCAGAAAGAATATTAGGGAATTTATCCGAGTTTTTAAAATAAGTTCTGTTTTTAAATTGCGTCGTGTTTGTCTGTCCAGACGCAACACGTTGCGTGGAGAGCAAGGCGGGACAACTAGCGGCGCCCCGCGGCGAACAAAGCAACTACACGCGCGCGAACAAAAGAGCGGCGACGCGCGCTAATTGCACGACGTCACTTCCGCCGCTGCTTTCATCATGGTGGCTTGTCGCTACAAATTACACGCACCGCGATCAAAAAGCTTCCTGAGTTTTCCGACTCTGCGCCATATACGGCTAAAAAGCGGTTTTCTTCCCGACTTTGATTACCGCAATGTCCGTAATATTCTCCGCCATATTGCGCACCTAATTTACTGCACACAACGAAACAATTAAACGCATTGTGGCATAGCTTTAATTAAAGAATTGGAGGAACGAAAACTTTGCTTCGAATTTCATGTGCGGAATCGAGTTTATTGGAGTGACGCGCTTAAAACTTGGCGGCAAGTTTTTTTTTATTGTTCAGTTCAACCAGGCGATATTGTGGAACTATTTTGCAGCGTGGTAGATAACGATATCAGGGAGGTGACTGCCGAACAAAAGAAAGAGTGATTAATTTTATTATTATTGCTAACTAGCTTCTAAACCCTCCAGTGGGACTCACTTCGCTGGCGGGAAAGTTAGGTTAGGTTAAGTTAGGTTATGTTAGGCTAGGTTAGGTTAGGTGCGGTTAGGTTAGGTTATCTTAAGTTAGGCTAGGTTAGGTTAGGTTACCTTAAGTTAGGCTAGGTTAGTTTAGGTTACCTTAAGTTAGGCTAGGTTAGTTTAGGTTAAGCTAGATTAGGTTAGGTTAGGTCAGGCTAGTGTCACGGCCCTGGAATTGTATTTTATGGAACATTTGTAGCAAGCTAGAGTGTGATTGAAAATGGTTTTGTATATTTGTCTTGTATTTCTATTGCAATTCAGTGTAACTGGATTTTTTTTTTTTTTGTGAAAAGAAATTATGTAAATAGCATTTAATATTTTTTAGAACAGAACTATTCAAGAGAATTACTTAAATGTTTGTAATTGTAGGTATTATGGTGAGGTGCGATGATTAAAGAACGATTTACTACAGTTTAAAATGATTTATGTGGATAATATTGTGTTTAAGTATCTTAAATTTTCATTTCTAAGCATTTTGTTAATGATTGTAAATGATTATGTATTATTTCTGATTGTTTTTAATATATTTTCTATTGTTTAACTATTGTTATGTTCCAGAAATATCTGTCGGAAGCCTTTGTAGTGTTCTGAAACTTTCGATAGAACTGATATAATGCGATCAGCAAAAACTAAGAGACAGTTTTTCGGCAGAGTTTTACAGAATCAGTTTACGTCGGCCAAGGAGAGTGTTGAAAGAACGGTTTTGGTAGTATTGTCTTTGGAAGAAGTGCCGACTGTGATCGTTGGTACTTTGTGTTTATATGTGAACTGTATTATGAAGTCCGATAGCTTAGTAGCAATAAAACTAGTTAAAATTTCAAACTGGATGGTGGATTAGTTATTTAATATGTAAGTAAAACCGCGAACAGACTAATATTACGTTAGGTTAGATTGGGTTAAGGGTTCTCCGGTAGGATGGAAAATGATGAAGTTTTTTTGCCGATTATTGAACTTTGGAATATCTTCTTTAATTTGGTGTATAATACATGCATATTTCTAACCTAGAAATGCTTTTAAAAAAGGCTTCGTTTGCGTGTCAGTCTTCACAGCATCAAACTGGAAGGGGTTAAAAGGATTTTTGAGAAGTCAGCAGCTGATGGAGTGCAGTATATAAATTACCTGGGGGATGGGGATTCAAAGGCATTCAAGGCAATTGAAGAAGTGAAACCTTATGGACGAGATGTGACAATAAATACGCTAGAATGTATTGCACAGGTGCAAAAAAGAATGGGTACACGCTTGCAATGCTTGGAATCACGATGGAGGGGTAAAAAGATGGATGACGGTAAAGGGTTACAGGGGAAGAATGGACTTACAGAAGGCATAATTAATAAATTACAAAAGTATTATGGAATAGCCATTAGACATAGCAACAACTTTGTCGAAGAAATGAAGCGATCTGTTTGTGCTGTCTTATTTCATGTTGCTTCAACTGATTCTGCTCCCAACCACGGACTCTGCCCCAAAGGAACTGATACATGGTACAAGTACAACAAAACACAAGCAGCAGCCCAAACATTTGTGCACAATGATGGTTTACCTTATGCTGTCATTGAGGAACTTGAGCCTATGTTCAGGGCTCTATCTGACGTACAGCTACTGAAGTGTTTACATAGTCGTACCCATAATCCAAATGAGTGCATCAACAGTGTTATTTGGTCAAGAATTCAAAAAATTGTTTTTGTATCAATTAATGCTCTTCATTTTGGTGTTTATGATGCTGTAATGACTTTTAACAATGGCAATTTGTTAAGGTGTGAAACATTGAAGAAACTGAGTATTAGCGTTGGGTATCACACCATACGAGCTATGTACAGGCTTGACCAGCAAAGGTTTAGGGCGTCAGAGAAAGCATTGAGGGAAGTGGAAGAAAAGGCACGAGAGAAGAGAAGAAGACTAAAAAAAGGCTGGAAGAAAGCTACCAGGATGATCCAGATCACCCTAGTTATGGTTCTGGAATGCACTGAAACTTTGACAGCATTTTCCCCTAAGTTTACTATTGGATAGTTTTAGTGTTCCTTTTCTTGGAAACTACCCGTAAGAACTTCCTGAAACTTTTACAGCCTTGAAAGTATGTTTCTATAAGTATTTTAACACAGGTATATTGTATTATAGCTTATAGTTATTAATTATTGACTGGAAAGCACCTCCAAAAGTGCAAAAAATTGGAATATTTTTTTAAAAATATTTCTGCCAAACCAATCGGAACTTTTGGGAAATCCCTGTGTTAAAGTATTGGAAAACCATCATAGATTCACAATATTTTGTTTCAGACATGTATGAAAAGTTGTTGAGAAAAGGTACAATGAAGTTCGCAAGAAATACATGGGATAGATACACCCTAGCGGAGCCCCGTAAGTTAGGTTAGCTTAGGATAGGTTAGGTTAGGTTAGGTTATGTTAGGTTAGCTTAGGATAGGTTAGGTTAGGTTAGGTTAGGTTAGGTTAGGTTAGGCTAGGTTAGGTTAGGTTAGGTAAGGCGAGGTTAGGTTAGGTTAGGCTAAGTTAGGCTAGGTTAGGTTAGGTTAGGCTAGGTTAGGTTTGGTAAGGCGAGGTGAGGTTAGGTTAGGCTAGGTTAGGTTAGGTTAGGCTAGGTTAGGCTAGGTTAGGTTAGGTTAGGTAAGGCGAGGTTAGGCTAGGTTAGGTTAGGTTAGGCTAGGTTAGTTTTGGTAAGGCGAGGTGAGGTTAGGTTAGGCTAGGTTAGGCTAGGTTAGGTTAGGTTAGGCTAGGTTAGGTTTGGTAAGGCGAGGTGAGGTTAGGTTAGGTTTGGTTAGGCTGGGTTACGTTAGGTCAGGCTTCCGAACCCTGCAGTGTTTCTCACTGCTCTGAGGCGCCTCACACTGGGTCATAGATTCAACAGTACAGGGCTCGAGTCTAGAACGTCCTGACTGCGATTTTTAGCGGTTTCGTCCAGTGTTTCGGCATTTTTTAATAAGCGAACCTTTAACAAGTGAAAAATTTTGCCGGCGCACCACGTCCAAAAAAACAAAAAACTTTGGCGATGTCCCTATGTCGGTGGTTCAAAAACGTCGTATTTACATACTGATAGATAAATAAATTGCTTGCCCTGGTAGTCTTTTCTGCGGTGGCGGCGCTGGAGGAGAGATTGTGGCTTTTAGCGCCCAGATTGGAACAGTGTTTTTTCGTTCACTCAATCATTTATCCGAGTTCACTAGCTGGTACGGACTAGCTTCTCTGCGAGCGAGGGTACCATGGAGATCGCAAAAGGCTTACGCAACCTTCCACCAATGGTACAAGTGGCGGTGGTGGAAGCAAATCAAAAGAAGATGGTCTTTATGGCGACAGTTACATGAAAGAACAGAAATAGCTTTCAATTAGATAATGATTTGGTTATATCGTTCTGGAACATAGAACCATGATTGGAAAATTTATTAAAAAGTAAGCAGGCGTAGGCTTCTCACTGAAAATTTTGTATTGTTTGCTGATGTGATACCTACAACCCTTGCTTTTTACTTTTACCTGGCTTTTGTGGACGACCCCAGAGCTAGACTTGGTGACGCACAGGTTAAAAACAGTGGTCTAGGCGCCACATTCTGCAAACAAAAAATACACGTATCACATACAGAACACGCAAAGTTACACGCTTCGCTAAAAGATGGCATTAGAAGACTTTCCTCCAATAGATCAGACACGCTCGGCCCAACAGCTTCCTCCACAACTCTCATGATTCACACTGGCTACTTGGGGTGGCCAGTGTCCATGTGTTACCTGTCGGCCGAATCGGAGGAAGTATAAAGAAAATAAAATAAATTAAGGAGGACCTGGAATGGGATTCATTGGAAGGCAGGAGGATGGTGAGGAGGGTCATGGAAGTGGACAAGGCGTATATTGATGACCAGACATGGAACTGTATAGGTGTAAGAATTAAAAGTAATGCGTGGAAGGGAAAAGATGGCCATGACCACAAGCTGGTACTCGATTTCAGGCACAAGGGTGTAGGAGGATTCTCCTTTACAGTAAGTGAATGAAGAATTGCAATAAATTACGGATGGAAGTAATTTACCAAACACACTTAAATAGTTACTAAGTGTGGAGGGTGAGCAGTAAAGCTCTTGCCTCGCATTCGGGAGAACGCGGTTTCGAATTCCAGTCCGGGAATCCAGATTTTGGTTTTCTATGGATTACCCACAATCACTCCAGACGAATGCCAGAATGGTTCCTTCAAAAGGTCATGGCGGAGTTCCTTGCCCCAATCCTTTCCTGCCTTTAATGACCTCAATGTCTATGGGGATTAAAACCAGAAGCAAATAAGTTAAAGATTTAAAAAATAGTAGAATGGAATATATATTGCAATAAAATCCTCTCGGGTGTCCAGCCGGATGGTGTTGTATAAACACAACTGTACCTGATGTTGATAGCAGAGCTAGGTGTCGAAACGTCGTGGTTGCACAACACCATCTGGCTGAACAGCTGATAGGATTTTATTGCATCACTACACAGGGAAAGTCTCGACTCACACATATACATTACAGTCAAACATTTAAGAGAGAAATAAAAAAGGAAAAGAGAATGTTTAATCAAATTATCACCGGAGCATATACTGCGCCGCAATTAAACTAAATTAAATGATAACAGTTTCTGGTTTGTGGATGTTTTCCGTGATCAGTTGTGTGCACTTAGTGCGCTGATTCGCCGTCGTGAATGGGGCTGACGTCGTGTGGAGTGTTGTTAGATGGCGCCAGAGTATCGATCGCTGAGCCGCCCCCGCAAGCCGCAGTGCCGTCACTGCCAAGAATACGGACACGTGACGACGCATCCCGATGCTGCCGCCTACTCGTAATCCGTGCCCTCAAACCGCACTCAGCAGACCAGGGTCTGGAGCCTACAAACAAAAAAGTTTGGCCGAAACATTGCCGTTGAATACCAGGCCGTGGTACAACCACTGGAGCGTGTGAATACTATCTCCGGCACCGGAAGCCTCTGAGTGCTACAACCTTTTATGTATCGATGCGTACTGTTTATTTATGTCCGAATATTAGTTCTTAATTGACACTTTTTGCTGATAAAATTTTAACCTTCCCCTCTTTATTGTTGAATACCAGAGGGAAACGAATTTTTAAAATAAATTTCTTATCGTAATCAACATTCAATATTATAAACGCGAAAATAAATGAGGAGGTGGCGAACAAAACGTAATAACTAAACTTCTTGTCGAAACACGTTTTTTTTTTTTTTTTTTTAATCCGATAGTTTTTGGTCCACTGAATCTGAATCTAAACTCATTTTTAAACAAAACGGCATAAAACTGTACTAAAAGTGAGCCCAAAGATTGTGATTTCGATCAAAACGGTATAACTACACTAAAACTTCAACAATTTTGAAGACACGAAATCGATTTCATTCAAAACGGAATAATTTTCATACAAATTCGTCCGATGCCAATCAAAACGAAATAAATGACATGCGTTATATTTTTGTTGCGTTTTCAATACCGTTTTTAATGAGACAACACTAGGCTTTACCTTTAGTTGAAGAAAACTTAATAAGATTTGTATAGTGTCTGGTATTGTTACAAAGGCATTTCGGAAGCAATTGGGAAACGTATGAAGAATTAAGTTGGTACAAAAACATTTTAGGAAACCCCGCAGGAAAGCAATGAGAGTCAGAAGGAAGATAGTGAAGAAGAATGTGAGGAAGATGGACATGATGAAGGTTGTGATTGCAACGAAATGGACATTGAGTTCAATCTATAATGATAGCATTGATGATTTTTTATTTAACAAAGAAGGTACTTTTTTTTCCAGATGAGTCTTAATTTTTAATTATTAATAAGTTGAAATGTTATTAGACTGGACTCAATAAAGGTATTCTAAACTAATTGTACTTTAATTAACCTAACCTATCTCACAAAAAAACTTAACTTTAACAGTCAAAATGGCTTAATTTAATCCTGGTGGCAATCAAAACGTAAAGGGCCCCATACACACAGCAACTTGTTGGCCAACTTGGTTGTGTTGTAGCTGAAGTTGGTGTGTGTGTGGGTAGGTTGGCAGACCAAATCACAAGTTGGCCAACCAAGTTGGCGGTTTTCAAACTCTTTTGATATTTGTGGGCGAGGCCTATTGTTGTGACAACGTGTTGTAGTGTGGATGGGCAAGTTGTCCAACCTGGCTGCCAACATCAGTCCGCTCCGGTTTCTCATCGAGGCAGTGCTAGTGATTTATGCTAATACTGTGCGTCTTTGATAAATTATTGACAACGATGCATGGAACACCCTAACGACTGAGCCACCAGAGCAATACAGATATACAGGGTGTCTCGGCGGGGATTTTCATTGACTTTTAATCCGACCTTCACCTCTGGCACAGCTTGCTGTGTAATGTGAAGTACACCAGAACACTTCCGTGTTTTATATTCCACGTTAAACTGTAGGTCCTCTTTACCTGGTAGCACTAACTGATTAAGGCGGCTAAGACAGGGGCGGAATGCGCAGCCAATAGAAACCCTGTCACCAATTCATTACGACCACACGGAATTATTATTATTTAGTATATCTGTAAGTCCCCTGTACCTGGTAGCACTACCTGGTTAGGTTAAAACGCCTAAGACAGGGGCGGAATGCGCAGCCCATAGAAACCTTGTCCACAGGACATTACGACCACACGGAATTATTTTAAACTAGCTCGTACCCGCGACTTCGTACGTGTGGATTAAGAATTTTTTGCCAGAATTGAATATAGAATGTTGTTGGTAACGAAGGATTGGACCCAAACAACACCGAGTCGGAATAATATGACAGGAAAGCCATCACTATATCATTCTACCATCGAACCATTCTCTTGAAGAGAATCAGTTTACTACGTATTTCTGTCACTATTCGATAAGGTCTCAAAATTTCGTGACTACAACTATTACACATACCGGAGAAAATGTCCTGTGCCCTTCATACAGATTTTGTTGTCAAATTCCATCAAGATCGATATAACCATTTGGTCGTCAAAACGTAACAAAAAGTCAGAGACTTACTTCCGTATTTATAGTATTATTACTACAGTTCACACACACACACACACACACACACACACACACACTGACTGCGAACAACCCCTGAGGAATCATTATAACGTAAAAAAGTGTACACCTACAACTTTGCAAGACTACCTACGATTTGCCTCGCATTACACCCCTAACTTTGTGATATCTACAGTTTAACATTCAATCCGAATAACCTACTGCCCAGGCGTGACTCTCCACGGAGATTTGAACCGGAGACCACGACCCAAACATTTGTAAGCAAGCGCTTTAACCACTGAGCTGTCTGACCGATACACGCAAAAGCAGTATACAGACGTCCATATCCAACGCGTCTGTCTATCGCCATTCAGTAGTATTTCGAAATTATGAGACAACATGTATTATTTATACAGATAATTTATCAACGAAATGTAGACAGTATTTTTCTCCTTGTTTCAAAGAATAAGTATGCAAAGTTTCATCGAGATAGGATGAAAACTGTGGATTTGTATGAAGAACAAACAAACATACATACATTCATCTTTATATATATACATAGATTATTTAGTATATCTGTAGCTGTAACTATGACGTGTTGCGCCTATGGTATTCATAGTTTTAAGTCCCCAATGTCTGCCAATTGGTTTTGTATTCTATTAAATACCAAATTTCAAGGTATTAATATTTTCAAAATGTGTCAAGGAATTCTTTTCGCAAGTAGAATTTTGCAAAGTTAAAAGTAAAGTCTTTACTAGACCTCGCTAGCCTACAGGCAGATCTTAGATTTACTACTTATAAAAATTTTCCCGTTTCCTGTAGTATCTACCCTAAAATGTTTAACAGCTCTCGGACTATAAGGGATGAAGAGTTTCCTCTTACGAAGCCCATTCCTGGATAGCAGATAAACGGAAATTAATTAAGAGAAGAAATATTTATTGTTTAACTTGCACAGGCTGTTCCGCCGCACAAACAGCCATTAGCACTTGGAATAATATCACAAAACATTTTTTGTCTAATATTAAACTTGAAAAATTAAGGAAAAAAATAAAATTTTCCAGTGCGAGATTATATTTGGTTGTTTCAAAAAGTTTCATATTTCCTGCCACATATTTTTCCCCTTTTATTATCATCATATTCTGTGTGATTTAAATCATACAAATCATTGAAAGTGCCCCTCTTCCATTATTTTTGCATGAAATTTTTTTAAAAAAATCCTTATATTGTATAATTCTTTCTTCTTTATCCAAATTTATAAGGTTATTAACTTTTCAGTACGTAATTATTTATAATTTTTGCAATTTTTTTCCCTAGCGTTTTTATGTCTGGTCAATGTTGAGGTCATTAGAGGTGGTAGAGTACCGGGGACCAGGAACGGGAAGGAACTCGGCCATGGCCCTTTAAAGTATTGATGTCGACATTCACCTGGAATGATTTGGGGAAACCATGGAAAATGCAAATCTGGATGTTAAACTAATAACATAGTCACCACATTGTTTTTTTTTTAATTTGCCCGAAAAAATTGGTTGGTTAAAAATTTCCTTCATTCCACTCTCCCGTTCATATAAGTTATTGTAGCGATGTTGAGCTTTTTGAACAGTTCTTGGTTTTACCCTGCTCAGCATCCTAATGGCTCTTTTTGGCGCTATTATTTTTTTTTCCTTTGTGAAGGTTTCTCCTTTTTTTGTTTCTTACAGCTTTACGCCTCGTGGACGTCGTGGTCATTAGAGGCGGGACGGGACTGAGGGAAAGCAGTGGGGAGGAATTCGGCCATGGCCTTTTGTAGGAAGCATCCCAGCATTCGCCTGGAGTGATTTTGGGAAACAATGGGAAACCGAAATCTGGATGCCTGGACGGGGGATTCGAACCGGCGACCTCCCAAATGCGAGGCCAGAACGTTAACCGTTCACCCACCACACTCGGTACAAAAAAATATAACTTCCATTATCGTGCGCTGCAAATTCACTGCAAATATAGAGCAAATTTTATTAAAATGATATAGTTGACTAGTTTTACCCGGCATGCGTTGCAGTGCCTATTTTTATCTCTTTTCATTGGGTACGCATATAGAAGGCAGACACATCAACAAATGACTGAAGCATTGTTTAGAAGGCCGATGCGTGACAGTGGGTGGGTTTATGAAAACCAAGTGCACACAGTACTTTTCTGTCTGCTTTAAAGTATGCATGTGCAGTTACATCAAAATCGGACAGAAACTGTGTAGCATTAGAGGGGTGGAAAGAATGAGAGGGGTTGGGTTTTCGCTAGTTAAATGTATAAAGTATTTTTCTGTTTAGGTTTCCGAAAATCAAATTTAGGTAGTATTTTTCTGTTTGTTTTAAAGAATACGTGTGGAAACTTCCGTCGATATTGGATAGAAACTGTGTATCTTTGTATAAAGAACATTGACAAAAATTAAGGGGGTGCAAAGGGGTTGGGTTTTCGCTAGTTAAATGTTGGCAGTATTTTTCTGTTTGTTTTAAAGTATACGTGTAAAAAGTTCCATCAGAATCGGATAAAAAATGTGGGTTCCTATAAAATTAATGTTTGCAAAAGGGGATAGGAGGGGATTTTTTTTTGGTCAGAAGCCTTGGCACGAGTGCAAACAATAACTCACCTAAGTTTATTCGCAATAGGATGATGGTATAGGAACTCATAGGAGACTAACATACAAAGAAACAAACATTCATTTTTATAAATAGGAGTTATAAAAATTTGCTTCAACCAGCACTGATTTTTGTACAGGGTGTTTAAAAAATGACCGGTATATTTAAAAAATCAATATAAACTAAACGGACAGCGATACAAATATACCGTTTGTTGCAATATGCTTGGGACAACAGTAAATTTTCAGGCAGACAAACATTCGAAATTAGTTAGAATTTTCAATAACAGATGGCGCTGCAGTCTGAAAAATCTAAAGTAAGATATTTTCCACCATTTTTTTCACAGCAAACTTGCAATCTGTGAACAGCACACGCTTACAGCAGAAAGACGACTTACAGAATGGCGAACTCACAGACTGCGTTTACTTCTATATCTTTCAAATCGCCTGCAGCGCCATCTGTTGTTGAAAATTGTAACTAATTTGGAAAGTTTGTCTGCCTGAAAATTTACTGTTGTCCCAAGCATATTGCAACAAACGGTGTATTTCTATCGCTGCCCGTTTAGTTTTTATTATTTTTCAAGTATACTTCTACGTCAGAGTCGGGCTGGGACAATACTGCTACCAGGACGCAATCAGCTGATGAGGACTTATGCACCACGCTCTGGCCTCGCATTCCGGAGGACGCGGGTTCGAATCCCCATCCGGGCATTCAGAATTGGGGATTTCCACGGTTTCCCCAAATCACTCCAGGCGAATTCCCGGATACTTCCTTCAAAATTCCATCACCGAATTCCTTCCCGTTCCTTGCCCTCAGTCCTTTCCCGACTCTAATTACCTCGACGTCGATCTGTATTTTTTTAAATGGAAATGCAATTTTTATGCATAATTATTAGTGGCAGAATACGATTGTGACTGGTTGCTTATCAAAATACGGCCACGCGTGTTTCTTGTCAGACGGCGCGGTGCGATAATTTCAACAGCAGGCAATCCCTACTTCAGGCCACTGCTGCATAGGCAACTCAAAGCCCTTCACATGTCTCTCTTACAAATAAATTATTTAAAAAACAAGCGTACGGAATTTTTCGAAAAAAAAAACATTTTTTAAAAATTTAACTAAAAAAACAGACGAATGTAGAAATCACGCAGATGTATATTGGACCATCACAGCACCGTAACCAATGGGACGACGGGGCGGGCACTTGTACGCCAACGTGCTGAACGCATTTTCAACCTCTTTTCCTAGTTTCGTTTTAGGGCTTAGGGCTGATGATGCACTTATCTATAGGGAAGTGAGGTGCTCTGACGATTGCTTAGAAATTCAGCGCGATCTGGATGTTATTTCGGAATGATGCCATAAATGGCAGCTTACACTTAACTGCAAAAAGTGCAAGGCAATGCAAATAAATAATAAGATGACCCTGTTTGCTCACGAGTACAAACTTAACAATTCAGTTGTTGCCACTGCGGATTCCCTGAAGTATCTAGGTGTAACATTACAAAGCAACATGAAATGGGACATGCAAATAACTTCCGTCGTAGGAAAAAGCTAATTCTAAACTACTATTCATAGGTCGTATTTTGAGAAGTTGCAATGCTCATACGAAGGAAATAGCGTATAAAACACCAGTGCGTCCGCATCTGGATTACTATTGTGGAGTTTGGGATCCGTATCGCAAGGGATTGATTGACACATTAGAGAAAGTACAGAGGAGAGCCGCTCGATTCGTGACTGCTAGTTACAGTCCTTACGTAAGTGTCACAGAGCTGATACGCGGATTGGGCTGGGATTGTTTGGTGGACAGACGACGTCGGTTTCGTTTGAATTTGTTGGAGAATATGCGAAAATCTTTAATTTACGAGTGCAACGAAATACTTCTTCCTCCAACCTATTTAGGTTGTAATGACAGGAGGGATAAGATTAGAGAAATAAGATGCCGTACTAATGCTTTTATGTATTCTGCCTTTCGCCGTTCTGTTCGGGATTGGAATGCACAGAATTAGGATATTTGTGAATTGCAGAGTGTAGATCCAAATTTAGGTTTTCCGTCGTTTACCCAAATCACTCCACACGAAAGGTCATGGCCGAATTCCTTCCCGTTCGTTGTCCCCAGTCCTATCCCGCCTCTAATGACCTCGTAAAGCAACAAGAAAAAAATTAATAATAAATAAATTTAAAAAAAACGGATCGTGCGCAGAGCAAATCTTTAACCTGAAAACATCCTAAAATACAGATCAATCAGGCACAAGAAAACCATATGGATCTTTGTATGACTCCAACGACAGGAAAAGCCTACTCAACATCCTAAGGGAATATGGTCTGGACAATAAATCAAGAGAATTAATCAATCAGATACTCACCAATATTACAAACAAAGTAAAATTCATGGGAGAACTCTCCAGAGAATTTGAGACAAAAACTGGCGTTAGACAGGGTGGCGGTCTCTCACCAATCCTATTTAATATAGCCCTGGACAAAGTCATTAGAGGATGGGAGAAAGCAAACACCATAGTAAAACTAGGAAGAAACAGACTAAATATCTCCTGCTTGGCCTTCGCAGATGATCTGGCTATTCTGTCAGAAAGTCAAACAAATAGAATCCCTCAAAGAGTCAGCAGAAAAAATGGGACTAAAAATCTCCTTTGAGGAAACAGTTTTTCTTGTCACACACACTGAACGTAATACACTGGACGCAAAATATGGAAAAATTAACAGAATCACTGAGTTTAAATACTTAGGCGAAATTATCAGTCCAACAGGACTCGAAAAGAAGGCACAACAAAACAGACTCAACAAAATGAAAAAGGCTTTCGGACAGACCTGCAACATCTACAACAAAAAGAACATAGGAATCCAATCAAAAATTCAATACAGTTGTTAAACCCAATGCTCTATACGCCACAGAAACACTCACACTAAACTCTAAGAGGGACATCGAGAACATCCAAAAAGAAGAACGAAGAATAATCAGGAAAATTATTGGACCAACCAAAACAGAAGAAGGCTACAGACAAACAAAACAGTAGAGTCCCACTCAAACATAGCCAACGACATCAGAAAACGCAGACTAAAATTCTGCAGTCGCATCTACAGGATGGCAGATCGCAGATTAACTAAGCAGACATTCGACCTCATGCAGCCATTAAAAATGCCTAACAGCTGGTTCGATCAAGTAAGACAAGACCTGGAAAAAGCAAATATCGAGAGCTCAGAAATCCTAGATCGCAAAATCTTCAGACAAAAAATTCACGACTGGGTACTCATGCCAGAAACCAAAGCCAAGAAGACCGGCACAACATGGACAGAAGAGAGAAAACTTGCCTTTAGTAAACGGATGCAAGAATACTGGAGTGGCAAAAGAAACTCAGACAGAAAATGAATGCGTTTTGCGTGATCTGTAAACGGTCCAGCGCATAAAATAATAATAATAATAATAAAAAAAAACATTACAGAGACCCACACACGCTGTCGGTCTGTTTGTCAGACAGTGTTCGATTAATTTTCAAGATTTTATGAAAAAAAAACAGATTATTTATTCCGAAAAAAGTATCCATGTCCTTCTTACTGATTTCGTTGTGAAATCTTCATGCAGATCCGTTTAGTCGTGAAAACGTAACATACAGAGCTGGTTTGGCGTTTGTGATATTATTAGTTTAGATGGTTGGCAGTGCTTTGTTTAGTCGCTGACTCAAGCGAGGCTAAGCCGCTCAGCTTGACCGCCAGGTTGACCCGGGGCTTCCCCCCAATCAGCAGGGGCTTCCCCCTCCCACTGCGGGCAGTCTGCCTGCAGGCGCTGTCTGAGATTTACGGCGGACCTACAACTTTACGTTCCTCTCCCGCGCTCACACTACAGTAACGAGCGGCCTCGCATTGGGGAGGACGCGGGTTCGAATCCCCGTCCAGCCATCCATAGCGAAATATGCCGTGATTTACAGAAATGCCGAAATGATTCCTTCAGAAGTCCATGGTCGAATTCATTCTTGTTCCTTGCCCCATTGTCTCCGACTCTGATGACGTCAACGTTGACGTGGCGTAGTGACGTAAGCGAACAAAATACACACTACAGTTTCTTCACGCACATTTCGTCGAATACTGAGTTGGCAGTTTCCCTAATCGTCTGATTAACGTTCCTTGGTATTCTTATTATCTTTTATATGTTTACGCTCACAGACACTATCTGACTCTTTGTATTCGCGACGAATCGTTCCAGGCTGCATTTAATGTACACTGGCGGAGTTCCCGGCGTTGCCCTGTATAGTTGGCGTAGATTTACCCGAACCCTATTTTTATCCCCGCAATGAGTAACATTTGTACAAAGATTCATAAAATTCGCGCCAACTTTTTTCGGAATTAAAGCCAACCTAGATTCACCAGCCCCTTACCAAGAACGGGTCATTTGCACGAACACAATTTTCATTCGTCCGGAAACATTCATGTGTATCGAGCTTCCTTAATTTGGCTAAGAAATTGCATTACTACATTACTGAACAACGTTAGATTATGTTGATTCAATTGCGAAGTGAATGGATATACTTTTTGCTCGAAACGTCACATACTTTAACTCCGCAGATTCAGCCTTTTATACAAATATCAAAAGTGAATCCGGAATAATGTTATCGTAAACAGAAGACTGAAGACTAATGCTGAAGGCCAGAGACATTGTCTAGAGATCGTGCTTAAAGAAAATCTCTGTTGTTTTTACTGCTATCTAAGGCGTTTAAAAATTGAGTATACCGAATTAAAGGAAAGAATACTTCAAGTTTTGTTTAGTGTGCAAAATAGTTATTATTGTAAAGTTATCTTATTGCTTTCATTAAAGGCTATGGTCAGAGACATTGTAGTTATGTGTCTAGAGCGAAGTATGCAACGTCTAATCCTTCCATCTTTGGGATTTGTCATCATACTTCAGAATTTCATTTAATGCTCCTACGTTATTTGACGTTGAAATATAAGACATGCCAGACAACTGAATTGAGATTCTAACCTTTAAAACAGTGAAAACCTCCATCGAAATCTGCTCCGTAGTTTCCGAGTTTTTATAAGACCAATAAATCCGGTTTTCGTTTTATAGATATAGACAGATAGATAGATTTTTTTTAATTGATAATGTTTCAGTACACTTCCACAATACAAAAAACCAATATTAAAGGCAAAGAACACTACAAAAATCCGAACCACTGAGATAAAATTATAATGTGTGGAACTAACATCAAAATTCTTTCACATAGTAGATATTTTCCATATTGCCTTGTACAAAACTTAGCCATAAACAATATCCGCTTTTGGATGATAATAGTCACAGCACATCTATACTCAGGTGCAGGTATACTTACAACCTAATAGATAGATAGAGGATATTTTTATGGGTAAGTTTTGTACCAAGGCAATATGGAGAATATCTACTATGTGAAAGAATTTTGATATTAGTTCCACACATTATAATTTTATCTCAGTGGTTCGGATTTTTGTAGTGTTCTTTGCCTTTAATATTGGTTTTTTGTATTGTGGAAGTGTACTGAAACATTATCAATTAAAAAAAATAGATAGATGATTCCTCTTACCCGTCGCACTGCAAGGTTCACAGAAAATAAATAAAAATAAGAAAATAAAATATTTAAAAAGTAAGTCGTCATATGTGAAGAATGTAACCTGGACCAGACGCAAATTTCGTGTTGTGGCCTTTTTGAGTTGACCACTAGGTGTTCTGGCTGTTTTTTTTTTTTTTGTAAGTGCCGTAACGGGAATGACGTGGTGCCACCGTTTTGAAGAAACCACAGCGCCTTTTAGTTGTTTTCTTCGCTCAGTGAGCGTTTTCGGTCGTTGAGCCCGACATGTCGACTATCAACCAGTGTTAAGTTCCTCCCCCATCTACTTTTGCGAGTTACGAATTTTAATTTTAAATTACTTCGGCGTCTATGATAAATTGTTGACCACTACACTTGGTAATTTGTTCCAATCCCTGACAACCTTACCATCAAAAGAAAATTTTCCCACTCCTTTATACAAGAAATCGAGCGCCTTTACAATCCACACACTACTCCTCCCACCAATA
The DNA here is from genome assembly GCA_031002005.1 of Vandiemenella viatica. NCBI lineage: Eukaryota > Metazoa > Arthropoda > Insecta > Orthoptera > Morabidae > Vandiemenella > Vandiemenella viatica. Next base: position 4,329,362 of record JARYHS010008074.1, read on the forward strand.
AAGTAAGCGCTTTTTGGTGATCAAAATTCATGGCAAATGACAGAGATGCAATGACAACAGGTCGGATCGTTAAATGATATTCGCGTCTAGGTTCCATTCAGATTAGAACATTAAAACTACACAGACGGAAAAAAAAATCCCAACACCAAGAAAAAATTATTGTAGAGTAATGAAATTTGGACAATGCATTTGTCAAGTTAACATGTTTAATTGATTAAATTTTCAAGATCACAGGTTAATTTAAGCTCAAGAAAATGCATTTCAAATGTGAAATACTGTTAAATTAATAGCCGGTGTAACCTCCAGAATTTTGAATGCAAGCCTGCAAACGTGAATGCATTGTGTCATACAGGTTTCGAATGTCACTTTGTGGTATGGAGTTCCATGCTTGTTGTACTTGTGCTGTCAATACTGGGACGGTCAGTGCTGGCTGTGGATGATGCTGGAGTTGTCGTCCAATGATATCCCATACGTGTTCAATTGGAGACAGATCTGGTGATCTCGCAGGCCTAGGTAACATGTCGACACTCTGTAGAGCACGTTGCGAGACAACAGCGGTATGAGGGCGAGCGTTATCCTGTTGAAAAACTCCCCCTTGAATGCTGTTCATGAATGGCAGCATTACAGGTTGAATTACCAGACTGACGTACAAATTTGCAGTCAGTGTGTTTGGTATAACCACAAGAGTGCTCCTGCTGTCATAGGAAATTGCTCCCCAGACCATGACTCCAGGTGTAGGTCCAGTGTGTCTAGGCCGCAGACAGTTTGGTTGCAGGCGTTCCCCTGGCCTCCTTCTGACCAACACTCGGCCATCACTGGCACCAAGGCAGAACCTGCTTTCATCAGAAAACACAACAGATCTCCACTCCGTCCTCCAATGAGCTCTGGCTTGACACCACTGGAGTCGCAAACGGCGATGGCTTGTAGTCAGTGGAATGCACGCTACAGGGCTGGAGTCATGGTCTGGGGAGCAATTTCCTATGACAGCAGGAGCACTCTTGTGGTTATACCAAACACACTGACTGCAAATTTGTACGTCAGTCTGGTAATTCAACCTGTAGTGCTGCCATTCATGAACAGCATTCAAGGGGGAGTTTTTCAACAGGATAACGCTCGCCCTCATACCGCTGTTGTCTCGCAACGTGCTCTACAGAGTGTCGACATGTTACCTTGGCCTGCGAGATCACCAGATCTGTCTCCAATTGAACACGTATGGGATATCATTGGACGACAACTCCAGCATCATCCACAGCCAGCACTGACCGTCCCAGTATTGACAGCACAAATACAACAAGCATGGAACTCCATACCACAAAGTGACATTCGAAACCTGTATGACACAATGCATTCACGTTTGCAGGCTTGCATTCAAAATTCTGGAGGTTACACCGGCTATTAATTTAACAGTATTTCACATTTGAAATGCATTTTCTTGAGCTTAAATTAACCTGTGATCTTGAAAATTTAATCAATTAAACATGTTAACTTGACAAATGCATTGTCCAAATTTCATTACTCTACAATAATTTTTTCTTGGTGTTGGGATTTTTTTTTCCGTCTGTGTATTTCACAGCTGCAGGATCTATTGTAAAGAATACGTATGGAGGTACATCTAATTCAGGGTCGCAACCTTTCTTTCGAGAAATAAGATTACATTTATATAAGAACGAAGTCTTTCTCGGCGTTGAGAATGTATGAAATGCTCTCGAGTGACTAGCCGAGTCAAGAATGCGTCACGCGATATTTCGGCGACTACATACATTGTCGCCATCTTCTGACTTCACTAGATGATGTGTGATAACGCATTCTTGACTCGGCTAGTCACCCGACAACATTTCATACAAGATTACATTTGTGTTTTGGATGGCAAAGATATAGTACAATGTATAGAAAAAGAGTACGTCTACATTTGAACACATGTTTTACATTGTTTTTTTTGACACATTCGACAGATAGTTAAGTACTTCCACTGCTTCTGTACAGTGTACTTGTAAATTAAAATATGTGATGAGCTCATCCTTTACTAAACTGGCCGACGATTTGTTTCTTTCATCTCTACACTTTGAATTCATGAGGGAAAAACTCTTTCAATGCATGCAGAAGTTGTAAGTAGCGGTAAAAGAAACGAGATTATTTTAAATGTACAGTGTGGCCAGAAACCGAAGAACAATCCTGCACCCGCAGGTATGTCACATGATGTCCTACTACATGACAACATTTTATTTAAGCAAAAGTCTCACCATTTTCGACATATTGATTTTTTATTATTTTTTCGAAACATATGAATTTTTAAGTTCATTTCATTGCATGCCATTTCAACAATTTAAGACTTTTTGAACCCTTTTTAAAAAAAAAAGTTACTCAAAGATATTTGAGTAATCTAAAACAATGTTCTTCTTTTCTTAAAATTTTCAAAAACTTTAAACAAAATCTTAAGTGCTATAATTATTTTATAATTGTTTAAAATGATTTTTTTATGGTAGTTCAACCTGTTCAAGATCTTTTAAAACCTTTAGTAAAAAATGGTAATGATTTTTAAAAAAAGATTATTTAAAGGTTTTTTAAATGTTATAGCAAAAAAATAACATTGTTTTAGATGACTCAAACTTCCTTGACTAAATTTAAAAATAAAAAACCAGGGTTCAGAAAGTCTTAATTTGCAGAAATGTCATGGAATAAACTGAACAAAGCCACAGTTTTCAAATATATATATATATATAAAAAACGGTGAGACTACTACTAAAATAAAATGATGTGATATAGTAGGATTGGTGTGAACTACCCGCGGTTGCGGGATTATCCTTTCATTCCTGTATTCGGAAAATCTTCAATGTTGTTAAATATGCACCGCCATTTTTCAGAAGTTGGTAAATCAGAAAAACTTTTATCATTTACAAGTTTCCCCTGTAATTTCCCATACGTATAGTTTAAAACAAATAGATTTTTTTCTTAGTGATGGCTTTACGCCTCTTTAACGTCGAGGTCATTAGAGGCGGAAAAACAAATAGAAAACAGAAACCTTAATTTCTGTCACCTGTTATTCATACAAACCCACAGATTCCGTCTGATTTAGATAGAAGACGGCAGAAATATTCTTTAAAACAAGGTCAAGGCGGTTACTGCCGAAAGTTTTCTCCCCGGTCGCGGGTTCAAACCCCGTGGTGAGCAGGAGTTGTGTTTGATTATATGAGCTACGCCGGGACGTTCAGTGGTTCAGAGTCCACGTTAAACTGCAGGCCCCAGAAGAAAGGAATCAACATTCCTGCCTCTAAGACAATAGCTTCGTACATCTGCTTCCGAATGATTTGACGATCCGTCTTTAGGCGCGTTGGGCGATTTTTGGTTGGGTAAAATCTTATGACTTGTTATTGCCGACATGTTAATAGAATATCATTTGTGGTCTCATGGCTAGAGTAGCAAATCAAAAAAAAAAAAAAGCAAAATTTATTTTTCAGCTTTGTTAAAAAAAAAAACGGAAAAAAAGTCTAGCACCTTGGTTTTTTTTTCAGAAAACAATATATTTGATAAATTATAGTTTTATTACGGAACTTACATTTTACATGTGTATTTTATATCTTACTGAATCCTATAATATCTTACATAATGATTCATAAATGTATCTATATAGGTAACATAATTTTATTCATCCTCTATGTCAGTAACACATTACTAGTATCAGCACTAGTTATGGAGCATATTATATGCTCGAACATTATGAAATTTCTAGACGATAATAATTTGCTTACAACAAATCAACACGGATTTCGGAAGAAAAGATCATGTGAAACACAGCTGGCCCTATTTACACACGATGTAATGAAAGTTATTGATGCAGGTTCACAAGTAGATGCCATTTTTTAGATTTTCAGAAAGCCTTTGACTCTGTGCCACACAACCGCCTTTTAGCGAAGCTACGAGCGTACGGTATATCGGATCAGCTTTGTGAATGGATAAAGGATTTTCGGGGTTTAAGGGTTTGGGAGAGACTATACTAGTCTTTTCCAACCAAATGTCAACCTCTCCTTCACGTGGTGCACCCTGTTTGCACGGACGAGGCTCTGGCGACTGAAAGATTCACCCACTGCTTGCCAACGGCCTCCGAAAGGAGGGCGGAAGAGCGGGGAGCGGTTCAAAGCACCCTCATGCCCTTGGCGTTGGAAACGGCCCCTAAAGGCGGATGAATCAGAAATGATCAACGGCATGGGGATGCAGAAGGCTACGGGAAACCACTGCATTAAAGACCCAAAGGGTATCCCGAGGACATGTAATCCTCTCAAATTACATATATCATAATGGCTTCTTCTTGGGTACAATATTCCGGAGGTAAAATAGTCCCCCAATCGGATCTCCGGGTGGGGACTGCTCAGGGAGGAGTCATCAGAATGGATAGAAACATTCTACGAGTCGGAGCGTGGAATGTTAGAAGTCTGAATAGGGCAGGTAGGTTAGAAAACTTAAAAAGGGAGATGGAACAACTTAAGTTAGATGTTGTTCGGATTAGTGAGATTAAATGGAAGGACGCACAGGATTTCTGGTCTGGGGAATACAGGATAATTAGCACACAAGCTATCAATGGAGTCACTGGTGTAGGATTTGTAATGAACAAGAAAGTAGGGAAACGGGTGAGTTATTATGAACAGTTTAGTGACAGGATTATTTTGATGAGGTTAGAAACTAAGCCCGTCCCAACCACATTAGTACAAGTGTATATGCCAACGTCACACGAAGATGACGAAGAAATAGAAAAAATATACGCTCAAATTGACGAATTAATCCAATATGTTAAGGGGGAGGAAAATCTAATAATCATGGCTGATTGGAATGCAATAGTGGGAGAAGGAAAAGGGGGGAATACTGTAGGAAGTTTTGGTCTAGGAGAAAGAAATGAGCGAGGAAGCAGGTTGCTAGAATTTTGTGAAAGATATAGGCTAGTACTGGCGAACACACTGTTTAAGAACCATGCAAGAAGGATATACACCTGGAAACCACCTGGGGACACAAGCAGATATCAGCTAGATTATATCATGGTCAAACAGAGGTTCAGGAATCAAGTTCTAGACTGTAAAGCGTACCCAGGAGAAGACATACAGTACACTCTGACCATTATTTGATAATAATGAAATGCAGGCTGAAATTTAAGCGAGTAAGGAAGCAGTATAAACAGAACAGACTGGAAATGAATAAACTGAAAGAATCTAACACAAGAGAAAAATTGGCAGAAATGGTATAGGTCTAAGAAGTAACTTTGAAAGGAGTTCAACCGAGGACGAATGGAATGCATTAAAGACCGAAATAATGAAAGCTGGTAAAGAAACATTAGGCTTTAGGGAACAAGCTGCCCGAAAACCTTGGATAACAGAAGAAATTTTGGCGCTGATGGATCAGAGGAGAAGGTACAAAAATGCTCAGGATGAAGCAGGAAAAGAGCAGTACAGGCAATTTAGAAATTAAATAAATAGGAAATGCAAAATAGCAAAAGAAAAATGGCTACAAGAAAAATGTGAAGAAGTAGAAAAGGAAATGGTCGTAGGGAAAGTACAAGTAGATGTTGTATATAGAAAAGTCAAACAGAATTTTGGAGAAATGAAGAAAAGAGGTATGAACATTAAAGCTGCCGATGGGAAACCTCTTTTAAGCTCAGAAGATAGAGCTAACCGATGGAAAGAATACATTGAGAAACTGTATGTTCCGGATGACTTGAACAATAGTGTAATGGAAAAGGAAGGCGATGTCGACATTGATGACTTAGGAGATCCTGTATTGAGGACAGAATTTAATAAAGCTCTGAATGACTTGAAAGCAAATAAGGCAGTTGAAATTGATGAGATCCCTGCAGAACTTCTTAAATCCCTAGGAGAGGAAGGAATCGAAAGATTATTCAAGCTGATATCAAAAAGTTATGAAACAGGAGAAATTCTAACTGATTTTAATAAAAATATCATCTTCACACTTCCAAAGAAAGCACAAGCCGACAGATGTGAGAATTATCGCGCCATTAGTCTAACAACACATGCTTCAAAATTATTGACCAGAATAATATACAGAAGGATGGAAAGGGTTGTAGAAGAGATAGTAGGTGAAGATCAATTTGGGTTTAGGAAAAATTGCGGTACAAGGGAAGCAATTCTGTCTCTAAGATTAATACTTGAAGGGCGGATCAAGAAAAACAAAGATACTTTTATGGCATTTGTTGATTTAGAAAAAGCTTTTGATAATGTTAGGTGGGACAAGATGTTCAAATTTTAAAGAAGCCAGGTCTAAAGTATCGAGATAGAAGAATACTCTATAAACTATATAAGAATCAAGTGACGGTAATAAAAGTAGAGAATCATGAGAGACATGCATAAGTTAAAAAGGGTGTGATACAAGGTTGTAGTCTATCCTAGTTAATATTCAAGCTGTATGTAGAAGAAGCAATGAAGAAAGTCAAAGAAAAATTTCCATGTGGCATAAGTTTTCAGGGAGAAAAAATCAGTGTGGTACGATTTGCTGACGACATTGTCTTGTTAGCAGAGAGGGCTGAGGGTATTCAGAAGTTACTGAATGGCATGAACAAAATACTGAAGGAAGATTTTGGACTGAATATAAATCAAAGCAAGACAAAAGTGATGAAATGTAGCAGAAATGATACCAATACTAGCAGATTAAATATAAAAATAGGATCGGATGCAATAGGAGAAGTAAGAGAATTCTGTTACTTGGGAAGTAAAATTACAACCGATGGCCGAAGCAGGAATGATGTTAAAAGCAGAATAGCACTAGCAAAAAGTGCCTTCATGTAAAAGAGAAATCTTTTAGTTTCAAATATTGATCTAGGAATCAGAAAGAACTTTTTAAAACTCTTTGTGTGGAGCACAACTCTTTATGGTAGCGAAACATGTACTTTAGGAAACCGGAAATAAAGAAAATTGAAGCATTTGAAATGTGGTGCTACAGAAGAATGCTGAAAATTAGGTGGACAGACAAAGTAAGAAATTAACGAGATTTGGAAATGATGGGTGAGGAAAAGAAGTTTGTGGAAGAAGCTTACGGAAAGAAGTGACAGGCTGGTAGGTCGTATTTTGAGACATGCTGGATTGGTTAATTTGTTAGTGGAGGGAACAGTCGAAGGTAAGAACTGTAGAGGAGGACAGAGATTAGAATATATGAAGCAGATAATTGAGGACGTGGGTTGTAAGGGGTATGCAGAAATGAAGAGGTTAGCACAGGATAGGAATGAATGGAGGATTGCGTCAAACCAGTTGAAAGACTGACGACAGAAAAAAAAAAAAAGCTAGGTCAAGGCGGTTACTGCCCAAAGTTTTCTCCCCGGTCGCGGGTTCAAACCCCGTGGTGAGCAGGAGTTGTGTTTGATTATATGAGCTACGCCGGGACGTTCAGTGGTTCAGAGTCCACGTTAAACTGCAGGCCCCAGAAGAAAGGAATCAACATTCCTGCCTCTAAGACAATAGCTTCGTACATCTGCTTCCGAATGATTTGACGATCCGTCTTTAGGCGCGTTGGGCGATTTTTGGTTGGGTAAAATCTTATGACTTGTTATTGCCGACATGTTAATAGTATATCATTTGTGGTCTCATGGCTAGTGTAGCAAATCAAAAAAAAAAAAAAAAAAGCAAAATTTATTTTTCAGCTTTGTTAAAAAAGAAAACGGAAAAAAAAGTCTAGCCCCTTGGTTTTTTTTTCTAAATTTGGTTTTTTCAGAAAACAATAAATTTGATAAATTATAGTTTTATTTACGGAACTTACATTTTACATGTGTGTTTTATATCTTACTGAATCCTATAATATCTTACATAATGATTCATAAGTGTATCTATATAGGTAATATAATTTTATTCATCCTCTATGTCAGTACCACATTCACTAGTATCAGCACTACCAACACTAGTTCGGTCAGTGTCGGAATTTTCTGTTTCTTCTTCTGGCTCCTGTAGATCCATAACTTCAAAAATAGTTACATATTCTTTTACTGGTTGTTCTTTTATTGTACACAAAAGATTTTGAGATTCCAATTTTAAATTGTGAGCAAAGTACACACTGTGCATAAAGACTGCGCTGATAATTCTCTTATTACGGTCTTTTAAGTTTGAATTTATTATCATACAAAATGGGAGCTTTATTTCTTTTTCAATCGTTCGTTTACGCCAACGCTTGCAAGGAAACGATTCATAATTACTGACAATTTAATGACTCACTATACTCTGAGAGTCTATCAAGTATACGAATATAAGGAAAGTACAATAAGTAATAAAAAGAGGCAAAAAAAACATATAAATTTAAAATTCCTAATTTTTTGAAAAGATCCGTAGGTCTACAGAAAAATTTGTAGGGTTGGCAGCACTAGTTCAAATAGCGAGTATCAATCCAAAAAACGGGGAACGGGGATTCCTTCTCGCGCAACCTAGCCTCTTCGGGAAGTCCCCGTACGTAAAAGAAAACTTCAATGTTGCCAATATTTTCGTAATTTTCTTTATACTCAACCAGAAGTGAATATTAGATTTAAAAATTAAGATAAGTACTTAGTATAAACTCTAAAACAGTCATATTGAAAGATAAATGCCTTACAAATTTGAGATTTAGTAGTTATGAAAAAAAAACGTGTTTTTTTTTTTTTTTTTTTTTCAAGTCAGAAAAAAACGTTTTTTTCAACACCTATCAAGGCTCAGTAGTTAAGGTGTCAGACTGCGGACTGGAAGGATTAAAACATACCCAGCCGCAAAACGTCGCTAAGGTTTATTTTGTATTGCTTCCGCTGAAGCAATATCGCTGACATTATTTCGCACAGATGTAAGCAGTTTCAACATTATAAAGTCGGGGATATGAGATATATTTAATAACAATGCTGTTTAATTAAGCAAATGGGGAGAAATGATTTGTCAGAGGACTTCATTTTTGATCGGCTTAGGAGAGATTACCGGGATTTAAGTTCTTTTAACTTAGAACTCAATGATGCTGCGAGTCAATAATACACAGGGCGTTTATTGTTGTCACAGGGGTTGTACTGTGCAGATCACAGAAAATATCCACCGAGCGTTCTGGCCTCGCATTTGGGAGGACGGCGGTTCGAATCCCCGTCCGGGCATCCAGATTTGGGTTTTCCATGGTTTCCCAAATAACTCCAGGCTAATGCTCAAAAAGGCCATGGCGGAATTCCTTCCCGTTGCTTGCACCTCCCCCGCATCCATTCCTGCCTCTAATGACCTCGACGTCGACTAGACGCAAAACCATAAAAAACAGAATATCCGAAACTTTACGGGCATTATTCTGGTGAGGGACATCTACATCCACACTCTGAAATCTACCAATATTGGCGGAGGGTGCCTGGCACCAAAACTAATTTTTAATCCATGAATTCCAATCACAAGGGGAGAGAGAATGCATTTAAGCATCAGTGCGGCATCTTATTCCTATAATGTTATCTCTAGTATCATCGCGGTCCAAATAGCTTGGTGGACGACGTATTTCATCGTGCTCATAAATGGAAGAAAATATCCGCATGTTCGTCAAACAGAAATTCAAATGTCTACGCACAAGAGATACAAACGCTATCTCCTTTGTTTCTTCATTACAATTTTTCAAAAATCGACCTACGAATCGCAGCCCAGAATTACCTCTACCTACGACCGAATTAATGTGCGATTCCCATTTCATGTACCACCAAAACGCGTAGTTAATAGTTGCCGTCTCTTAACTCTGTTGTGTTTTCTTACCTGCCTGTTTCACGGGAGCCGGACATAAATTTGAGGAACATTTATGGGGTAACTACGTCAGCAAGTACAGATAGGACGGAGGGATATTTTGTGATGTTTTATAGTTTCTTCCGAATAATTTCTTTTTAAACAATCAAATTTTTGGTAACATTTTATTCAATTTCGTATTAACCACTGAACTTATTACAATAAACCTTTGTTACAATTTTATTATTCACTATGTGCTATGGCCATAAGATAAATAAATTACCCTTTACAAATTTTAACTTTAAATTCTTTCAACGTTTTTGGTAAATTATTAATCATTTCTCTTGGTGACTTTTTCCTATCCCTGACACCTTTACCTAAAAAAGAGAATCTTCCCACACCCTTGTGCCTGAAATCGAGTGCTAGCTTGTGGTCATGGTCATCTTTTCCCTTCCATGCACTACTTTTCATACCTACTGCAATATCTTTCCATGCCTCATCACCAGTATACGCCCTGTACACTCCCATTACCCTCCTCATCCTCCTCCTGTTTTTGAATTAATCCCATTCCAGCTCTTTTAACATATCTGTTACTGATTGGGTTCTGCGATAATTTCCAGAAACAAATCTAGCAGCCCTTCTTTGCACCCTCTCCAACTCCTGTATTTGATACCCATAATGTGGGTCCCATACTACACTACCATATTCGAGCAATGGTCTGACCAAAGTTATGTAACCCAATTCCTTTACTTCTCACGTGCATCCCCTCATCACTCTCTCCAACAAGTGCCGAATTTTGAAACCTTTTCCTACCACCTGTCCAATGTGTCCTGCCCAGTTAAGCTTGTTATCAATTGTAATGCCAAGATATTTACATTTCAATTTTCAATAAGCAATTCTTTTCCCACCTTACTAGGGGTAAGTAAAATTATAAAGTTCTTAACGTAATTTTAAAGGCAAGGTGAAAACTATACAAACCGCAACTATGCAAACAGAAAATACGAACAAATAGATAATCTGAACCACAAACGGCCAAAACTAGTTGTTATGTTTCTAAACAGCTGTTAACACAACTTTTTTTTTTACCAATGGCCTTACGCCTGCTCGTCATTAGAGGCGGGATGGGACTGGCGACAAGGAACAGGAAGGAATTCGGCCATGGCCTTAAGCACCAAGCATCCTAGCATTCACCTGGAGTGATTTGGGGAAACCATGGAAAACCCAAATCTGGATGCCCGGACGGGGATTCGAACCAGCGTCCTCCCGAATGCGAGGCCAGAACATTTTCCGTTCACTCAGCACACTCGGTGTAACAATATTGTTTAGTACCTGGGTTACCGATATTCGCACGTCATCTTTCGACTTCTGTTCACTGTGTAAGATTTTGAGTAAAGTGTGGTTAATGTTAAACGTTTCGAAGGCATTTTGAAGTGCACTGTTCGTTGCTCTAACCAAAGAGAAACGTAACTAACATCAGGAGGCTTACTGATACCTGAGTCTCCTACGGTTAAAGCCGTTTTCCGAGGATTGGTCTTTTTTCAGGAAAATCGTCTTACAAACTTAAAAAACAAAACGTTACTTATATATGAAATTTCATCCAAATCGCTAGAGTCATTTCCGAAATTGTCTGGTTTACCACCTCATAAATTTCTTTTTAAGAAAAATGCTTTTATTATGTTAAATTGAATTCTTAATGCTAATCAAGGATTAATTAATGGTGCAAGATTTGTGGTAATTCACTTAGATGAGTACACCATCAGTGGTTAATTCATCCCCTCCGATAAAACTATGCTCATACCTCGCATTAACCTCACATTTCTGGTCAACAGTGTCTTTCCAAATGATAAGGAAACAATTCCCAGTAGAGGAATGGACATTATTAACGGTGGCGTAGCTTGGTTAACAAGGGCCCCGGTGCAAAAAATTTATTTTGGGGCCCTCAGGCCAGACGGGCGACTTTTTTTTGCTTTGTGTGCTGGTAGGGGCCCCCTGAACTGAGGATGGGGGCCCTTGAATTGTTCTTTAGAGGCCCCTGAGCAGTGGTTGGGGCCCCCTGAGCAGCGAGGGACCTTAGTGAGGGGCTCCTGTGTTCTCAGGGGCCCCTTAGACGACGGTAGAGATAAAAAAAAATGGTCGCCAGTTTTGCCGTGAAGGCTCGTGGGCCCTCTAAACTGACTGCGCTTGAAGGCCCCTACGCTCAGGGGGCCCCCTGACGTATGATTGGGGCCCCCTGAGCGTAGGGGCCCCGGTGCACTTCACCGCCTAGCCCCATAGTAGCTACGTCCCTGAATAAGCACAAGATCTGACGCTTCAAAAGGCAGGTTCGTATTTATCAGAACTGTTTTTTCGTATGTACACCCGTACGTGGCATTTTCATTTGTGTTTAAGAGGCGTACGGTCAAAAATTCAACGATGATCACATTTCAACTGCTAGTATTGTTATCATAGAAGTTTTGTAAAGCAGAAAGAGGATTGAAAAAGGACATCTGACAAAGCCAATATTTTTAAACATATATTTTTAAATGTTTTACAATTAAATATGTATTATTTAATCACAACGACTTTTTGCAGTAAAAGTGATATTTATTACTACTCTTCAAATAAAATACGTTTCATTAATAAACACTTGCAGTTACTTATTTCCATTTTATTATATTACCATTCAATACGACGATACTACTCGCACGGGTCAGCTGGTGTACAAAAATTATCTCTTTTTAAGTTATAAGAGTTCCTTGCTGTAATCAAAGAGAACTTAACTAACACAGGCCAGCTTACTGGTACCTGGAACGTCTACGAGATGGCGTTAGTGCCGTTCCTAGGTACCAAATACAAGAAATGCTGGTTAAAAAAAAAAAAAAAAAAAAAAAATATCGCGTTTTTGCAGGGAAGACACCTATTTAGGTAAACTTAAAAAACAAAACGTTATCTAAATATGAAGTTTCATCCAAATCGTTGAGCCGTTTCCGAGATCCCATATATATACTAGCCGATTCCCGCGAATTCGTACGCGTGGACTTAAAATTTCTTTGCCAGAATTTAATATATAAAGCTGTTGGTAACGTAGGATTAGCCCCAAACAACACCGAGTCGGCATAATATGACAGGAAAGCCATCACTACATCATTCTACCATCGAACATATGTCATGAAGAGAATCAGTTTCCAACAAATTAACTATCAAGAAAACAAACGAAGGTGCGGGGATGTGGAAAGGGGGAGGGGGGTTAACTAAGGGCAGCTTTATTTCAGATTGGTCTTTTCATCTTCAGCATGATCATCCGATTCTTGGATTTTCTGATAACTTTAGCTGCTCGTGTTCTGCTAGAGCTATATCTTAGGCTAGGTTTACACCCGCAAGACATGTCAAAAAAAGAAGCCAAAATAAACTAGTGCCAGAAACATTTAGGCAGACAAAAAGTAATGGTACAGAGCAAATCGACATCTATATTAAAATACGTTTTGTCTCTAAACGAAATTTACTAACAAATCATACACTAACAGACTGCGCGAGAAGCACAGCTTGAGCACCCGGCGTAACATTACAGACTAACACACGCACCCGTCCGTCTGACACTATTCGATAACTTCTCAAAACATCGTCACTAAAACTGTTATAGGTACCGTTCCTACAGATATAAAGTATTTCCTTGTCAAATTCCATCAATTTTTTTAACTGCTTAACGTCTCTTAACAGCGAGGTCTATAGAGAAAGGATGGGGGGTAAGCAATGGGAAGGAATTCGGCCATGGCCTTTAAAGCAAGCATTCCGGCATTTGCCTGGAGTGATTTGGGAATTCCATCAATATCGGTATATCCATTTAGACGACAAAAACTTACTTTCGCATATATATTATTATTATTAGTGAAGATCACTCACACTAACTGCGAGACAAACAACCGCTGAGTGATCAATACAGCGTAGAAAGTGCACACCTACAGCATTGTTAGCCAGCGTACGATTTGCCAAGCATTTCACACCTAAATTTGTGATACCTACAGTTTAATATGGAATCTGAAAAACTGACCGCCCAGGCATTACGGCGTAACAGATTACCTAAAGAAAAGAATAAGAATAATTACTCTGAGAAAGACATTGGTAGCTATGGTAACGTTGAAAAAAATAGAGGATAGCAATAAGATCGGACGAGCGTAGTAAAAAAGTTTGTGTGTTCGCTTTGAGTTGTAAAAGTTGCTGCAAGCAAAGGACTTGTATATCTTCGGATTTTTAAGTGTTTTATAATAATATTATGTTAATAAAAGGGAATGAAATCAAAGAAGTTTTACTACTTATTTCAAATATGAAAGAAGAAACTAATAAGCATTAAGTTCGAGTTCAAAACGATCTTGTATCAAAGCTCAGACACTAAAAGAAGAACATGTAAAAATACAGCATTAAAAGGGAGTATAATCATAGAAAATACTACGATATAGTAATATAAAATACGATAGCATGGCTCCTAAAATCAAAAACAATTCTTAAAAGTATTTGCCTGCATCGAGGTTTGAACCGGAAACTACGGTCCAAACATTAGTAATCAAGGCCGTTAACCACTGAGCTACCAGGCCGCGATAGTGTAAGGTACTGCAGAGTCTTACACATCCTCAGCGTCTGTCTATGTTCGTTTCCGTAATTTTTTCTAAATTACATGACAATATGTACTAATTCTACAGAATAAGTATTCTATGTCCATCCTAATGCCAAATAGCATCTCCTAGTGAAATTTCATCACGATCGGATTAGCTGGTTAGCCCAAGAAACCTAACAACATACAGACAGAGAGAGAAAGTTACTTTAGCATTTATAATATTAGTATAGATGTATATACATACATATACATTAATTGCTCGTTTAAGGGTATAAGATACGCCTATAATGGCGACATCTTCATCCTCTAAAAGGAAGAGTAAGTCTCTCCAAAATGAAGCAGAAGGAAACAAGAGATCTTTTGCTAGGGGTATGTAAAATAATAAAACTCTTAATATAATTTTAAAGGCTAAATGGAAACTATACAAATAGAAAATCCGAACAAATAGATAATCCGAACCACGGGATATCGACGCTCTATTCTATGTTAGGTTCTAATAAGTTTCCCCCCCCCCCCTATCAGTCTTTTTGACTGGTTTGATACAATCCTCCATCCCTTCCTATCTTGTGCTAACCTCTTCATCTCTAAATACCCCTAACAATCCACGTCCTCAATTATCTGCTTCATATATTCGAATCTCTGTCTTCCTCTACAGTTCTTACCTTCGACTGTTCCCTCCACTAACAAATTAACCAATCCAGCATGTCTCAAAATATGACCTACCAGCCTGTCTCTTCTTTCTGTAAGCTTCTTCCACAAAACCCATCATTTCCAACTCGTTCATTTCGTACTTTGTCTGTCCACCTAATTTTTAGCATCCTTCTATAGTACCACATTTCAGATGCTTCAATTTTCCTCCTTTTCCGTATTCCTAAAGTCCATGCTTCGCTACCATAAAGTGCTGTGCTCCACACATAGAGTTTCAAACGTTCTTTGTAATTCCTAACCAATATTTGAAACTAAAAGATTTCTGTTTTTCATGAAGGCTCTTTTCGCTAGTGCAATCCTGCTTTTAAACGTCATTCCTGCCTCGGCCATCGGTTGTAATTTTGCTTCGCAAGTAGCCAGAATTCACTTACTTCTTCTATTGCATCCGATGCTATTTTATGCCTGTTCATTCGCTTGCTGGGACGCGGTGGCTCGCTTTGCCCTGTGTCACGGCCGCCACTTGACCGTCTTTCGCGGCGAGGCCGCAGTTTGCGCTGGGTATTTCCTGGCGCCGCCTTAAGGGCGATTATCCCGTTTGCGGGCCGCTGCACTGTGAGCCTTATCGAGCGGCCACCCCCGCAAACGCTGTGACGTCAGCGGCGGTGACCTTTGGCGGCGCTGCAATCAATGGCTCCCACCCCCTCACCCCGTCACGGCTAATCGCCGTCTCCGCTAGCTCCGCACTCACTGTCACCAGGGTAGCCAACTGGGTAAGACGAAATAAAAAGCATACGAAATATAAAAAAGTATTTTTAAATTTAGCTATTTGTTGCCTTAAGTACATGTGTTTTAGCGCTTCGGGGACTAGCTATTAATTGTTTGTTTCATTTCCAACTGTTCTAAATCTAGGATTATAAATAAATGAACAACTCATTTTTAATTAAATTTAATGTTTTGAGAACCCTTTCTTATCCAGTTATACGTTTTCTCCTACAAATCTTTTTTTTTTTTTGTATGTATTTAGTCTTCAACAATTTTGTATCTTTGGAGTTACTGTCGTATCACTTATCACTATTACAAACACAATCTGAATTACTGCAGTTTTAAACAATGTAGACTCTAACCTCAAAACGACGAGAAACAGAAGAAGCCACGAATTCAGCGCTTTGCCACTCACATGCAGAGACAATATATACGATCACATGGCTGACACCCAACATTCCGTTCAGAAATAAGGGTGCGTCCATAAACAAAGTGACTCGGTCTAGTGGAGGGAGAGGAGGGAAGAGTTGGGTGGAAAGCAACGCTGGCTACGTAGCTTTTCATTCATTTATTTGTCACAGTAAAAATGAGGCACAGAACACATAACAGCGTGTGAATACTTATTACCATCATTTAATTATCTCCGTATGTAATTTACGATAGTCTCACAGCATAAAATGTCTTTTGGAATAAATAGGGGGAAAAACGGTACGTGCCACGGGAGGGGGGTAGGCAAAAGCCAAGTCGGGCTACGTGAGGAAAGGGGGGGAGGGTTCACAGGAGGCCAAAATGGAGACACGTGGTTTATGAACGCTCCCAAACGGCGAGCGGACACGAGATGTTCCGCCCTGGTTGTCTCGGGCTCCTAAGGGGTTAAACACACAGATCAAAGGACGCGGGCCGACAAACAATCCACGACCGATAGGCACTTTTTCTTGTTCATACCAAGTTGTGGAACTAGCACAAGAACGTTTTATTCCAAGAATTGATTATTTTACTGCAAATAAAGTATTTTCGCGTACTTTATTGGTAGGACCGAGCGTGATAGGTGAGCAGTAACGCTCTGGCCTCGCATTCAGGAGGACGCCGCGCCGGTTCGAATCCCCGTCCGGGCATCCAGGTTTGAGTGTTTCATGGTTTCCGCAAATCACTCTAACCGAATACGGGGATGCTTCCATCAAAGTACATGGCCGAATACCTTCCCGTTCCTTGTCCCCAGTCCTATCCCGCCTCTAATGAAGCGTAAAGCAGTAAGGAAAAAAACTGGTAGGAAAAAGTATAAAGTACAACAACCGAAAACAAAGTTTGATACTTTGTTATAAAGTATGGTTGGCAATCCTGTCACCAACTGTATACCCCGTCACAGGGCTGTAACACACCCGATATGAGTTTCCGGCCGTCAACATTAATATCTACTCGAACGGCGGATCAAGAAAAACAAAGATATATTTATGGTGTTTGTTGATTCAGAATAAGCTTTAGATAATGTTAGGTGGGACAAGATGTTCAAAATTTTAAAGAAGTCATGTCTAAAGTATCGAGATAGAAGAATACTCTATAAACTATATAAGAAGCAAGTGGCTGTAATAAAAGTAGAGAATCACGAGAGCCATGCATCAGTTAAAAAGGGTGTGAGACAAGGTTGTAGTCTATCCCCGTTAATACTCAACTTGTATGTAGAAGAAGCAATGAAGAAAGTCAAAGAAAAATTTCCATGTGGCGTAAGTGTTCAGGGAGAAAAAATCAGCACGATTTTCTGACGACATTGTCTTATTAGCAGAGAGGGCTAAGGATATTGAGAAGTTATTGAATGGCATGAACAAAATACTGAAGGAAGATTTTGGACTGAATATAAATCAAAGTAAGACAAAAGTGATGAAACATAGCAGAAGTGATACCAATACTAGCAGATTAAATATAAAAATAGGATCGGATGCAATAGGAGAAGTGAGTGAGTTCTGTTACTTGGGAAGCAAAATTAAAACCCATGGCCGAAGCAGGAATGATGTTAAAAGCAGAATAGCACTAGCAAAAAGAGCCTTCATGAAAAAGAGAAACCTTTTAGTTTCAAATATTGATCTAGGAATGAGAAAGAACTTCTTAAAACTCTATGTGTGGAGCACAGCACTTTATGGTAGCGAAACATGGAAATTTGGAATACTAGAGTAGGAAATTTGAAGCATTTGAAAAGTGGTGCTACAGAAGAATGTTGAACATTAAGTGGTCAGACAAAGTAAGAAATGAACGAGTTTTGGAAATGATGGGCAAGGAAGAAGTTTGAGGCAGAAGCTTCAGAAAGAAGAGACAGGCTGGTAGGTCATATTTTGAGACGTGCTGGATTGGTTAATTTGTTAGTGGAGGGAACAGTCGAAGGTAAGAACTGTAGAGGAAGACAGAGATTAGAATATATGAAGCAAATAATTGGGGACGTAGTTTGTAAGGGGTATGTAGAAATGAATTGTATTGAAACTTTGGTCAAATTATATGGTTGGAGGGCTACAACACTATAAAGCTCTATAAGGTAATTTTAGTTGCAAATAGATTTACAATCTTGTCTTTGCTGATGATGTGGCTTTACTACCAGAAAATAAGGAGAAGCTCAAAAAATTGTTCAAAAAATTGTACGATACTGCTTAAAAAGCAGGATCCATTATCTCACATGTAAAATCAGAGCATATAGAACACAAACACAGTAATGAAAAATGTCTGAAACAAAGTCTGGAAAACTTAAGATAGTCGACATATTTAAATATCTGGGTAAATGGATCTAACTGAATAGGTGTGCTAATAAAGTCAATAAAGCAAGAACTAAAAAGGTGGAACTAGCTTATAGGCCAACACAAAACAGAAAACAAGAAAGAGATTCGCACGAAGCACAGATTGGAGTTTATACGGCAGTTGTCAGGACTAGTGTTGCAAACTGAAAAAAAAAAAATGTTTTTTTTCAGCTTTGTGAAAAAAAACCTAGCACCCGTGTTTTTTTTCTAAATGTGTTTTTTTTCAGAAAACAATATATTTGATAAATTATAGTTTTATTTAAGGAACTTCCATTTTACAAGTGTGTTTTAAGTCTTACTGAATCATATAAAGTCTCACATAATGATTCATAAGTGTATCTATATAGGTAAAATAATTTTATTCATCCTCTATGTCAGTACCACATTCACTAGTATCAGCACTACCAATACTAGGTCGGTTGGTGTCGGAATTTTCTCTCTTCTTCTGTCTCCTCTAGATCCATAACTTCAGAAATAGTTAAATTTTCTTTTATTGGTTGTTCTTGTATTGTACGCAAAAGATTTTGAGATTGCAATTTTAAATTGTGAGCAAAGTACACACTGTGCATAAAGACTGCGCCGATAGTTCTGTATTACGGTCTTTTAAGTTTGAATTAAAATCTATTATCATACAAAATAGGAGCTTTATTTCTTTTCAATCGTTTGTTTACACCAACGGTTGCAAGGAAAAGATTCATAATAAGGCACCGTGCACAACTACGTGGCTCGGTCCAGAGGGAGGAGGGGTTAGCTGGAAGGTTACGCTGGGCTACGTGGGGGGGGGGGGGGGGGTGTTCCGAGCCAGGCCACGTAACTTTCCTTTCGTAACATTTTTCACAGTTAAAATGAGGTATTTATTTCCCTCAGTTAATTATATCCGTATGTAATTTACAATAGTCTGACAAGAGAAAACAGTATAAAATGTCTTCTGGAATCAAAACGGAAGAAAGCTACGTGCTTCGTGAGCGGATGGGGGGGGGGGGGGACGCAAAAGCCATGTAGGGCTACGTGGGGGTTCACAGGAGGCCAAAATGGAGCTACGTGGTTTATGCACGCTCCCTTACTGACAATTTAATGAGTCAGTACCACTATACTCTGAGAGTTAACAAGTATACGAATATAAGGAAAGCCCAATAAGGCAAAAAAACCGTGGATAAATTTTAAATTCCTAATTTTTTCAAAAGATCTGTAGGTCCACAGATAATTTTGTAGGGCTGGCAGCACTATTTCAAATAGCAAGTATCAATCCAAACAATGGGGAATGGGGATTCCTTCTCGCGCAACCTAGTCTTTCGGGAAATTCCCGTTCATAAAAGAAAATTTCAGTCAATTTTGCCAATATTTTCGTATTTTAGCTGAACCAGAAAAATTTAGTAGATTTATAAACTAAGATAAGTACTTGGAATAAACTCTAAAACATGTCATTTTAAACGATAACTGCCTTACAAATTTGAGATTTAGTAGTTGTAAAAAAAAACGTGTTCCAGAAAAAAATTTTTTTTTTTTTCAAAGTTTTTTTTCGTGTTTTTTTTTTCAAGCCAGAAAAAAAACCGTTTTTTTTTACAACACTAGTCAGGACAGAGGCAATTACCAGGTAAGAAGGAAATGGAGATTCACGAGTTGGAGGCAAAAATAAAGAGAGAATAGTATCAGTAAAGGGAAAAGAAGGTACTACGTGGAAAAGGAACAATGAATGTTTAAATAGGTAGGCAGAGAAAATTACAGACACAATGTACAAGGGAAGGCTGAAATTTCACGGACATCTAAGGGAATGAGTGAAAGTAGGTTAGAAAAAACAATATTCAACTAATTAAAGGCGAAGACAAAATGGGACGAGGAGACGAGAAAAGATGTGGAAAAAGTTGGGATCCATCCGAATGGGACAGAGAATAGAAGAGAGTTTCAGACTAAAACTGATAAACTAAAGGGGTTGCTGGGACAATGTACAAAGTCCAAGACCACGTGGTCTGAAGAAAGAAGAAGGAGCCTCGGTGGAAGAGTGAAGACACTCTGAGAGGAGGAGATGAGGCGACCCATAAACCAGTTGCTTCGCGTAGTCCTAAGTAGGACAAAACCGAAAGACGAGGAAGTTGATAGGTAAATATTGTAGAATGTTTGTTCGTTTATTTGGTTTCCGAACGCGTTTCACTCCTTTTATAGAAGCATCTTCAGCGCTTTTCAATTGCTTCGGCAGCATTTATTTACCAGTATTATCAGCAATTGAGGAAAATGTTCCACAGCTTCCAGATGTTAAAGAAGAAGAAGAAGAAGATTTGCAATCTATCATCTGCCTTAGAGCCCCGAAAGACGCGGAATGCGCGCCAAATTGAAACTCTCGTCACCAGATCGCAAGACGACACGAGTTCGCTTTTACCTAATTGTGGTGAAAATCATAATTATTACTCTCAACACAAAGACAATTGAACGGTATGCATATTGGATTGAAATATAAGAAAAATACTTCTACCCAGGAACTTGTAGTGTTTAGAAACTGTTAAGTAGAGAGTACTGATATATTTTCATGAATTTATTTTTACGGTATATTTTATTTTCTTTATTCTGTGGCTCAGTGGTTAAGGTGTCTGACTGTGAATCGAAAGGTCCCTGGTTCTAATCCCTGTCTCGGCGGGGTTTATCACAGACCATTAACCCGACCTTCACCTCTGGCACAGCTTACTGTGTAATGTGAAGTACGCCAGAACACTTCCCTGGTTCGGATTACACGTTAAACTATATATATCAGCCGCTGTCATTTGTGACGAGTTTTGGGTCTTATTTTCCTATCCTTCCTTAATCTCATTACCTTATTTTCCTGGTAATTACATATATACAGGGTATAAATCAAAAACGGTATTATCTAGGAGATGAAAATTTGCTTCCAATATCCACTGTGGCATATATTTGTAACGACAAATACCAAAAACGTTTATCAATACATACCTATAGCAAAATTTTAAACAGAACAAAGTCTGTTGTTTCAACATTTTTTTTACTTCTTTCGTACATTCCCTCATCACTCTCTCCAATAAGTGCAGAATTTTGAAACCTTTTCCTACCACCTGTCCAATGTGTCCTGCCCAGTTAAGCTTGTTATCAAATGTAATGCCAAGATATTTACATTTCAAGTCTTCAGCAAGCAATTCTTTCCCCACCTTATATCCATAATTAACCTTTTGTTTTTTATTTCTGTATCTAATAAGCTGACTCTTCTTTGTATTTATCTTCATCCCATTTTTACCAACCCAACTAGATATCCTGTCCAGATCACCCTGCAGCTGTTTACAGTCCTCAATTATCTGCTTCATATATTCTAATCTCTGTCTTTCTCTACAGTTCTTACCTTGGACTATTCCCTCCACAAGCAAATTAACCAATCCAGCATGTCTCAAAATATGACCTACCAGCCTGTCTCTTCTTCCTGTAAGCTTCTTCCACAAACTTCTTTTCTCACCCATCATTTCCAAAACTCGTTCGCTTCGTACTTTGTCTGTCCACTTAATTTTCAGCATTCTTCTGTAGCTCCACATTTGAAATGCTTCAATTCTCCTTCTTTCTGGTATTCCTAAGTCCATGTTTCGCTACCGTAAAGTGCTGTGCTCCACTCATAGAGTTTTAAAAGTTCTTTCTAATTCCTAGATCAATATTTGAAACTACAAGGTTTCTATTTTTAGAGAAGGCTGTTTCCACTGGTGCTATTCTGCTTCGGCCACCGGTTGGAATTTAATTTCCTAAGTAGCAGAAATAATTTACTTCTCCTATTGTAATTGATCCTTTTATGATATTTAATCATCTATGATTGCTGTAATTTTTGCCACATTTAATCACTGTTGTTTTGCTTTGGTTTCTATCTACCCAGCGTGGTGGGTGAGCGGCAAAGCTCTGGCCTCGCATTCCAGAGGACGCGTCTTCGAATACCTATCCGGGCATCCAGATTTGGATTTTCCACGGTTTCCCCAAATCACTCGATGCGAGTGGCGGGATGGTTCATTGAAAAGGCCATGGCCGAATTCATTTCTGTTCTTTGCCCCCTTCTTTTCCTGCTGAATGTCTGTCCTCCTCCTGGCTAGGAGCAATAAACTCCATCCCTATTCACCCAATGTTTATCTCTTACTTTATCCTGTAAAAATGCGCACTCCACGATTTACTGACAAAGGGCTTTGAGCGGGGTTTACACGCCTAGCTGCAGGGAGCAAGAGGGGATGTGGACATGCGGGTTGATTTTAGAAACCCTGCGCAGTGCAACATGTAGCAGGAGTCAACCTGCCTTATTTTTAGACTGGGGCTGCTCCGAGGGCAATTTACCTACATGCTATTTTCCACTTTCCTTATCAGTATTTACCTTAAATTCTTTGAGAGAAATTCCCTCATCCATCCGCTTTCGCCCTTTACGAATTAAAATTTTTAATTCTTTCAGTGATTTTAGTAACACATTCATCACTTTCATACTTTACTCCATTCCATCACATCCTTACCTACGAAAGAGAATCTTCCCACACCCTTGTGCCTGAAATCGAGTGCCATCTTGTGGTCATTGTCATCTTCTCCCTGCCATGCACTACTTTTAATTCTTACACCAATATCTTTCCACACCTCAACACCAGTATACGCCCTGTACACTCCCATGACCCTCTTCACCCTCCTCCTGTCTTCCAGTGAGTCCCATTCCAGCTGTTTTATCATATCTGTTACTGATAGCATTCCGCGATAATTTCCAGACACAAATCTAGCAGCCATTTTTTTGCACCCTGTCCAACTCCTGTATTTAATAGTCAAAATGTTGGTCCCAAAATACACCACCATTTTCGAGCAATGGTCTGACCAAAGTTTTGTAACCCAATTCCTTGACTTCTCTCGTGCATCCCCTCATCACTCTTTCAATAAGTGCAGGATTTTGAAACCTTTTCCTACTACCTGTTCAATGTGTCCTGCCCAGTTAAGCTTGTTATCAAAAGTAATGCCAAGATATTTACATTTCAAGCCTCCAACAAGCAATTCTTTTCCCACCTTATAATCGTAATCAACCTTTAGTTTTTTATTTGTGTATCGAATTAGCTGACTCTTCTTTGCATTTATCTTCATCCCATGTTTACCAACCCAACTAGATATCCTGTGCAGATCACCCAGCAACTGTTTACAGTCCCCTACCGTATTGATTCACCTGTAATGTATTCCGTTGTTGTACTCCGTTTTGTTTGATGTTCGGCCGCGCAGTAAAACCCGAGAGCAGGTATCCGCCTGTCCTCACCTCAGCGTCAAGGTGCGTGGGTTCGAATCTGTATCGCTGCTCCATGCAGGAAGCTAGATATCTCATACCTGACGCGTTTACAACCTAACATTATTAAAAGGATTTAGTCGCTATAAAAAAGCATCTCCCGCTGTTTTCTCCACTCTGCACGGACAAAGAAATAGACCCGTGGCCTTAAGGTCAGTAATCGCTTCGCACGTAATACAATGAGAGCGTGCACACTATTCGGTAAGGTCACGGCATGGCAGGTCCACCTGAACATCAGCAACGGTTAGGGACCGTTCATAAATCACGCGGTTCGATTTTGGCCTCCTGTGAACCCCCCCCCCCCCCCCCCCCCCACGTACCCCGACATTGCTTTTGCCTCTACGCCCCCCCCCCCTCGTGGTACGTAGCTTTTCCCCTTTTGATTCCAGAAGACATTTTGTACTGTTTTCTCTTGTCAGACTATTGTAAATTACATACGGGGATAATTAAATGACGGAAATAAAAATCCCCATGCTGTTGTGTGTTCTGTGCCGTATTTTAAATGTGGGAAATAATATGAATGGAAAGCTACGTCGCTTGACACGAAATCTCCCCCCGCCCCTTTGTAGCGCAGCGTAGCTTCCCAGTCAAACCTTCCCCCCCCCCCCTCTCATAGACCAAGCCACGTAATTTATGGACGCTCCGTTAAGAACTGGGCTGAGCTGATAGCTAGTGTGAACGAGTAACAGTCCAGAATTTTAGTCATAAAAAATATTGCGATTCGTCACACAAAACCGTATCTTGAATAGAGAACAGAAAAAAAAAAATCACCTGCTACGGAAAAATAATTTTTTAGTTGTTTTGCTTTTGCCTTTACGCCTTGATGTCGTCTATGTCATCAGAGGCGGGATGAGACTGGGCGCAAGGAATTCGGCCATGGCCTTTTGAAGGAAGGACTGCGGCATTCGCCTAGAGTGATTTGGGGGAAACATGGAAAAACCCAAATCTGTAACGCCTGGACGGGGATTCGAACCCGCGTGCTCCCGAATGCGAGGCGAGAGCCTGTGAGACGTCTCACGTAGTCAGCTGCTGTGTATCCTTCCTCCATGGTAGTTACGCAGTACTGCGCTGTTAAATGTAGTCCCGTCGTACTACGCCGACCAAAGTATCTCCTTCGACTGCGCCGACAAATAAAGTTACAGGAAGCGTCTGTTGCAATGTCTTTGCGTTCAATGCTGAACATATATTTTCGCACACAGTCTTTGGTTCGTTGTATTCGTCACTGATTTTTTTTTATACATATATAAGTCTCTTAATTGGCATATCTCACGACTTTTAACAGAATTTTTTTTCTTATTTCAACTGCTAATCAGTTTCGTAAGTCCTGATATACTTTATTATTTTTATATTAATTACTACTGATCACGGTAGCCTATAAATCTTGTCGAAATATTTTTTTTTGTATACAGGGTCCGGCAATAAAACCTCCCTCATTTTAATGTGTTGTCACATAAAAACTAAATATGATAGAGAATAATTACTTTTATTTATGAAAAATACATAATTTGCCATTTTTTAATTATTTGGTTTTAAAAATTATATCTGCCCTCCATTGTTGACACATTTAATTTAATTTTATTTAATTTTAATTTAATTGCAATGGAGCACACGCTCCGGTGGCAATTTCCCTACACATCCAACTTCCCCCTATCCTACACTCACCTACATTTGCCCTCTACAAACTTTAACTTTAAATTCTTTTAACGTTTTCGGTAGGTTATTCATGATTCCCCATGGTAACTCATTCCAATCCCTGACACCCTTACCTAAAAAAGAAAATCTTCCCACACCCTTGTGCCTGAAATCGAGTTGACAAAGTCTATCCAGAAAGTTCTCCATACATTTTCGCGTCATTTCGCTTGGAATGGCTGCCAATTCTTGGGTAATGGCCTCTTTATGTAATTGCAGTGTTGTGGGACGATGTTTGTACACTACAGGCTTTAAGTGTCCCCAAAGATTGGTGAATGTTGCATAGACACACTCACACGCGCCAAATTTTCCGGCGTAGTTGCAGTCCGAGGACGGCCTGTAGGTTTTTTTTTTTTTTTTTTTTTCTTTTTTAGTGCTGAACCTGTCTTTCTAAAGTTTGACACCCACAATTGAATAGTTTTTCTATCCGGGACACGATCATGTTGGCCAAGATCGAATCGTCTCCGAAAATCTGAGAACAACTATTACGAATAAATTCGTCCACACCAAGCCATGACATGGCGCCCAGTGAAAATGGCAGGTACACCTCTTTAAAACAAAACACACTCCACGTCAGTATCCTCACTACAACCCGCACGCCGGCTACGTGAAATGTGGGAGGTTTTATTGCCGGACCCTGTATATTCTACATATCTACATTAATCTATAAGTCCACTTACAACATCAGCGATTACTATTATCCGAAGATTGCAGGTTCGTTAGGCCAAAATTGAGATAAGTTTATTTCAACCACACAGTGAACAAAATCATGGAACATTACCAGAACACAATAACAAAGATTCTATTCCTTACAATTAATCCAGCGATACATTCAAAGATATAATAAATAACCCAAAGAATAATAATAATAAAACTAGGTGTGCCCTTTAATTAGTAATATGACGATGTCTTCCCTCCTTCCCCCATGGAACTCGAGTCTTCCTGTTCTCCTGAAAGTTGAGTATTCTCTTTGCCATTATTTCTGGCTTCATTCTCTCGTTGTGTCCATAGAAAGCTAATCTTTTCTCAATTGTGTTTGATGCCTCTTCAAACTTCTCGTATAATTCTTGGTTCGATCTCAAATTCAAATTGAATTCGTTTCCTGTGACTTATTTTGGTCCCAAGATTTTACTTAGAAACTTTCTTTTTCTTTCTTTCTTTTCTATTTCTGTCAGTCCCTTTCTAGCTAGTTTTTCTGCTGCGTATAAACACTCTGGCTTCACTACTGTACTATAGTGCTTGTATATCGCCTCATAGGAGAGTAATTTCGATTTTCATGTCTGTTGACAAATCCTGAAAGCTGTTTCTATCTTTCTCGCCCTATCTTCTACTCCAGCCTTTTCATTAACTTTGAGAGTCAAAATTTCACCAAGGTATCTTCTTTTAATATCACCATATTTAATAGTTTATTTATTTATTCGTTGAGGCCAACTAGGACCACGTTAAGCCTTTGTTCATTTGGCAGCGAGTTTCTTCTTCTTTTGGGCCCAGAACTCCATTCGTTTCGACTCCGCCTGTTTGCGCTCCTCTGTCCAGAGTGTACCGCGTCTTCTGTTGGAGTGTTCGTCTCGGCTTCTCCCACTTATCATTAACTTCTTCCCAAATATATCTCTGTTGAAAGCATCTTCTGGTTTTAGTCCCATCAAATGAAGATCTTCTTTAATATTTATGAACCGGGGCATTACAGTTTTGGGTCTGGAATCAAATAAGTTAAAGATTTTTTTTGTTAGTCTGTTCTCCTCCATCCGTTTGAGGTGGCCATAGAATCGAGCCCGTCTTTTGCAGATTGTTTCAGTGATTTTCTCTATTTTGCTGTAGACTTTGTTGGATCTCCTTTTTTTGGACACCATTCTTAAAGTTGGAACCCAGAATTCGTCTAATAATTTTTCTCTCTTTTTTCTCCATTTCTCCCAGAAGTCCTTTAACGGCATTCAGGAACAAGGTTTCAGCTTGTAGTGGGAGCCTACGTTACAATTATCTTTCATACCTTTATGGTGAATAATTGTGGATTTTTAATTTTTATGAAGGAGTTAAAATTTATTAATTTTGCAAGAATCTCGACGTTAGTTGGAATTTAGGAAAAATTGTCACAATATGACATTTATTTTCTTATCACTGGCGATTACATGTCTGAGTGAATTTACCGTTAACATTAACACAAATTGGCAAAATCATAAAAGCAACGCTCAGAGGTACAATTAGCCGTCATGAGCAAGCAAACAATTGTATACTTACTTTTAAATATATCTCAGAATCAAAATGCAAGAAATAATGACAATTGGAAACAATGAAAAATATAAGTTATGACGACCTCAGACAAAGGTATCATAATACTGTGACTTTACAGTTAAAAAGAAAAATCATGGGCGCCACGAATGAACAATATATCATTCGAAAATAACTAGTTCTGGCAAATTATGCCACTAGCTCAGGGGTTTTTACAATTACAAAGTGAGAACATGGACCTATCCTTTCAAAGTCGCTTACGGGCTCTGTCCCACGGTATGCACAATCAGATGGCTTGGTCGTAATAAGTTACCATTGTAGTTCTGCGTCTGATGTCTGCGGTGATTGGAGCGTACCCACGGTATGTGAGACTATCTCACAAGTCGGCTATTTAGGTGGTCGCCCAAGATTTATGTAAATTACTCTAACATTATGACATATATAATAAAAATTCACCTTGTAACGTGGCGACAGCGCGTCATGTTACAAGCTGCAAACAAAACTACTGGTTTCAGAACTGTATTTGAGTATTTTGTGAAAGACATTTTTTATTGTAGACCTCTCGCGAAGTTTGGTAGGCTATTTCTAGACTGCGAATCCTTTCCCGAATAGCTTTTTTGTTCAATCCGTTTTTCATAAATAATCTCACCAATGTACTTAAATTTTTCCAGTTGATTAATGTCCCCCTATTTGGTTTGAAGTTTCGGTGGTGCATCTTTGAAGTTAGTCATTAATTTCGTTTTCTCAAAAGATATCTGTAAATCTGTTTGATCAGTAATTTCCTTCAGCAAATCAATTTGGATCCTAGCAGTTTCTAAGTCATCTGATACGATAGTGACGTCATCGGCAACAGCCAGAGTGTCAATTGTGATCCTCCCTTTAGATTCAGTTCCTATTCTTGATAGGCTGTAGTTTCTAAAATATGTATATTTCATTTTTGATTATTTTTCCCTAAAAATATGGAAGTTAGATATTTGAGTATTTCGCGGCCCGATAGAAAATTCTATTTGTTAAAGTTGTCCCGGCTGCTGCTCTAGCCTACAACAGCGGCCGACGGGAGGCAGGTTGTTCCTCGCAACTCCCTCCGATATAGCCCAGCGAGTCGATGCCGCGAGTGTATGTGAGAATGAATCCGACTAGGTGTGTGTGAGCGGGGTCAGTGCGAGGCCCGCTCCACCTCCGACATTTCGTCGCTATTGATCGGCCGCGCTGCGGGTCACGTGACGGCCCTCCCGGGGGCCCGTGACGTCACGGCACGCTCTGACGTCACGGCGTGCGTGACGTCACGGGCCAGGGCCGCTGCGCCCGGAGGACTGAATGCCCGTAGCCTCAAACACAGCACAGCACACTCAGCCGCACTAATACGCGTCATAAACGCGAAAAAAGCCTGTACAGTCACCTGGACCAAATACAACGAACACTCAGTGTCCCAAAATGGGTAGTTAAGGCACTGCGACACCGTAATCAAACTTCATTTATCGATATCGGTTAGATATACACGGAGATAAATGGCTTGTCGCAAAAAACACCTTTTAAAAATTATTATATTTTTGCCCTTCAAAGGTCGAATTAAAATAAATTCCTTTATTCATTTATGAGGTTAACAAAGCGAAACCCTTAAAGTGCACCTCATTAATCGATTTGGGTTATGTGTAAACGGAGAAAAGTGGCCCATTACACAGAAACACCTTATGCAGATAACATATATGATCTTACATGTCTGTAGGCGAAGACTTTAACGGAACAATCTACATCAGACGAATATAAATAAATAAAAGCAACTAATAATTAATATCTCAATTTAAGCGCAATTCATACCTTTCTTTTAGTGGTTTAGCAACTTATTTCTACGCGTATTGGATAGGTGGTAGGGAAACGGTTCAAAATCCTTCACCTGTTGGAAAGAGTGATGAGGGGATGCACTAGAGAAGTAAGGGAATTGGGGTACAAAACTTTGGTCTTACCATTGCTCGAATATGGTGGTGTAGTATGGGACCCACATTTTGGGTGTCAAATACAGGAGTTGGAGGGGGTGCAGGGGAGGGCTGCCAGGTTTGTCTTTGGAAATTATAGCAGAACACAATCAGTAACTAATATGATAAAGGAGCTGGAGTGGGATGCATTGGAGGATAGAAGGAAGGTGAAGAGAGTCATGGGAGTGTAGAGGGCCTATACTGGTGATGAAGCATGGAAAGATATTGGTGAGAAAATTAAGAGAGGTGCTTGGAAGGGTAAAGATGACCATGACCACAAGCTTCCACTCGATTTCAAGCATAAGCGTAATTTTCTTTCATAGGAAAGGATGTAAGAGACTGGATTAAATTGCCAAGAGAACTGATGAATAATTCACCCGAAACACTGAAGGAATTTAAAGTAAATATTAGAAGACGGCAAAAGTAGGTTGGAAGAGGAAAGGAAAAACAGGGCTGTGTAGGAGATTGCCACCGGAGCGGGCGCACCATCGCAATTTTATCAATTATCAATTGTCAGTTGTTTCAGTATTTATATATTTAAAGGTAAGAAGTATATTGATAAAGTTTTACCGAGCGTGGTGGTGTAACGGCTAGCGTTCTGGCCTCGCATTCGGGAGGACGGCGGTTCGAATCCCCGTCCGGGCATCCAGATTTGCGTTTTCCAAATCACTCTAGGCAAATGCCGAGAAGCTTCCTTCAAAAGGCCATGGCCGAATTCCTTCCCATTTCTTGCCCCCCCCCCCATCCCTTCCCGTCTCTAAAGACCTCTCTGTTAGAGAGACGTTAAGCAGATAAAAAAATGATGAAGTTTTCCGTTGGTTTAATTAATTTTTTGGTTTAATTTATTTTCTTTCGTAAGAAAAACGATAATATTAGTAGGTGAGCGCATGGTGTAGTGTGTTGAAAGAGCATCTTTGGCAGTTGAATATTAATATTCATGAAGGAGTCCGGCAGGAAAAGATGGCAGCATAGCGGACGAATCATACGTCTGGATACACTGTTAATGTCTTTGATGGATACTAAAAGAGAATGTTAGTTGTGAGAACAAGTATGAAACGATAAAGAGGACGCTGAACCATACATCGTGTTGGTGTTGAATAAACTGTACCAGTGGTGAACGGTCAGAAAGAGACCTGTTCTGTTTGTGAAACAATGAAATAGCAAAATCTGAGGAAAGTTAATTTTTTTCTGGTGCTTTGTTCTTCTTAAAATTGAATACATACAATGTGATTTGGTTATTTTATAAGCTGTGCTTAAAAAGTGAACTCATTAATTACCTATTTTAATTTGATTTAGTTAAATAGATACTAATTATTTGATTTTACAGGAATAAGTACGCAGCATTTACAATACGAGAGTAAGAAATTGCTTCATTGGGTTGGGAGGTGGGAATTACCCAGTGGCGGATTTTGTTTTTTTTTTGGGGGGGGGCTAGGATTTGGTTTGGGGGGTCTTGACTCGGGGGAGCAGGGGTTCGCCGACAGATCTCATTATTCCACATTGCCGCCCTTATTCAAACTGTAGAGAAAAAAAAAGATCCCCAAAATCCATGTCGTCAGGGGTGACCTTGGTGCTTTTGGGGTGGGGGGCTTCAGCCCCCTAGCCCCCCCCCCCCTCCTTGGATCCGCCACAGGTAACACCACCCAGAGCAAACCAAATACGGGAAATTCTACAGACAAAGATGAATATTAATTTACAATCCCCGCCCGTTGCGGGAGCGTTTCATCAGCGTTATGGACAAAGGACCAAACTTAGCCTTTTGCAAGTGCTTATTACAGACTTTTTGATGTTAAAAATTTCTGTGTGTTTGTGCGTACATAGATACTGCTATCGCTGCGCGTGTTCCTGTTAATATTAGGAGAGACTAAAAAACTATTAGCTTCTCTGGTTTGCAGAGATTATAGCTGCCACGCAAAATAATCCCGTTCGTGAATAAATAACCTGGTGCTAAGTATTAATAACTGGTAACTGCAGCTGCCGTTCCATTGTGCTGCATTAATTTTCACGTTAACTACGTATTAATTTTATATTCGGCAATTTATGTGAACTGTCGGTGAGTTTAGTGGAGAGAGTCGCTGAAACCAAAGATAATAAATGCGCATCAGGTATTTATAACGGCCATGACGCGCGCCAATTAAAGTGTATCATAAATTAATAAAAAAAAGTTATCCATTTAATATTTCCTTTCACTCCACATACGTTTCGTTATCGACTACACACATCAATTAATTTTAATACTTCATGAACTGGGCGGAAATTTTGCGAATGCAAATAATAGTAAGGATTGTGGTTTGTAATAAGAACCGCCTCATTTGTATGTGTTTAGTGTAATAAAGCTGTAAGAAAATACCTACAACATATTACTAAACAATTACGAAAAACTTATAAACGCCTAAAATATATGTTTGAAAAACTATCACTGACCTTAACGTAATACAACCAACCTGAACAAAATACTCGCAGCTTACTCATATATCTGTGATATTTGCTGCTGTGATTATAGCACGCGAAGAATGAAATGTTTACAAAGGAATTGTATAGAAAATAGAAATGTTTCTGTAACAGAAATAAATATCCGATAAGCTATTTATTGTACAAAAAGCACACAGTTTGAAACCGCTGTGGTATGTGCTGCTGCTACCTAGCGGCTTAGCTCTGAACTGTCTCATACGAGCGACTTTCACAGTTATTACTTTTGTCCTTCAAGATTCCGAATAATTTCTTTCTTAATTTATTATATTACCTACGTGGAGATCTTAATCTTTAAATGATACCTCATTTATCGATTTCGGTAAATTGTCAAAGGGTAACAAAAACACGTTACGGAAATAATGATACTTTAGCCCTTTAAGGATCGAATTCCGAAAAAATCATCCTTAAAATATGATGTGACCAAAGCGGATACCTTAGTCTTTAAAATGATACCTCATTTATCGATTTCGGTTAGGTTTGAAGGAGTTAATTGCTTGTGACAAAAAAAAAAAAAAAAAAAAAAAAAACTTATAGGAGTACTATATGTGAATCTGCATTACAGTGAAAGTACCGAGAGTCTTTCACAGATGGCAATGATATCGCGAAAGGACAGTTTCAGTTAGATAAGCGGTCTCCAAACTACGGCTATGAAGAAATGTCTTCAATAACTTTGAACTATCTCACTTGTCTTACAATTATTTATCCAATGAAGTGTGACGCTCAGTGAGTAATTACATACATACAGGTATGAGTTGAGGAAAGCGGTGTTGACAACAGGAACAATGTTTAGGAATTGGTTTCGGCTGCTGTATCCCCTGAAGCTGCGACTGGTAAACCGTCTATTATGCGCGGCGGGTCGGCATCTCACAGGAGCTGCGGTAAGGCTAAGGCCGGTCGTCCACTGGAACCGAATTCACCCGAGCGACCGGTCGGACGTATACGGCCGAATATGACCGTCGAATCACGTGACAGGTAAAGGCATTGTGACGCGTCCACCGGACACAACCTGCTCGGCAGAGTGACGGACTACACGGGATCAGTCGGACGTATGCGGCCGAGTGGCAAACGGCTGTTGCTGTCCTAATGAACAAATCTTCTCTTTTTTTTTATCTTCTAGAAGCAGAGTTCAGAGCGTTGCCCGGTATGGTCTTGGTTGATCTGCCCACACAGGAAATATTGAAGATCATAACGGAGGTCAGTTTTCTGCGGATGTGAATCAAATTTCACGCCAGTCGCTCCATTTGCAATATATAGCCTACATGATCGACCAACCCCAAGTGTAGCAGGAAACGGATAGGGTCGGGGTTCATTTATACATGTAATATTTTTAGCCAACCTACCAGGAACATGTGTACCAAGTTTCATCGAAATAACAGCAGTGTTTCGTGTAGCAATAGAAACAATCAGATTTTTCAGGAAATATCGTCAAGACAGAATCGTTCAACAATAAATACGGAAATGCCAACACTTAAGCTTCAAAACTGTTCACTTTCATATTGAGACCCATCACTTACTACCAACAGCGAATACAATATCACTTCCAAACATCAGAGATTGTAGCTGTACGGCCTGAGATAGTAGCTTCAAGAAGCAAAGAAGATATCGAAAGGTTTTCTCATCATGCTATTAAAATTAATTTACATATTTTCCACTTTATGCATTTTCCTCTTTGAATTCGGTAGAGCCATCTATGGGGTTTAAAGATGGCTATTTTTTTTTTTTACGAATGCATCTAGCTGGTATTTCATCTTTGGTGTTTCACGCTATACGTTCACTGCTCTGGCTTTTTGTTGTGTTGAGGCATAAGACATACCAAACAAATCACTTCAGATTCTCGTCTTTAAAACGGTGTAAACCCCACCGATACCTGCGCAGCAGTTTTTGAGTTTTTCTGGAGCGAATACAAACGGTTTTCGTTTTATAGATACAGATTTGATCTTGATTAGTATTTTTCAAACACTGTTGTTCAACACAGTTAGTGTAAATATTTGCTAGAAATATTTGAGTAAAACTTTTTACGGAAAGGAAAATTATTGCAAGCGCGTTTTCGTAGTTGCAATAATTATTTTAATTGGATAGTTTAGGAAAGTACTAAATTTGAATTAACTGCGATTAAAAGTTGCTTGTTTGTTGTATTCCTTCTACTTTTATCTTGCATTTGCCTTATATGTTCGTTTAAAATTACAATTTTTTTAAAAAAATTGAAATACTCATTTTTGCACATTTAGGAACATATGCATTAATCTCAACTTTACGTTCTTTTTCTACACTACCATGGGCGCCGGCAGGATTACTTTAAGAGAGGGGCAGCTGTATCTTTTTTTATACATTATATATAACACTTATTGACTAAGGATACTGAGTATATTGACAAGGCATTGAATAAATTTGGACAATAACATAGGCGCCTTAAGTTATTATTCAAACAGTGAGTTTAATAATAAATTTTTGTTTATTAATCCTTTTCTGTGCATTTTCTTTGATAGCAGGGGTGTGCAATGATTTTCAATTGTTTTAGTTTTATCTCAACAATTCTATAGACTTCCATACAAGATGCAGTATATTTTTTATAGTTTAATAATAAATTTCAAATGTTCCTTCATAGGTTTTTAGTTAGAAAATTGCTGTAAAATGCGTGGTTACATTTCAGGATATTAGATACAGATGTGGGTTTACAGATCCTGAATACGGCCGTGAGCCTCGTAATCTAGCGCGAGGGCAAGGTAAAGTCTGTTTCTACGAAATATAGGTCACTATACACTTTGTGAAAACACCCCGAGCGCTTGGTGTTGAAGCGACGACGGCGGATGGACGTTGTTCGGCCGCAGTGGACGCGGTTAATCGGACGAACTGGTCGGCCGTCACTCGCACGAATGCGGTTCCAGCGGAGAGTCCATAAGCCACGTGACTCCATTTTGGCGCCCTGTGAACACCCCCTCCACCCAAATAGCCCGTCGTGGCACGTTGCCTTTCTCCTTATTGACTCCTGGAGACATTTTGTACTGTTTTCTCTTGTCAGAATATCGTAAATTACATACGGAGATAATTAAATGACGGAAATAAATATCCACATGCTGTGTGTGTGTTCTGTACCTCATTTTAACTATAACAAATAATATGAATGTAAAGCTACGTGGCCTGGCTCGGAACCAATCTCCCCCTCCCTCCGATGTATCCCGGTGTAGCTTTGGGGGCGATCATTAATTACGTAAGACGAAAAAGGGGCATCCATAAATTACGTGAGATGTTTTTCCGGATGTAGATCTGGTCCGACCGCCCTCCCCCCCCCCTCTGGTCAGATCTAGTCCGTGAGTCACCCTCCCCCCCCTAGAATTCGCCCTCGCAACTTTTTGAGACTTTTTTTTAGGTCTCACTCTTCCATAGCCGTTTACACCCCTACTTTTCGACGAAATACCCTTCTAAAATCGACTTTCACGTCATTTGTAGACCCTTTTTTTTTTTGTTTTAGCTCAACAGTCCAAAAAAAATTCCAAAACCTCACGTGAGATTTTCGATGGTACCCCCCGCCCCTCTCCCTTGGTGAGATTTGGCGAGATTTCGGCGGACCCCCCACTCCCTATTTCACCTCACGTAATTTCTGGACGCCCCCAAACGGGGAGTGGGTGTCGACGGAAATCTGACGTCATCATAGAGGAGGTCCGGAATCTCGAAAAACATCCCTCGTAATTGATGGAAGCCCCCCCCTTTCCTGCCACGTAGTTTATGGACGCTCCCTAGCCTGTGGCGCGCGCTGATCCGTACAATTCGGCTGCACGGGGCGGCCTACGAAAGCACGACCGTGGTAAGACGCCATTAAGTGAACCAGCTATGAAGTTAACCGCGACGATCCATCAGCTACTAAAATAGTGTTAACTGGTAAGACTTATTCACGTCAACAGCTGTGCAACTAACTCCGTCTGCTGCCCACCCGCCATTTTTCTCTTTTCGCGTTCTGTGGTTCAGCGTGTTTTCCTTTTAAGTCCGGTATCGGTCGCGGGGCTGCGGACTCACGTGTTGCCGCTGGCGACGAGAAGGCCATTGTGAGGAGGACCCTCCGGTCCTTAACGAAGGGAAAACACTTGCCAGGAGGGCCTCCGGCGCTGCCAACCTAACAACCCCGCCGCGCTTCATCAGGCACGCTCGCGCCAAACAAAACTTCGCAGACTTGCAAACCAGCCACGAGCGGCAGCATAAAAACGAATATCCCTAGATAGCAGAGCTCTCTGGTGGCGAGTCGTCATTACTACATACCGCAACCACCTGTTACCCGTTGGGTTTACAAAACTCGTTCTACTTACGTACTTTTGATTTTTTTTTAAGTGAAACTTCTTTGGCAGCGGTAGGGAAAAAACTGCTAGCATTACGCGTTACGAGTTAAGGTCGGGCCACACTACCCCGCACCGAGCCCGCACCGACACTCGGCCGTGTGTCGGCTCGCCCCCTCGCGTCCACACTGGTCCCTAGCTCGTCCGTGTGACGGACGGGTTCCTACTCGGTCTCCTTTAACGTATACACTTGACTGTTTTTAATTTAATTTAATTGCAATGGAGCACAGGCTCCGGTGGCAATATCCCTACACACCCATCTTCCCCCTATCCTGCACCCACCTACATTTGACCTCTACAAATTTTATCTTTAAATTCCTTCAAAGTTTTCGGTAAATTATTCATCATTTCTTTTGGTAACTCATTCCAATCCCTGACACCCTTACCTAAAAAAGACAATCTTCCCACACCCTTGTGCCTGAAATCGAGTGCCAGCTTGTGGTCATGGTCATCTTTTCCCTTCCATGCACTACTTTTCATACCTATTGCAATATCTTTCCATGCCTCATCGCCAGTATATGCCCTGTACACTCCCATGACCCTCCTCATCCTCCTCCTGTCTTGCAATGAATCCCATTCCAGCTCCTTTATCATATCCGCCACTGATTGTATTCTGCGATAATTTCCAGAAACAAATCTAGCAGCCCTTCTTTGCACCCTCTCCAACTCCTGTATTTGATACGTAAAATGAGGGTCCCATACTACACTACCATATTCGAGCAATGGTCTGACCAAAGTTTTGTAACCCAATTCCTTGACTTCTCTCGTACATCCCCTCATCACTCTCTCCAACAAGTGCAGAACTTTGAAACCTTTTGCTACCACCTGTCCTATATGTCCTGCCCAGTTAAGTTTGTTATCAAAAGTAATTCCAAGATATTTGCATTTCAAGTCTTCAGCAAGCAATTCTTTCCCCACCTTATATTCATAATTAACCTTTTGTTTTTTATTTGTGTATCTAATAAGCTGACTCTTCTTTGTATTTATCTTCATTCCATCTTTACCAACCCATTAGATATCCTGTTCAGATCACCCTGCAACTGTTTACAATCCTCTATCGTTTTGATTCTTTTATACAGCATTATGTCATCTGCAAACAATCTAATTTCAGATAGTAAACAATCAACACAATTATTCATTAGAATAATGAATAGCAATGGTCCCAATACGCTACCCTGTGGCACACCCATTTTTACTTCCACTTCTTTTGATACTACATTTCCTACCCTAACTTTCTGTTTTCTACCTTTTAAAAATTCTTCTACCCAGCAAATGACTTTCTTATCCACTCCAATGGTTTTCACCTTATTTACTACCATTTTATGGCTTACTGTGTCAAACGCCTTAGACAGATCTAGTGCTACACTATCAATTTGGCGTCCCTTGTCCATTTCATCTGAAATATCTTGTATATATCCCACCAACTGAGATTCGCATGAATATCTTTGCCTGAAACCATGTTGCCTGTTTCACGGAATTAATGTTAAAAAATTACCTTAAGAGTGATTTGGGGATCGTAGCTGCAGCTACCACCCGTACATCATTATAGAGTACTGTACTTTATTTTGCGTAGGCGTCCTTTATAATCTACGAAACTAATAAAGTATGTTAAAATACTTTTTTGCCTGACTCCTATCACCTCACTGTTTGATATCCAATGCACAAAAATACTATCCCAACGCAGTTTAAAAAAAATGATCGTCACATTGTACTGAATTGAAAGATTTTCGTGTATCTGTACATAGTCACAATGAAATTTTAACGCGTTTATTTTGGTTGAGGTTCCTTTCAATTCACTCAATATTTTTTTGAACAAAAAAGATTAAGATTATTACGAAATTTAATTCAAATACAGATTGCACAGATTTTGTAAAATAATAATAATTTCATGTGAGCTAAAAATTCCAATCACAGAGTTTCTTATCAGCCACGCAGTATACCTCGATCGTTCTCACTTAATTTGCAAAGGAGACCTACAAATTAACGAGAAATTCGAACAACGGAGCGTCCTAGCATCGTAGCATTAACAAATCAAAGCTTTGCCAGAGGTCAATTTTTAGATCCATAGAAATTACGGACCGAGCGTGGTGGTGTAACGGATAGCGTTCTGGCCTCGCATTCGGGAGGACGGCGGTTCGAATCCCCGTCCGGGCATCCAGATTTGGGTTTTCCATGGTTTCCCCAAATCACTCCAGGTGAATGCCGGGATGCTTCCTTCAAAAGGCCATGGCCGAATTCCTTCCCATTCCTTGCCCCCATCCTTTCCCGTCTCTAAAGACCACGTTGTTAAAAAGGGACGTTAAATTGTTACAAAAAAAAAAAAAAAAAAAAAAAAAAAGAAATTACGGCTGAGACCAGGATTTAAACCAGGGACTTCCAGTACCCCAATTGTACGCCGTTACCATCTGAGTCAAGAGACAAATCTGGTTGTAATGAATAATAAATATTCAAACATAATAAACTTACTTTTTTTCTATATAATTTATTTTTTCTACCCCAAAACAGAAATGTACTTTTATATGATTGAATACACATTTTTCAGTCCTTCTAGATTCAGATGCTTGCGGGTTGTGGTTTGGGTACGGAAGGTTCCCGGTTCAAAATCCGGGTGTCGGATGCAAATTTTACAGGTCTTAAAAATCGACGTTCACCTTCTTTGATTTGTTAATGCAAACATGCAAGGACTATTCCTACATTTTACGATGAACGTGAAGTGAGGTTGAAAAAAAGGACATTTATCTAAAGCAATCAGTAACGCTAAAACAATATGTAGTCGTAAAGGACCGGAAATTTCCGAAGTCTTTCTATGCACTTCTCTGTACAGACCAGTCCGACACCAGCCCGCACCGTCAGAAAGTAAACCACAACTAATCACGGCCCAGTGTCGGCCGACACGCGGTGTCTTTTGAAGTTACTTCAATCGAGTGAGCGACAACAATAAGAAAAGTGACGGCGCGGGCTCGTTGCGGTCTAGTGTGGTCCTGCCTTTACGCGACCATTCCGCGTGCACCGTCCCGTAACCTTTCACGCATGCGTAGAATGTTGACGATCACGTGATGGCGTCAGGATATTTATATCCAGAGGAGTCGCCATTATTAAACAGAAGATATGCACCACTATTTTTGATTGATTTTTTTATGTATAT
This sequence comes from Vandiemenella viatica, assembly GCA_031002005.1. Classification (NCBI taxonomy): domain Eukaryota; kingdom Metazoa; phylum Arthropoda; class Insecta; order Orthoptera; family Morabidae; genus Vandiemenella; species Vandiemenella viatica. Next base: position 4,368,916 of record JARYHS010008074.1, read on the forward strand.
TTGTTCAACTTTGATGATTTCTCTGATCGCTGTTGCGATAAAAACTTTTATATTCATGAAGAAATATTATCGTTAGTATTTTCAACAGAGGAAATGTGTTATCTAAGCTTTTAGAATTTTTTTTTTTGTTATGTGCCAGAAAATCCGCGTTGAAGCCGCCCATTTTTTTTTCGGAATTAACGAAAACTGACTATAAGGACGGTTATCAGATAATTTCGTCCAAGACGTTGGGGAATAGTTTACATCGCGATACACGTCGTGACTAACATGGCGCTCATGAAAGCAGCTTATTAACCACTAATAATAACTGAACTCCCCGTGTTCTATGCTGTAACAAGAACATTCTAGTCCGGGATCCATTCTAACCTAACCACAACCTCCGCCAATGCCGCCGCTACAAAATCAAACGACAGCCACACATGAAATGCATCGCAGACTGCTTTTAATGAAATAACGACATCTTCTACATCAGGACTCCTCACACACCTAGCGCAGTAACACAGTCACTGCATCGCGGTGTAAACTAGACCCACATGTGAAAGCTCTCAATACCAAAAAAAAAAAATCCAGAAAAGTGTGCTTTTACTTTTCAATAAATTCCATTCGTTTACGAGAATAACTTGCACAAATTTCCTATTTACTGTATCATCGTTCCTCCACTCGGATCATAAATAAATACAAAAAAAAAAAAAAAATACATAGCAAAAATATATAGAAATTTTACTTCTTTCGCCAGCTTTATTTTCTTTATTCTCTTTTCGTATAAACTAATCCACCTATCTGTGCAACATTTATAAATGTATAGCTCTACGTGCAGAAGACCTTTCCTGTTACCCCCTGCAAGTCCTGCCACAGTCGCCATATAAAACACACGCCTGACTAAGTACGTTCCAATAAATAAACCTTTTTTTCTGTCGTCAGTCTTTCGACTGGTTTGAGACAACCCTCCATCTCTTCCTATCTACATACCCCTTACAACCCACGTCCTCAATTATCTGCTTCATATATTCTAATCTCTGTCTTCCTCTACAGTTCTCACCTTCGACTGTTCCTTCCACTGACAACTTAACCAAACCTGCATGTCTCAAAATATGACCTACCAGCCTGTCTCGTCTTTCTGTAAGACTCTTCCACAAACTTCTTTCCTCGCCCATCATTTCCAAAACTCGTTCATTTCGTATTTTGTCTGTCCACTTTCAGCATTCTTCTGTAGCACCACATTTCTAATGCTTCAATTTTCTTTCTTTCTGGTTTTCCTAAAGTCCATGTTTCGCTACCATAAAGTGCTGTGCTCCACACATAGAGTTTTAAAAAGTTCTTTCTGATTCCTAGATCAATATTCGAAACTAAAAGATTTCTCTTTTTCATGAAAACTCTTTCTGCTAGTGTTATTCTGCTTTTAACAACATTCCTGCTTCAGCTATCAATTGTAATTTTGGTTTCCGTAACGGAATTCACTTACTTCTCCAATTTCATTCGATCCTATTTTTATATTTAATCTACTAGTATTGGTATCATTTCTGCTACATTCATCAATCTTGTCTTGATTTGATTTATATTCTATCCAAAATCTATCTTCCTTCACTATTTTGTTCATGCCATTCAATAACTTGTCAATATCCTCAGCCCTCTCTGCTAACAAGACAATGTCATCAGCAAATCGTAGCATACTGATCTTTTCTCCCTGAACACTTATGCCACATGGAGATTTTTCTTTTAGTTTCTTAATTGCTTCCTCTACATACAAGTTGAATATTAACAGGGATAGACTACAACCATTTCTCACACCCTTTTTAACTGATCTACATCTACATCCATACTCTGCAATTCACAAACATTGTGGGTGGCAGAGGGTGCTAAGCACCAATCCTAAACCCGCGCATTCCAATCCTGAATAGCGCGAGGAAAGAAGGAATACATAAAAGCATCAGTACGGCATCTTATTTCTCTAACCTTATCCCTCCTGTCATTGCGACCCAAATAGGTTGGTGGAAGAAGTATCTCACTGCACTCGTAGGTCACAGAATTTCGCAAATTCTCCAATAAATTTAAATGTAAATGACGTCGTCTGTCTTCCAAACTATCCCAGCGCAATCTATGTATCAATTCTGAGACGCTTTCATAAGGGCTGTAGCAACCAGTCACGTCTATCATGGTTCTCTACTTTTATTATAGCCACTTGATTCTTATATAGTTTATCAAGTATTCTTCTATTTCGATATTTTAGACCTGTCTTCTTTAAAGTTTTGAATATCTTGTCGCACCTAACATTATCGAAAGCTTTTTCTAAATCAAGAAATGCCATAAAAGTATCTTTGTTTATCTTGATCCGCCCTTCAAGTGTTAATCTTAAAGCCAGAAATGCTTCCCTCGTACCGCAATTTTTCCTAAACTCAAACTGATCTTAGTGCGCATTTTTCCCATTTACTCTGATTTCATAAACCCTAAGTCACTGAACTCTTTCAATTACAAAAATGTCGAGTTCACTACGTCAAAGTGAAGAGAGGAGGTTTGATCTGAAGCCTCAGTGCTCGTACCAGTTATGCCGCGTTCCCACGATCTCTTGTAACGGAGGCGGGACGGGACGGGACCTCATTATCCGAAGTGTAGGGACGAGCGCGCGCCACAGGTTAGCCCTCGCTTACCTCGTTGCCTAGTGTCTGTAGCACAGAGCACTTTACAGAAACAGAAGGGATGTGCACCGCTGCTGCGAACCGATGGCAACAGCACCCCGCTACACACGCCTGTGATGTTTGCCGACTCAGAGTGGGTAGCTGCGTCTCGCCCCCGCTAGCAGAGGCGGCCCCGTTCTCATGGCGTGTTGTTGAGTATCCGTCCCGTCCCGCCTCCGTTACAACGCGTCGTGGGAACACGGCTGTAGGTGCTGTGGTCGCCAGATGAAACACTTTATGCAGTTAGTGGGCGTCTATTAATGACGTGAGGTGTTTTTTCCGGCCCCCCACTCCTCTGGTGAGACTTTGTGAGATTTGGTCGGAATTCACCCCCCTCCCCTATTTCACATCATTTATATGTATACATATTTTTTTTTAGCTCTATAATTGTACTAGAATTTCAAAACCACACGTGTGATATCCGTTGATCCCACCCTCCCCCTTGGTAAGGTTTCATGAGATTTCACCGGTCCGCCCCCCCCCCCCCAATTTCACCTGACGTCATTAATACACGACCCCTTAGGCACGTTTGAACGAATGTGGTGACTGCATTTATTCCTTGTTAGTGGACTGTAGCATTATTTCTGTCAGTTTGCTGGTCGTGAGGCACGCTGCTATGAATGAATGGTACCGCCTCTTGGTGGGGGTTGAAGAGGTCTTAAGGGGGCCTCCATAGACCACGTCACACTTCAAAGTGGAGGGTGGGGGGTCAACGAAGTGTGTCCTCGCGTGACAAGGGGTGGGGGAGATTTACGCTTCGCGACGTCACGTGTTTGATTTTGTCACGTGGCGGCCGCGGGAGTTCTCGCTACCGTGTCGCCTGTCGGCCGCCTTTGAGGCTTTGGCACGATGTGACTTCCAGGTACTACCTGAAACGATGGTGTGGCATCTGTGGTCTGTATCCTTCATCACACACAGCCACTAACCGACATATGAATCACGTAAGACGCAACGGGAGGTTAAGCCCGTCACAAAGACTCGTCCTCAAAGAACTACTGCTGCACGTGACAGGAAAGTTCTGTGTTCGATAAAGGATGAGGATGCTGTGTGATAGGGTAAACATGTTGACACATCGAATGTTCCTAACATTACCCAAATCGAGAACTAAGAGACGTTTATGCTGGCCTTGAATAATATAAAAGAATAGGTTCAAAGTCCATGGAGACATGGATTTTGTAGCATTCATTTGATTTGTTATGTTTAGTCGATTTTCTAAAAATGTCTGATTTACTGTCAATTTTATGAAAAAAAATTTTAAATAGAAAGTTTTAATTTAATAATTTCTAAATTTAAAATTGCGAAATATGTAAAGTCTATGACAGATCTGACGGAAGAGTACAATTCTGGTGCTTCCAGAAGTGTTTCAGAGCACAAGATTCGCGATTCCTGCTGTACAGAGCGGGCAAGTCTCCGACCTCCACGTTCTGTGATGTGGCGTGGGTGTCCACCACATTGTCGCCTACTCGTGGTTTCACCGTACTTCAAACACTTTCCATACATGATCACTACAGTAGCACGCGAACAGCCGACCAGCCTCTCCGTTTCCGAGATGCTCGTTCCCAGCGGCCGCCACCAAACAAACCGCTGTTCCGTAATTTAAGGGAATTTCGTGACCTGTGCGTAGATACCTCTGGAAGCCCACCAAGGACTTGCAGAATCCATGCCACGCAGAACCGCTGCTGTACTGCTAGTAAGGAGGTGGTCACAATGTTTTGGGTAAACATGCAGAATAGGTGTGATCAGAAGGCTGTGATTCCTCAGAGTATAGTTCCTACCTGCCGCCTTAGGACGGCGCCACCAGCGCACAGAGCCCGCGCATTTGAAATACAGTTTCAAGACGAAAAGAAAACAAAGTTGTAGGAGCGCGCATTTGAAATAGGAGCCACAGTTTCAAGACGAATATCACTCATGGTCAATCACATCACCACGTTTTAAATTTCCAAGTGGAACCATGTTTTATTCGTATAATAAGTGTATTTTAATGATGTACGATGTATTTCAGTAAATTTAAAAAGCTATATATACCCAATCTAATTTTCGCACTTTTCCTGCATTAGCGCCGTCCAGACGCAACTTATCCATGGTCAGTAAAATCACGACGTTGTAATTCCCATGTGGAACCATGTTTAATTTGTGTCACAAGTGTACCTTAAGTATATACGATGTATTTCAGTAAATTAAAAAAGCCATATATACCCAATCTAATTTTCACACTTGTCCTGCATTAGCGCCGTCCAGACGCAACTTATACATGGTCAGTAAAATCACGACGGTATAATTCCCAAGTGGAACCATGTTTTATTCGTGTCAAAAGTGTACTTTAATGATATAAGATGTATTTTAGTAAATTTTCCAGCCAAATATACAGTCTCTAATTTTCTCCAATGTTTTGCATATTCTGCATCTGCTGTGGCGATACTGGAATTGTCAGTATACGATCTACCCTTTAATTTCGTACCTGGAACGTAGTTTCATTTAAAGATTTCCACTAGTTGTACACGCGTTTTCCTTGACCACAATTTTTATTTATTTATTTTTTTACTTGTGGCTTTACACCTCGTTTACATTGAGGTAATTAGATGCGGGATGGGAATGTTGATAGTGAATGGGAAGTAATTCGTCCTTGACCTTTTGAAGGAATCATTCCGGCATTTTCCTGGAGTAATTTGGGTAAACCATGTAGCTCGCCAATGCGAGGTCAGAGCGCTAACCACTCATCCGCTACGCTCGGGTTGTTGAGAAAAACCAGCAACATTTGTTTGGCAGAAGTAGGTGGCTAGAACTGAACATGTTGGGTGAGAGGTAACGCCCTGGTTGAGCATTCGGGTGGACGTGCCTACAAATCCCTGTCGGGTAATCGAGATTTTGGTTTTCTATGGTTTACCCAAATCCCTCCACGTTATTATTGGAATGGTTCCTTTGAAGGGACAATGGATGATTTCTTCCGTTCTTTGACAAAGCGTAAAGCTGAAAGGATTCTTCTTCTTTTTTTTATTTTTTAAAAAGAAAAACAAACTGAAAAAGGTATAAATTGAAATGGGTGCTTGGGACAACTATATATTTTTTTCTCCCTGTCTACAATAACATTGGAATACAAATCAATAATAATAATGCAGCTTGGTTACATGAGATATAATAATCCATGTAAGGGTACCGAAGAGGAGCAAGATTTGGTTTCATGGCTTTTAACATTCTCTATTGATCATATCAGAGCAAAAAAAGGTAAAGCATCGCCTGCAAATTTGCAAAGTCACAAACATTCCAATAGTGAGATGTTATTTAGAATGAGAAGTGGTGATGAGACATCGTCAATTCTAGCATCTACTGATAGTTATGTCAAAAACCGATTATTGAAATGGTTTAAAAAAAAGGTAGTTCCATTAAGGTGATAAGCATTCCCACAAGCGAATATCAAATATTTAATTATCACACAATAACATCATATAATTCCCATAGGTGTCTTAAGTAACTAGAAGAATAGAGTATGTAGTAAGCAGTATATAATTTTACAAATATTCCGACAAAAACAACTGTTCTGGTGTTCCGCTTTTTTTTTTTTTTTTTTTTTTTTTTTTTGCCTGTTGTGTTCGTTCGCTGTTGCTCCAGACCGACACGTTTACATAATAAGACCTAACCCCCCCCCCTCCCCCTACACAGTTCGGTTTAAAATTTGTTGAAAATGTAACTTATTAAATTTGATGCTCTGGAAGGTCCTGTGGAGATTGAGACTTTGACTATGTAGCACTGATATTGGCCGTTAGGAATGCATGACTAGGCTGTGCATTATTAATCAGGTAAGAAGACATATTTTCGAAATTGCTGAACAATAATTCAATAAATAATTCCGTCAGAACATGTTGTTATTGACGATATTATTTATTCAATTCTTGTTCATCAACTGCGAAGTAAGACCTATTACAGATTAATCAGCAGTATTTGTTCATTGGGGCAGAAATAGAATATGTAGCAAGCGCCTGCGTGGTTTGCCTGTAAGGTAGTTGTCACAATTACAGACTATATTTGGCTATTTAGATTTACTGAAATACATCTTATATCATCAAAGTACACTTTTGACACGAATAAAACATGGTTCCACTTGGGAATTACACCGTCGTGATTTTACTGACCATGTATAAGTTGCGTCTGGACGGAGCTAATGCAGGACAAGTGTGAAAATTAGATTGGGTATATATGGCTTTTTAAATTTACTGAAATACATTGTATATACTTAAGGTACACTTGTGACATGAATAAAACATGGTTCCACATTGGAATTACAACGTCGTAATTTTACTGACCATGCATAAGTTGCGTCTGGACGGCGCTAATGCAGGACAAGTGTGAAAATTAGATTGGGTATATATGGTTTTTTAAATTTACTGAAATACATTGTATATGATTAAAGCACACTTATGACACGAATAAAACATGGTTCCACATGGGAATTACACCGTCGTGATTTTACTGACCATGCATAAGTTGCGTCTGGACGGCGCTAATGCAGGACGAGTGTGAAAATTAGATTGGGTATATATGGCTTTTTAAATTTACTGAAATACACGTACATCATTAAAATACACTTATGATACAAATAAAACATGGTTCCACTTGGAAATTTAAAAGGTGGTGATATTATTGACCATGTATGGTATTCGTCTTGAAACTGTAATTCAAATGCGCGGGCTCCTATTTCAATTGCGCGCGCTCCTACAACTTTCTTTTCCTGTGTGCGCTGGTGGCGCCGTCTTAAGGCGGCAGGTAGGAACTATACCCTTAGAAATCACAGCCTTCTAATCACACCTATTCTGCATGTATACCATGTTTTGGATCACCAGTGTATATGCTGCTTATTCAATTGAAATTTACTGCAACGAATCTGCAGCTGCAAGCGGAAAATTTAAATTTGAGCCTAGATAAGGCAACTATTTCTTTCTTGGTGTTAAAACTTCCCTTTTATAAATTGGGTGGAAGGCAATATTATCACAATGCGAAAACAGGCATTCTGGTATTTTGCAAGCATTTATAAAATTTGGACATATGTGCAATGTGTTCACTACAGATCCCAGAAACTTTCTCAAACCTACAGACAGCACAATTATCAATGATGGAGGAGTTGATAGAGTTGCCAACAACTGAAGAGTTAAAATTGATTTAAAAAAAAAAAGGGACATCACACATTTTGGCTTGAAAGGCAAATTACAGTATTAAATCTAGATTTTTTTGATGCATCAAAGAATTTTTTCATCGCTTTCCCATCATCATATTCAGCCAACAGGAAGATTTGCCGTAGTCAGCCATTTATTAACAAAGAAAAAACAGATTGTCAATAGTGAAACGCGGCGATATATTATCGCTGACGACAAATACGGCACAAAATATCCAAAAATTGCTGTCATTACACCAAGCTTAGCCCTCTAATGAATATTTTTTCGTAATATACATTTGTTATACAAGCTGTCAACAATACAGCAATATAATTTATATCTTTTAATAAAGAAATTTTATAAAACACCTTGCTCTTGTATATATATATATTATATTTATTCGTTGAGGCCAACTAGGACCACGTTAAGCCTTTGTGCATTTGGCAGAACTCCTTCATTCGTTTCGACTGCGCCTGTTTGCGCTCCTCTGTCTTCTGTTGGAGTGTTCGTCTCGGCTTGTCCCACTTGTCATTAACTTCTTCCCAAATATTTCTCTGTTGAAAGCATCTTCTGGTTCTAGTCCAATCAAATGAAGATTTTCTTTAATATATATGAACCAGGCATTACAGTTTTGGGTATGGAATCAAATAAGTTAAAGATTTTTTTTGTAAGGCTGTTCTCCTCCATCCGTTTGAGGTGGCCAAAGAATCGAGCCCGTCTTTAGCAGATTATTTCAGTGATTTTCTCTATTTTGCTGTAGACACCTTTGTTGGATTTTTTTTGATGGACACCAATCTTAAATTTGGAACACGATTTCGTCTAATAATTTTTCTCTCTTTTTTCTCCACTTCTCCCAGAAGTCCTTTATCGGCATTCAGCAACAAAGTTTCAGCTAAACACAGAACTACTGGTTTCTGAACTGTTTCATAATGATATATCTTAGTGTTTTGTGAAAGACATTTTTTATTATAGACCTCTCGCGAAGTTTGGTAGGCTATTTCTAGTTTGCGAATCCTTTCCCGAATAGCTTCTTTGTCCAGTCCATTTCTCATAAATGATCTCACCGAGGTACTTAAATTTTTCCACATGATTAATGTCCCCGTATTTGGTTTGAAGTTTCGGTGGTGCATCTTTGATGTTATTAATTAATTTCGTTTTCTCAAAAGATATCTGTAAACCGGTTTGATCAGCAATTTCCTTCAGCAAGTTAATTTGGATCCTGGCAGTTTCTAAGTCATCTGATACGATAGTGATGTCAACGGCAAAAGCGAGAGTGTCTATTGTGATCCCTTTAGATTTAGTTCCTATTCTTGATGGGCTGCAGTCAATTTCCTTTAATTTTCCTCGCCAGGTCCGAATGATCTTTTCTAGAACACAGTTAAAAAGTAATGGAGACAGACCGTCACCTTGCTTGACTCCAGTTGTGACTTCTAAAGGATCTGACAGACATCCTAAAAACTTAACTTTGGTTTTGTGTTTGTCAGTGTGGATCTAATTGTAAGCAATAATTTTAGGTCAACTCCAAATTCATGAAGGACGTTCAAAAGCACTTCCCTATCTATCGAGTCATAAGATTTCTTAAAGTCCACAAAAACTGACACAATATATGATATTGTAATAGGAGCGCAATCAAATCAGTGTATCAAAAAGTTGTAGCACTACGGGCTAGATTATTTATTATAAACTGCGTGACTCGCTATAGGAGGGGGGGGGGAGGGGTTGGGTACGCTGGGCTTCCCGGTGTGAGGGGGGGGGGGGGAGGGGAGGGGAGCCAGGCCACGCAGCTTTCCATTCACATCATTTGTCACACTTTAAAAGAGGTACAGAACACACAACAGCATGTGGATACTTATTTCCTTGATTCAATTATCTCCGTATGTAATTTACAATAGTCTGACAAGAGAAAACAATACAAAATGTCTTCTGGAATCAATAGGGGAAAAAGCTACGTTCCACATGAGGGGGAGGGTAGAGACAAAAGCCATGTCGGGCTACGTGGGGGGTGGGGGAGGGGGGGTTACAGGAGACAAAAATGGAGCCACGTGGTTTATGGATGCTCCTTAAGAACGGGAATCAGTGTGTTTTTTTCTTCTGAAAAGCAATCGGAGGGCTATATTTTTGGAAAAGGGGAAGTATTTTTTTCGAAAAGGCGTGGTTAGTATTTTTCGAAAATGAGGTGGCAAGTAATATTTTTTGATAAGGGGGTAGTGATTAATTTTTTTTTAAAGGGGGCAGTAAATATTTTTTTTCTGAAAATGAAGTGGTCAATAATTTCATTTCAAATGAGGGGGTTGGTCAGTAACTTTTTTCGTAAAGGGAGTGGTGCGTATATACATATATTTTTATATTTTTTTTTAATAAAAGGAGGCTGACTAATTTGTGGAAAAGGGAGCGGTCACTACTTTATATTTAAAAAAAAAAAAAAAAAGTGGACGGTTAGATTTTTTCGAAAAGGGGACGGTTCGTAATTTTCTTTTGGAAAAGAGGTCGCTCAGTAATTTTTTTTTTTTTTTTTTTTTCGTAGAGGGGATGGTTGAATTTTTTTTCGAAAAGAAATCTGTAGGCAAAAATGGTTGGGAACCCATAAAATAACCAGTGTACTGGGAGAGGAGAAGATGTTTCCAAAGTTTCGAAGCCTTCGAGGGGGGAAGTAGAGTTGGAAGCAGCAGGAAATGTGTCGAGTATCGATATATCATCCACGCAGCGAGGTCGAATACAGACGTCGATACGCAGCAACATCGCCACCGCCTGGGTCGTAGGGCTACTGTAATTACTCACACCTGTTAAATTAAGTCAATTTTCCGGCGCTTTTCTTCAATAATTTAGATTTTAATATAAATTAACCTCAGGAAAAAACATCAGTCCCGTTGTAATAACGATGACCATACTAATACAGGTGTTTTCGCACCTTAGGAAGACGGCGGAGCTAGCAGCCGAAACGTCTTGATTTTGCAACACAATCCGGCGGTACACCCATCAACACTTCATCGCAACCATATTCCCTGTATTAATAGTTTAATCCAATTGATTTTGGTTTAATTTATATGAATTGTATAAACTAATGGTAGTTTACCTCAAACATCTACTTTAACAAATTTTTCCTTTTTTCCCTCTATCTTCAGTTGTTGGAGAGCGTTTCCCCAGCTTATGACTATCATTCCACGAATTCACTGCGAGGTGGATGGCGGAGGGTGCGTTGCATCTATAGAAATTTTGAAAGGTTTATCCACGTGACGGGATATAAAGCATAAGACAGCAGACGCCAATGGCCTATATTAAGGAACCATCACGGCATTCGCCTGGAGCAGTCTAGGAAAACCATGGAAAAAACAGCCCTTTACGATTTTTAAATTTAATTTTTTCTATTAGTTTGTTAATGTATTCATCATTCTCTTGGTAACTTATTCCAATCCCTGACCCTTGTGTCTCAAATCGAGTGCCAGCTTGTGGTCATGGTCATCTTTTCCCTTCCATGCATTACTTTTCATACCTACTCCAATATCTTTCCATGCCTCATCGCCAGTATACGCCTTGTACACTCCCATGACCCTCTTCACCCTCCTCCTGTCTTCAAATGAATCCCATTCCAGCTCTTTTAACATATCTGTTACTGATTGTGTTCTGCGATAGTTTCCAGAAACAAATCTAGCAGCCCTTTTTTGCACCCTCTCCAACTCCTGTATTTGATACGTAAAATGTGGGTCCCATACTACACCACCATATTCGAGCAATGGTCTGACCAAAGTTTTGTAACCCAATTCCTTTACTTCTCTCGTACATCACCACATCACTCTCTCCAACAAGTGCAGAATTTTGAAACCTTTTCCTACCACCTGTCCAATGTGTCCTATCCAGTTGATTATATTATCAAATCATAAACGTCCTAATTTTATTGGTTTGCAGAACTATTCGGAAGGACGGCGCTTCGAATCCCCGTCCGGGCATCCCGATTTGGATTTTACATGGTTTCCCCAGATCACTCCCTGCGAATACCGGAATGGTTCCTTCAAAAGGCCATGGCCGAATTCCTTCCCGTTCCTTGCCCTCCCAGTTCTTTTCCGTCCCTAATGATCTCGACGTCGACGTGGCGTACAGCTATAAGTAATAAATAAATAAACACAAAACAAAAGTAATACTGCGAGACCGCAATCATTCGCTTTCACAAGGCGTTCAAAAACGGTACAGCTCATGGCTCTGACATTACAAAAACAACGACGGAAAAATTTCACTTTAAAAATCTTAAATGTGCTAATGCTGAGAAAAAGTATCGCCATAGATACTAATTAACAATATCGTAAGCTGTAGGTTGCACGTCGCTTGCATGCTGAAAACAGTGCAAGATAAAATTACGAAAATATAATTGTTTCCTGTGATTTGTGGAATAAAAGAAATGGCTTGTTAACTCGTGGGCGCACTGGGTATGGACAGTAATGCAGGCAGATATTGCTCGGTGACCTATAGACTCGCTGGGCGGGTATCGACTCATCTGGTCGATAGTCGCTCGCGGACAACTCGCAAATTCAGAGACGCGCTCCCCGCTGCTACGGATCATTCCCTCAGTATGGACTCCCGGAATCCCTAACCACGTGTCATTCCTCCACTGGTTTTATAACCATATAACAAAAAAGCTAAAAAAATCTAAGATACAAAGTGGTCGCGTATAACAACTGGGAGTTGATTAAGTATGGTTGTGTATATTTTTCTTGTAACTAATTGTGAATTTGTGTAGTTGAACATTGCTTTATGCAAACAAACTATGTAAATGCTATGCAGTAGGATCGAGGGCAGCATTTAGGCACAGGCAATCCAGGCTGTAGCCTAGTGGTCCGCATCACATGCAGAAATAAAAATATCATCCTGCAGACATGCGTGTGTGTTTTTAAATCTCTCTCCGTTGCGTGCTTTCTTAAGTAAGGGTGTCAGGGATTGGAATAAGTTACCCAGAGAAATGAATAATTTACGAAAAAAATTGAAAGAATTAAAGTTAAAATTTGTAGAGGGTAAATGTAGGTGGGTGCAGGAAAGGAGGGAAGATGGGTGTGTAGGGAAATTACCACCGGAGCCTGTGCTCCATTGCAATTTCATTAAATATTATTATTATTACGTAAGGGTCCCAATCCCAAAAATGACTTTCTTAACTTATGATGTTAGGGAGCGTCCATAAACTACGTCGACTCCTGTGAACACAACCCCCCCCCCACAGCCCGACGTGGCTTTTGCCTCTTCCCCCCCCCCTTTCCCCGTGGAGCGTAGCTTATTTCCCTTTTGATTCCAGAAGACATTTTGTACCGTTTTGTCTTGTCAGACTATTGTAAATTACATACGGAGATAATTAAACGAAGGAAATAAATATTCACATGTGTGTTCTGTACCTCATTTTAATTGTAAAAAACGATGAACGGAAAGCTACGTGGCCTGGTTCGGAACTCCCCTCCCCCACGTAGTTTATGGACGCCCCTTTTGTCGATTTAGGTTCAGTGTCAACGGAAATAAATGACTCGTGACAAAAGAAGGTTGATGGATTATTAATACTTTTGCCCTTTGATGGACGAATTCAGAGAAAATCCTTTCTGAAAATATGATGTAACCAAAGATGAGACTTTCATCTTTAAAGTAATGTCTAATTTATCGGATTCGGTTATTTGTAAACCCACATAAATGACTTATTGTAAAAAACACGTTGAACAAAATTGATACTTTTGCGCTCTATAGGTCGAATTTCGAAAAATGTATTTCTTAAATTATGATATGAGCAAAAAACAATACCTCCTTTAACGGTTTTGATTAGGTATAAGAGAAATAAGAAGCTTGTCGTAAAAAAGTTTTAGAAATAAGGATAATTTTGACCTTTTAGTGTATAATTCGTAAAAATTCTTTTCTTAAAATATGTGACCAAAGCGGGGACATTAATCTGTAAAATGATGCCTCATTTCTCGATTTTGGTTACGTATTAAGGGAGATACATGGCTCGTGATAAAAAAAAAAAAAAAAAAACAACTGAAATATGATGTGAAAAAAGCGGAGTCCTTTAAAATTATAACTCATTAGTAGTTACCCGCGACTTCGTCCGCGTGGAAGAGTGTTGTAATATAAGATTTTGTTGAGAGGTCTGGTCGCTCAGTGGTTAGGGCGTCCAACTGGACATGGAAAAGTCCCCAGCTTGAATCCCAGTCTCGGAGAGGATTTTCAAACGTCCTTAGCTCGACCATCACCTCTGTTACAAGTTGTTGTGTGATGTGAAGTACGCCAGAATGCTCACGTGGTTCTGATTCCACGTTGAACTGTAGGTCCTCTATGCCCAGTAGGATTACTGCGTTAGGTTAAGTGGCTACGAAAGGGACTGATTGCGTAGACGTAATGAAGCCTTGTCACCAGGTCAATACGACCATACAATTTATTTTAGAGCTATTTTTATTAGTAATATAGTAGTAATAAATTTTACAACAAAATAAAAAAATTATTTATGTTCCACAACTACTTCATTGAATTGTTAAAACAATAAAAATATTCTGTTTGTTAGGAATATTTTCAGTTTAATATATCGGTATATACCAGGGGTGGCCAACCCGCGGCCTTGAACATTTTTCTGGCCCGCGAGATTCATCACGCTTTTACAAAATATTTTTTATATTTCATTTTTAGTGTTATGTATTTCTTTACAATGTGCGTTTAGTATCATTACTGTTATATTATCTATGTTTACATGTAAGAATAATAGTAAACACATTAATAAATCATGTTTCACCTCAAAAAATGTCTCTAGTGGGGACATACAATTTTATATGCGGCCCGCGGAGTTATGATGCACTTCCAAAGTGGCCCGCAAGATCATTTGGGTTGGCCACCCCTGGTATATACAATACTGGGGATTTGTCTCCTTGGTTTTTGCAATTTTCATAGCCCTAGTTTTCTTACATTTCTTTGAAAGATTTAATTTCGTTTAGCCGGCATCTCTTATAATTACTAATTTCAAGTCTCGCGAATAAAAAATTATATAGTTTTAATTATAGGAAGCTCAAAACGTCAAAATATTAGCAATACATTGAGGGAATCGACTAAATATCAACAACAAAAAACTACTAACATCCAAACAGCAAATAAATACTTAAGTGGCCCAAAGACGTTCATTCCGTTAAAAAAAAATTGCGATACTAAAAATGAATATTTTGATTTGCACTGAAAATCTGAAAAAAAGATAACTTAATTTGCTCTTTGAATATTGATTTTGTTTTGAGGATACATTGGTGCCATCAATTAATTCTGCTTTAAAACATAAATTCACATATTATAGTAGTAATTGATTCTTTTATCCATAATGATCAGTGGCAATGTCGGCTTCTCTGTCTGTGGAAACAGTTGAATAGCCTGTAGAGTGTAGACCAGTTGTGAGGTACACAACCTCACATTTTTTGTGATTTTGACATTATTAAAGCTATTTTTTTTTATTTAATAATTGTAGTTGTATATAAGTTGCTAACTCTGAATTTTAAGTTCCAAGGTCAAAGCATGTCAAGATGGATGTAATGAGATATCTTGGAAAAAAATAACAGTCGAGAGAGTTGAAGAAAAGATTTGGAAGGAAGAGGACGTGTTGGTTGAGGAAAGAATATGGTTTAAGAGAAAAGATAAAACAGAATGGCTAGTTGGAAGCCACGAAGAATCCTGGCGGGATTAATAACAAGATCATAATAGCCTGAGGGCAAGGAAATTAGGGTTTAATAAAGATAATATAATATGACTTTGGAAAAGATAATTGTCTGTTAAATGGAAAATATAAAAGTTGTGAGATAAGTAGAAAGTGTTTTATTTGAGATTGAAATATAGATATAGACAAAGGAGTTGATTTTAAGTTTGTATGATAAGAATTTGATTTAATAATTTGATTTAGAGCGTGAGTATCGGAATAAAACCAGCAACGGACAAAGAGGGATCAAGGAAATCCTTATGTCCTGGTCTGGTGCAGGAAATATAAGTAAAAGTATTAATTTAAAAGTATGGTAAAGTAACACTCATGTGTTCTCTACGAAATAAAAGGTAACGATACAAGGGTACGTTACACAGTCTACTGTAGTTTGTTCGTTTCGATCCATTAATTCTGCGCTAAAATGTAAATTTCAATGTTAATGTAGTAATTGAAAATAGTACCTGGGTAAGCGAACGAATACATTGTTCCAAGTCAGTCGTGACCTCCCTATGGTAGCGGACGGCTCGCGTCGCGTAGTGTGAGACGCTAAGTAATAGTGCGGTGTATTAAGCATCACGAAGAGAACTGAATGTGTATTACATAGAGTTTGAACAGTGAGGGAATACAGAAGAACATTAATTGTGACATTAAAAATAATTTGGTGTAAAGCTGACAAGATTGTTAATATCCGTTTATCTTGAAGAATCTTGCAATCTACGTTTGACTAAGTTCCGATTAGATTTAATATTAAAAATGTGGTAGTGCCCAAACGGTTCGATATTCTGAGTTATCGCAATAAACGTGTGGTGGACTTAAGGTTATGATCTCGTACTTGATGACTTTTTTACATTATTTATCCACCTCTTGTGTCGGGCTGGTTGGTAAGCTACCTGGCGACCTGACAGTGACAAGGAACTATTTAAAATTATATTTACCTGCTTCTAGAAGTGTGTCTTTTGAGAGAACATATTTTCGCAAGTATTAATTTACCCTAATTATAAAACAGCATAAATGTCTTACAAACACCTTGTCATCTATGACATCATCCGTCATGCCATGACGTCACAGTATGACCTCGCGCTATGACGTCACGTTTTACGCCATTGTTCTTCGTTATGCACGTTATTTAATAACATTTCTAAGCATCCGCGAACAAATTAACTGAGAGAATGTAATAAAAGTATGAATTATCGTTAAAATCGTCTTATCAATCATTAGATGCTTTATTTAAGTAATATTCTTTTGATATATAGAAGACTTCATTAAATTCTTTGTCTATAGATATATTTTTGATCAAATTTATATCGCGATGCATTATTGCCACTAAAACTTGATACAGTTCATGTATTAATATGCGTGAGAGTGAAGTATCGCTTTTCTGGCGGCAAGTTTATCGTAGTAAGTGGTTAGGTTGAAATACAACCTGGACCTGGATAAAAATGGAAACGTTTTGCTACAGCGCAAGGCACGAGGAATTACATTGAACTTTATTTTATAACAATTCTAATTAGTTAAGGAATTTCTAAGAAATGAATTGTCAGAACACTGAAAGAAAAGTATGCATTTCTTTTAAATTGGCATATTAATTGTCAGTTGTTTTTTACTGAAATCATTACATGGTTTGAATGGAAGGGGTTCCAAATTGCTCGCGATATACCGCGTAAACCACAGTTAAATATTACGTGGAATAGCTTAAGTTGTTGAGATTTATTTTAGCATCTACGTTTTCACTGCGGTCATTATTTCTGCCGATGTAAGCTGTCTCAGCCGTTAAAATATCGATCTTCATCACAGGTAAGGGGGCGTCCATAAATTACGTGAGGTGAAATAGGGGAGGGGGTCCAACGGAAATCTCACATGAAATTTTGGAAATTTTTGTTGGACTGTAGAGCTAAAAAAAAAAAAAAAGTCTCCAAATGACGCGAAAGTCGATTTTAGGGGGGTATTTCGTAGAAAAGTGGGGGTGTAACCTGGTTTGTAAGGGTGAGACCTAAGAATAAAAGGTCTCAAATAGGTTACGAGGGCGATTTCTAGGGGAGGGGGGTCTCACAGACCAGATCTCACCAGAGGGGAAGGGGTAAAAAATTAAATAAATAGAACTTTCCTGCTTTTAGTCTTACTGAACTACAGAATCACTATATCGTAATCCAATTTAGATGCTAACTGCCGACCCATTGTATTTCGGAAATAATTTTAATTTTGAAATTCTCCTTTCAGCGGAGGACATACGTACTGGTATTATTAACAAAATTCGAGTGTATAAATATTTGGGTAAATTTCTGTTAACTTATTTCTGTTGTGTTTCACATCTTTAACGAAGTCGTGTGAATGTGTGATCACTGTTTGCGACTTCAGCGAGGTGGCAAGCTCACGTTTGAAGGAGCCGCAATATCAAGATTTTGTCCAGGTTCAGAAAATTCCATGTTCCGTCGCTAATTGTTTAGAATCTATAAAATGAAATGCTGTTCGTTGGTAAGCACATCACTTGAGAATGGCTCGACTGCTTTGGCTAAACGTCTTTTAAAAACATTCGCAGTAGTCTGAATAAAGTTTTTAAATAAAGAAAAATTGGAAAATTCGGGAACACTGAAAGTGTTTTTTTTTCTATGGACCGATATAGCAATTTTTTAAAAAAAAAAAAAAAAAAAAAAAGGTTCGTAATAGACAAATAAGGTTTATTGAGAATAAAAAAATTGAAAAAACTGAAACTGCTTGCTTATGCGTACCGATTTGGCTATTTTTTTATATATAAAATGTTCATATTAGTCTGAATAAGGTTTTTAGAGAAAGAAAATTTGGAAAAGTAGCCCAAAAAATTGGAATATTCGGAAAAACTGAAGGTGCTTTTTTTTTCTCTGGACCGATTTAACTAATTTTTTTAAGAATGTTCGTGATAGTCTGAATAACATTTTTAGAGAGGTAAAAATCGTAAAAATTGCCCGGAAAATTCGCGAAAAAACTGAAATTGTGTTTTCTATTACCAATATGGCTAGTGTTTTGTACTAGTTCGAATAAAGAAAAATTGGAAAAGTTTCCAGGAAATATGTAATTCGGGAAAAACGGAAGTGCATTTTTTCTATGGACCAATATGGCTATTTTTCAAAAATCTTTCGTAATATTCCGTATAAGGTTTTTAGAGAAAGAAAATTGAAAAAGTTGCCCGGAAAATGTAAAAATTCGCGAAAAATTGATGTTTTTGTGAGCCGATTTGGCTAATTTTTTTCTTATAAAATTTTTATAATAGTCTGAACAAGGTTTTTAGACAAAAAAAAATTGGAAAGGTAGCCCAGAAAGTTGGAAAATTTGGATAAACTGAAAGTGCTTTTTCCTCTGTACCAATTTTGCTCCAAATAAGGTTTTTAAAGAAAAAAAATCGGAGAAGTTTCACAAAAATTCGAGAAAAACTAAAAGTTCTTTTTTCTATATACTGATTTGGCTAACTACGATGTTTGTAATATTCCGAATGAGGTTTTTACTGAAAGAAAAATTGGAATAGTTGCCGAGAAAATTCATGAAAAACTGGATGTGCCTTTTTCTATGGGACATTTGTCTGAACTGAAGACCATAGCCCATAATTCGAGCGATGGATACGCGTTCCTCTTTTCCTCATGCTCCCAAAATAACTCAATTGCAAAAGAACTGGCAGAATTAAGAAAAATCTTCCAGCCCAAATTAAAATAAAATCATCTTCGTTTTTACTTTTGTGCAAGAAATGTAGTTATTTTATTTCTATTCCATTGGTATTAATTGATTATATGGGCTCGATGATATAACGAACAGGGTATTATCTGAAATAGGCATAACAGCAACCAATCTTCCGATGCACAACGCATTTAACCAAGAGTTGGAACGTGAAAAACAATACAATTGCGTTGCATTGCGAAAATCTGTTCGAAGGAACGTTCGGCTGTTTGAATCGGCAACAGAAATATGGGTGCGACACTGCCATGAATGTCGTGAGCGATGGAACCAGAGGGATATTCTTCTTGGAAGCTGCCGGTGGAACTGGAAAGACGTTTCTGGTCTCACTGTTTTTGCAACGATTTGTCTGCTCGGGAGTTGCAGGTGCGTTGTTGGAAGGCAGTCAAACAACTCATTCATCATTCAAGTTGCCGTTGAATATGAAAATTAATGAAACGCCAATGTGCAACCGTTCAAAGTACAGTGCGATGGCCAATGTTTTTTGCAGCAATGCAAATTGTTCGTTTGGGATGAATGTATGATGGTACATAAAAAATCTTTGAAAACAATAGACTGAACGATGCAAGAGCTATGGAACAATCAAAACCGGTTTAGTGGTGCTATGATCGAATTCGAAGTGTAAATAAAACACCATGAGATTAATTTAGATTTCAAATTTAAGGGAAGAAAACAAATCATTTGGTTAACATGAAATTCTGGATTAGTGAATTGCAACTTAAATTTTGGAACTAAACCGCGTGGTTCCAAGTCTATCGCATTCCAGGCACATCAGCCGCGCACTGCCGACGGAATTCATCTCAAATGTAAAATTCCCCATTGGCGTACTTCTGAATGTATTTCTCCTCAAATTGAATATCCGTGGACACAATCATTAATAAATACAATGATCACTCAGAAATACGTATTTTTCTCATTTTTACGATGTGTCCCAATTTGGCCTCCAATCGGCTACTGACAAAATCATCGCATTGGCGGGGAAGCTACCACACGAGAAGAATGAGGAATTTACACCAAAAAATTTCGATGTTTTGAATGAATCTTTATCTAAAAAGAATGTTGAAGGCTTTCAGCCAACATTTTTGGTAAGTGGTATTTCTTCTAACATTAATATTAGATATAATTTCACACATTCCCAATAGCTTTTCACAAATTCACAAAACGATCACAAACAAATTTACTGAAATTTGGAGAGGAGAACGTCTGTCGAATCACCTATTTTTTTTTTTTTTTTTAATAATACGTAAGGATGGAAATCATTGCAAGACTGTGTGATTAGCTTGCAGATTTTTAAGATATGCTCTTTTGGAATATTTTTTAACTTGCTTAGATCATAGAGAAAAATGAAATTATCGAAGTGCTGATTTAAACATACAAATATTTTGAATCCTTATTGCTCAATATGGAATCGATCATGGTGTTAAAAACCTGTTTCATAACCTTTTCGTTTTTCTGGTATATGTTTTTTTTTCTTGCTTTATTCATCCACTGGTGTGACGGGACGTCATTTATTATAATATTTTAATACCGAAATCATGTAAGTTTTCGAAGTTTCACTGCAGCCAGACGTCGAGTAAGCACGTCCTGTTGTTCGACTTTCTGCCGATCGACAGTTCGGATTACAAGCTACACGTGCAGTGCTGAGCATGCAAGCCAATACTTTTCCAGCAAGCTAGAATACATTGATCACTCTCACTTCTTGACTGACGATCTACAAGATAACACCGAGGCCTCGGAGATAGATATTCGCTGCACCAACCTCACCATTCTCTGTTAGTTGTGAACTGTAGGGCTAAGTTTCATCCCTAGGGTTAGTATTGCGGGTTACGGGATACCTCTGAATTTGTACAACATCGACTGTAGTTGATTTATGGTCCAGTGCAATTAAATGGGGTTTCCAGAGACATTGTTTCATTTCAAGTAGCTCGTAGCTGCCCGCTCCCTCTCCTAATTACAAGTTACCCCCGATGCTCATGTTCATTTGCTAGCGCAAGAGAAGAAGAGGATAGGCTCAAGAGAGAAGAAGTCAAGAGCAGAAGATACGAAGAAAGTCGGCGCAAGTCATAGGGCATCGTAGGTTAACCATTTAGAACCCACGTGTCAGTCATCCTGGCACACCCTTTCAATAGGCATAGCACGATCCTATATAAATACATATAGGGTCAGCCACACTGGAACATAAAAGCGTTAAGTTCTCTGGTAGTCTCGTGTATTTGTGAAATGCTGCTCAAGTGTTTCCCCTCACGGCACCTTCCCTCTGCTATCTGATTTTGTGAACTGCCAAGTCGTCTGCACCAAAAAAAATGTATACTGTAATTTTTAATAAATCAACCAGCGACGATGTTACTTACTTTTCTTGAGAAATGAATATTGCTTCGTGCCGCCTTGCGCCGCTTGTGGATGCAGGGAATGTATTAATTCGCGTGTGACTGAAGCTTTGCTTTTCTAGCGGCAATATTAGCGGAGATTGTGGTTAGGCTGAAATGCAACCTGGACCAAGTTGACAACTGAAGCTTTTTGCTGCAGCACAAGGGACGATAAATTACAATGAGCTTTATTTTATAACAATTCCATTAAGTTAAGGTCTGCACAGAAATAAACCACCATAACACTCCGTTAAACCCGTCATTGTTGACGGGTTTTGGGGCTAGTATAGTATATTTGGCAACGCTGTGGCGTTTCTGAGACCCTCTCCGTGCACAGCGGCCATCTTGATTGCGGGTGTTTATTGTTGTGACATGCCGGATGTAATATTCACGAGGGATACTCACAGCACGCTAATAATGTAGCGCCAGACACTTGTTGAATGCGCAGTGTTAATAATGTACATACAGTGTCGTGTCCGCATCTGCTCTCAGCCTAATAGCGACGTATCGCGGAACTATCAAGCACGGAACACGGGCCGGCCAGCTCCGAAAGCGGAGCGTCACGGGCTATACACAGTGCTTTGCAGTTTTTATCCTGTTTGCAGTCTCTACAAGGTGTATTGAAACAGCAAGAAATCAGCACATTCTACAAAAAAAAAAAAAAAAAAAAAAAAAAAAAAAAAAAAAAAAAAAAAAAAAAAAAAAAAAAAATACACACAAAAACACAAAAACAGCAAAACAAACAAACAAAAACAAAAATACCAACAAAAAAAATGCGTGTATCAGTGTGTACTGGCGCAAGAAGTGAAACTTACATGGGTCATACACACGTTTTCTGTGCATTTTTAGATGTTTCTTTCACACTCGATTCCATAAACGATATTACATTTATTGTAAGTCTACAGTACCGTACATAGGAACTTGGGCCAGGTTATTCTCGTAAACGAGTGAAGATTATTGAACATTTAAAGCGCAGTTCGGTAGACTATAGGCTACTGCACGGTGCCTTAGTAAGTATGTTGTGTGTAGACCTTTTATATCGAAGAACTAAACCCCCTGGTAACAGTTCGTACATTCAATACCAGGAACGGCGAGCCTTTACTGATCTACGCGCCATTTTTTCTAAGGAAATGTTGATGAACCCATGTCATGCCATCAATCAATCATGACGCAGTGATTAATGAGAAAAAAACTAAATACTATCACCTTAAAACCAGAAATATATATTCTCTTTTTATACTAAGCAATAATAACATCAACAGTTTTGTGTTTATCTTGTGTTGTTGCAAATTAGATGCGAAGTAACTTATATTAGGTGCATACTTTATTACTTTCAGCAAAATGCAAGCCGAAAAAAAAAAAACAATTTCAAAGCGAGTCCTTAATGTTATTCATTTCTGAAAATAAAGACTCACAGCCATAGTTAGGTGAAATGTAATTAAGATAGCATGAGCCAACTTCTTAATTGTGTCTGGAAGTGAATTCTAAGTTTCCATAATTAAGGTATTGACATGTTTACTCATACTACTTGATAGTCTTGTTAATTCAATTAGTTCCAACTCCTTCCTCATTTCAATGAATTTTCGAGTCCCTATTGAACTAAACTGGAACGCAGACAGATGCAATTCCGTTCCTTCATTTTATCAGGCAAAATCACATCAGGATGCAGAATAAACTTGAGTGTTTCCGATAATTCTTTGAACTGGGAAAATTTCGATGAAAATTCTTCTATTGGGGAATTAATTACTGAAGAAATATATATCCACTTGGCTTTTAGATAACTATGACTTATTAAATGAATTAATAAACTTTTATCACTTGGTGTAAACAATATATATACTGTAGGTCTTAAATGTTACTTTACTACTAATAATTTTTACAATATCCATATACATGGAACTAATCTATATAATATTTGTATCACTTGTGTCTCTATATTCCTAATATACTATATTGATTATTGTTTATACCAAATTATGACCAATAGATTTTAAGTCACTGTAAATATGCATAATAAAAGAATCAAGATAGTTACAACTTGAAGCCCACACACAAATTTTACCTTATGTGGGATTCACAATATAGCCTTGTAATACTCAATACCATGTTTAAATTGTATAACTGTTTTTTGTGAATAAAAAAATAATAATAAAAATAAAATAAAACATAACGATAACTGTTATGTTTGCAAAGAAATTTGTGATTTGTCTCATGGTGCCATTTTACATACCACTGTTCCAGAACATAAAACACACACCGCTTTATCGCTTTTATTAATCATGCCACATTTCTCAGACCACCAAGATTGAAATTCTCTGTTACATTAATCTTCTGTTTTTAGTTTGTTTGTTTGTTTTTGTTTTTTTGTTTTTTTGTTTTTGTTTTTTTTTCCCCTAACTAGTGATGTTGAACAGTTGTTAATATAGGCCTAAATCAAACTTAAACAAACAGTTGTGTTAACGAAATTAGTTTTTTTTTTTTTAAATAAACGCAAGAACTATGCGTAATTGGTGAAAGCAATCAACGTCGTCGACTAAAACAAACAAGTGAATGAGTCAGCTTAGCGCTCCTCCCGCGGGCGTGCCGCCTGCGCAGGCTCACTCAGTCAGTCAGTTCGGTCAGGAAATTCGCTGAAAATCCTCATTTTTTGCGCAATCTGTAGTCGTTCCGGCACTGGTAGTTTATTTCACGATGAACTTTGTTACTAGCAACAGCAGCAAAATAAAATTCCTATTTGGAACAAATGATAACTATTTAAATATTTATAGGTAATATGCTGATGATGGTGATTATTACTATTATTAATATTAACATATCGCGGAAGCGGAAAAAGTTGACCACAAAATCCTCAGAATTTTTACTGGAGCAATACATAAAGGCGGCATATGGATGAAAAGATCAACGAAAGTACTATAGGAACATACAGATAGACTGACAGACATGATCAGAAGACGCAGATTACAATTCTATGGACATTTACATAGAATGGCTCTACACTCACAAAGAGGATCTTTGATGTGGTAAATGGTTCACTCAGGAAAACCAGTTGTTCCAGGAAATAGAAGAGGACTTGAATCATGCAGCGATCAGCCAGGAAATGAGACAGGAAAGGGGACAATTCAGGAACAAACTGATGAACACAAAATTTAAAATACAGAAGAAAACAGGAACAAAATGGACTGATCAAAGGAGACAGGAACACAGTTTTAGGAAGAGAAGAGGAAGAAGATAAGTACAAAATAAACACTGAATAATCATGAATAATTTGAGCAATAGTGACTAATGATAGTCATTTATATTAGGTCTAATAGTTATTACTATTATTCTACTTCCGCTATATTTGGTGAATTTATATCATATACTACATTCGTAATAAATCAGTATATTGTACCATATCCTGTCACCCTAAAAAAAAATTAAAAAAACTGCGTTAATCAGTATGCACAGGAGGTGCAGGATGTTAAACTTGTGTGCGTCATACATACATTTTTCCCTGTGTATTTTTTTATGTTTCTTTCGGACTAGAGTGAATGAATTTGTACACTGAATATGGACTTAATCGTTTATTCTCGTAACAACTGGAAATTATAAAAAAAATTAAAGCACACTTTACCAGATTATAGTGTACTGTGTTTAGATGTTTTATATCGGAGAACAAGGTGCAGAAAATTATCTGATAATCGCTCTTACAGTCAATACGATGCGAAAACCATCAGAAAAAATAAATTTTTATTTGGAAAAAATAAAAACTATTTCATTGTATACATCTTACAGTTCGTATATTTATTATTATTATTATTAATTTATTGCTGTTACTATTATTCTACTTGCATTGTATTTGGAGAATTTGTATTGTGCGTAATCAAAGCTTTGTGTAACTGAAATAGGAATCATGTGTTTCACAAGTAATATGAGCCAGTGTTAAAGCCGAGTTGCTGTAGTATCGTGTAGTGTCCCACTTCAAAAACATTCTCTTTTTTTTGGGTTCTCAGAGCAAAAACAAAACAGGGGTTATTAATATGATCGTATTTAAAATTCCTCTCTGTATGCAATATTTAATGCCACACATCATCAGTTTTTTGTTTGTCATTTCTGGTAATTGATACAAAAACGTTGCTACATTCAGTGACTGTAATAAATACATCATTTGACTCGCATGATCCAACTGTTTTAACCCTGATAGTAGCTACCAGGTTGTTGCGCTTTTAGTTGTTTGGTTTGCCGCAAGCTTCCAATACTTATTGATTTCCGACTTGCCAAGTCGTAAATCTTGTCTTCTTGATGATAACTGTAATTGGCAGGGTTATCAAATCCGAAGTATTCTTAATGGTGACCGAATCGGATAGATTTTCGTTGTGACTTAATAAGCTCGGCTGCTGGTAGCCCCTGAAACTGACTCTGCTAAAGCGTCTCGTATGCGCGGCGGGTTGCGTCTCACCCACGCAGGCGCTACGTGAAACGAACTTTCTCCCCACCGCCCGTGCACCCGCTTTCAGCATCAATTCTAAACAAACAACCTGCTTCGATTTAAACTGAGGATGCTGTATCAGAAGTCGGTAAGAAACTTTATCTATTATTACCTCATTCTTTGCTACATGGTTTGTAATAGCCGAGTGGAAGGGACGTTAACAAAAGACATTGTGTACAGGAATTTAATGATTTAGGCTGGTGCTCTCACTACCGAACCGTCCATCATGCATAGCAGCTTGGTCTCGCGAGAGTAATTAATCTTAAAACAATTAAATAAAAAAACATCTGATTCACGTTTCTATTCTTTCACCTGCGAATTTCGTAGTAAATAGTGAGAGGATGTAGTGAGACTAATTAATATTAAAACAATTAAATCAATTATTTATTATTTACTTCTGATGAAGAAAATTAAAAGAATAAAATGCCTTCACCAACTACCAATGCGTCTCGTAGTTTTAACTTGAATTTTAAAGAAACAATGTGTTTAAATTTAAACTCACAGAAGTCCGTAAAAAATAAAATCCATTGATAATTTATTCATCATTGTAGGCTTTGTAATGGTTGACTGAAACGGATGTTGGCGAAGGAAATTACACATGCCAACTAAACAATTTCGACCGCTGCTAACCCCTGAGGCTGCCACTGCTAAAGCGACTGTTGTGCCCGGCAGGTTGCGTCTCACCGACGTAGGAGCTGCGTCCGTAGCCCCACTTCTAACTTAACTTTTAAACAAACAAATTTGTATAATTTAAACTGAGGATGCCGGGTGAGAACACGGTAAGAAACCCTATCCACTAATACCGTATTCACTGCTGTAGGTTTTATATTAACCTAATATATAGCACTGTACGCTTCAGGCTGTGTAATTGTCGAGATAAACGGATGTTGGCAACGTAATACAAGCAACTTTGATTTTTTTTCCTGTAATAAAAGTTGTTGTTTCGATTGAAAGTTCCTTGTAAAACAGAGGCATTCCGACGTGTCGTTTCAATAAATTCTTCTGCAGCCTGAAGAAGACGTCGCACTTTTCCAACACAATCCGCCGGTACAACCGTCAACATTTGATCAGTTGTAAAAGATTTCATATTAGCGTTTAAAACCATTTCGTTGTTGTCTCCGTCAGAAAATGCTGCAAATCTTCTACCGAGCGTGGTGGTGTAACAGATAGAGTTCTGGCCTCGCATTCGGGTGGACGCCGGTTCGAATCCCCGTCCGGGCATCGAGATTTGGGTTTTAAATAGTTTATCCACATCACTGCAGGCGAATGCCGGGATGCCTCCTTCAGAAGGCCATGGCCGAATTCCTTCCCGTTCCCTGTCCCCAGTCACATCCCGCCTCTAATGACGTCGACGTCGACGAGGCGTAAAGGCATAACTAAAAAAAAACAAAAACAAATCTTTAATGAGACAATGTAGTTTGATGAAACAGCTAAGGCTTTACGTGTCGTCGACGTCGAGATGATTAAAGCCGGGAAGGGAGCTGCACTCGGGAAATTCTGGGATTGCGTCATGTCATCGCTGCCGCTGTTTTGATAGTCCGCTTTCAGGATCTATACGCCCATAGGCTATAAACTGTGATGCGGGTCCTTAGTATGTAAATAATAAATGTATAGTGCAAAATACTGAATAATGTAATGATAGTAAAAAATGCTAGGATAACTTACTGAAGAATCAAAAGTTCGTAACACGCTTTCTGTACCGTTTCCGAGACTGAACTAAAAGACTGATGATGGATAGATATTGGGCATCCATTAATTACGTGGAAATAGGGGGGGGGGATGTCCGGCGAAAACTCACCAATCTACGGAAATTTCATGTGAGGTTTTGGGAAAAAAATTTTGGACTGTAGAGCTAACAAAAAAAGGGGTCTACAAATTGCGCGAATGTCGATTTCTACGGGGTATTTCGGCTAAAAGTGGGTTTGTGATTGGATTTTGAAGGATGAGACCTAAAAAATAGGTCTCCAAAAGTTTCGAGGGCGGTTACAAGGGGGGTTCTCAGGACCAGATCTCAGAGGAAAGGGGGGGGGGTCCCGGCCAGATCTCACAAAATCTCACCAGAGGGGAGGGGGGGAGGTTCCGTAAATCCGGAAAAACACCTCACGTAATTTATGGATGTCCCCTCAGGTGCTGCCTATCTTAGTGCTGTCGTTGCAACCAAACACCCTCCGCAAAAGTCAGCGTAATAATAAACTCAAAACTTTTAATAACAATATGAAACAGTAGGCCTAGCTACTTATTAAGGTAAATCAAACGATAACACATGATTGACATCACCAAAGCACGCAATAGACAAAGATTAAAAACACAATATTGATTTTCACACATACATGTCATTATCTTGTATATTGCGCTCGTTTTCATCAATTTCGGATAAAATGCCCCTGCCGATGGCATATGCTCGCTCAATATCGGCTCAAATGGATAATACACAATTAATGCGTCGCCAGCGATATAAGCGACGAATCAGTGCGGAGCGCTGTACATTAAAGGCCCTGCTAAATCAACCTACGTTCGTTAGATGAATTGGAGTATGTTACACGCTGTTGTTTAACTTATCGCTATCAAATCGATTTTACTTTTCGTAACTTGTCGACGTCCTATCGGAACGGACCATACCTCACATCAGGGGCACTAAGTGACTGTGGTGGGTGAGTGGTTAACGCTCTGGCCTCGCATTCGGAAGGACGGCGGTTCGAATCCCTGTCCGGGCATCCAGTACTACAGAATTGGGCTGGGATTGTTTGGCACACAGCGACGTTATTTTCATTTGAATTCATTCGAGAATATGCGAAATTCTTTGACTTATGAGTTCAATGAAATAGTTCTTCAGCCAACCTATTTGGATCGCAATGACAGGGGGGATAAGATTAGAGAGATAAGATGCCGTACTGATACTTTTATGAATTCTTTCTTTCCTCGTTCTGTTCGGGATTGGAATACGCAGAATTAGGATTGGTGCTTAGCACCCTCTGCCACCCACAATGTTTGTGAATTGCATGGTATGGATGTAGATGTAGAGTTGGATTTCCCCAAGTCACTCAACGCGAATACCTGGATGGTTCCTTCACGACCACGGCTGATTTCCTTCCCGTTCCTTGCCTGGAGTAATGTTGCGCCTCTACTTACCTAAGCTTTTGCAATTTTAATATAATGTATGACTAGTTTGTTTGTTTTTTGAAATTAAACAATTACCGAAACGAATACACAACGTAGCGAAGGGAATTTATTAAACAGAAAGTGTTTACAATAGGTCTTTGTACACAATATATAATGTCAGAATACAACGTCCTTGAGCTTTTCGTTTATCATTTTCGGTAATTCAAACAAAAAACATTATTTACCGCACGTAGTTTTCCCTTTAATCGCGTTTATACAAACAGACAGACATGAACAGTTAATTACTGGTAATTTTCCGCAGGTTATTAACAGTGCCTCAGTGATATACAGGTATTTAATAACTCCTGCCATTGGTAACCTCTCAAGCTGTCCCTGCTAAAGCGACTGTTAAGTATAGCGGGTTGCGTCTAAGCCGCGCAGGCGCTGCGGTGACCTGAATTGTGCCTTGGCCGACTGTGCGCCCACTTTAAACCTAAATTTTTTTGAAGCAAACAATGTGTTTCAATTTAAATTTACTATGCTAGATGGAAACTGGATAAATTTCCTATCGACTGATACCCTATTCACCGCCAGAGCCGAATGTAGAGGAAAGGGGGGAGGGGCGCAAATCGGTGCACTTGCCCCGGGCGGCAAAATCATGTCTCCAGGGGTGGTAAGCGGCAAATCTATGTGGCGACGTAATTTCTGGTGTGTAACATCTAATGGCGCGTCCTGAGGGAGAGGGGAGGGGGGGTTATGACCGACTCGTATGCCATGACGTCACGACGCTCTTTTATGACATCATGCCTCTTCTCCTCCGCCGCTGTCTACGCTATTAATGTATTACTAGACGAAACGTGCGAAAATTTCGCGAATACGATGAATAGAATGGTTTGTAATAGCATGAAAGAAGAACCGCCTGATTTGTAACAATTTATTATTTGTTAACTGTAATAGGTCCTTAACAAAACACTTACGAAACAATTAGGAAAAACTTTTGAACGCGTAAAGCAAATGTATGGAAAAATGTCTTTAAAAATAATAATAAAAAAATTAGAGCGTTGCCTAAACGGCATTCTGTTTCCTCCACATTTATTTGTTGGTTTTCTTTATTTTATCTTTTTCTTTCTTTGTTTTTTTGCTATTGACGGAGCGGCAAAGTTCCTGCCCCAGTTCGGAAAGTTTGTAGATCCACCAACGAGAAAATGTTGATAACATGATAGATCTACAGTGTTAAACAAAAATGGCATGGGATTACAAGTGAATATCTGGAAAATATTTAAGAACGTAAAATCCCAACTTAAGAATTAAGTGGCTGTTGGCTAGGGACTGCGCCGGCAAAACGCTGCAGGGGTCGCGATATGTTTGACAGTCTGCCAACAGAAAAACCTCCATACAAACAAAATGGACAAGGATCCTAACTACTGCAGAACTATTTTTTAAAAACTTCTGCCTTTATCGTAGTTGATGTCGCGGACATTAGTGCTAGGACATGATTCGCAGGTACAGGAGCGGAAAGGAATTCGGCCATGGCATTTTAAAGGAAGCATTCGCCTGGAGTGATTTGGGTAAATCATAGAAAACCGAAATCTGGATGCACGGACGGGGATTCGAATCCGCGTCCTCCCGAATGCGAGCCCAGAGCGCTAACCGCTCACCCACTACGCTCGGTAAATACAAACCAAAACAAGACAAAAGTCAGGCAATGTAGAAGAAACGATAGCAATAATATCAGATTAAGTAAAAATAGGATCAGATGCAGTAGGAGAAGTAAGTGAATTGTGCTACTTTCGTAGTAAAATTACAACTGACGGCCGAAGCAGAAATGATGTTGAAAGAGGTCCATCCAATGCGCTTTCAAATAGTTCCAAGATGTTTCTAATATTTGCCGAATAATAGTTGAAGAACCCGCTGTAAGAGACGGCGTTTCTTCCATTATTGTTCAACAAATTGTCACAACAAGTGTGGTGGGTGAGCGGTAACGCTCTGGCCTCGCATACGGGAGGTCATGGCTTCGAATCCTCGTCCAGACATCCAGATTGCGATTTTCCATCGTTCCTCAAATCACTACAGGCGGGGTGGTTCCTTCAAAAGACCATGGCTGGATTACTTCTTCTTCCTTGCTCCCAGTCCTTCCCACCGTTATTGACTCCGACGTCGCAATGAGGGAGCCTCCATGAACCACGTGGCTACATTTTGTCCTCCTATGAACCCCACACCCCCCTCCACGTAGCCCGACATGGCTTTTGCCCCCTCCCACGTAGCACGACATGGCTCTTTCCCCTATTGATTCCAGAAGACATTTTGTACTGTTTTCTCTTGTCAGAGTATCGTAAATTACATACGGACATAACTAAATAAAGAAAATAAATATCCACATGCTGTTGTGTGTTCTGTGCCTCATTTTAACAGTGACAAATAATATGAATGTAAAGCTACGTGGCCTGGCTCGGAACCCCCCCCCCCCCTCCAAGTTGCGCAGCGTGCCCTTCCAGCCAACCTCTCCCCCTAAACAAAGCCACGTACTTTATGGACGCTTCCTTAGCAATATAAAAGATACAAAACAAACGTCGCAATTTCTCAAAATAATAAAAATTTAAGGATAACTGTCCTCAAATTACTAATTACTCTCAATTAATTAGTATGTCTGGCGCTGTAACATAGTTTATTTAATTTATTTAGGGACATTTTGGACGATATGCAAATCGGAATATTACATATTCATGGAATAGTCCCACTTCTATTTTCGCAGCTGTAAACTCATAGCATATTCCCCTAATTGTGCGTTGTTGGTTAATTGCGCGAACGTTTTAACAAATTTAGTTTTGTTCATGTCTGAATATTCTGGTTGTCAGCGAAAACAAACAGGCCAGCCAGTTTCCAGAGATATTACGTTTTGAGGTCGGTACCGTGTTTGTTATTCTTCTTTGTTTGGATTAGCAGCGCGGTGTTTTGCATGGTACGGCTAAATTAAACAACAAGAAATCCACACCCGAATAAAGACATCTGTCTACATAAAACGCTATTCTTGGTCACGATGTCTCTTACACTCTGACGTCACGCTTCCCGCCTCCACTGCCCAACCAACAACGACCGGAGATGTTCTAGGTTATGCGCGTTATTAATAACAGTTCTATTTTGCTAAGCATCCACGAGTAAATAAGCTGCTAGCACGCCAAAAGAAAAGTATGCAATTCGTAAAAATCGACGTATTAATTATGAGTTTCTTTTTCTTAGTTAGAATTCGTTCGACGTAGATTTCTCTTATACTCCCTGCACTGCGATACCGTTGTTAGAGTAAACTAATAAATGTCTACATTACAACAATCTTAAGTTTATAAGCGTTATTTGATGAAAATTTTACTTAGTTAGCGAAGAAACGAACTGCTAAGCTACTGCATTCAACACGCGAGTTTTGACGAGCTTACAGGATATTTAAATTCACTGCAGATAGTTTAAGTCATTATTATAATATACTCGAAGAAATGATTTGTCGAAACCCTGAAACTAAAGTATGTACCGCGTTTAAATTAAAATGTTAATTATTAATTGCTTTCATCACTGATGTCACTGTATCAGACACATATAAATATAGCCAGAGGGTCAAACTAAGATCGCAATACAGTGAATGTGTAATTTGTAGACGTGTAATAAGAGCTATGAATTTTAAACAGCAATATTAGCAGAAGTTGTGGTTACGTCGAAATGCAGACAGCTCCAGAATGACAACTGGCCAAATTGCTTAAATGAATATAGTTTCATAAATAATAATTGAAGCTGCTTTCATAAGCTGCTAGTTACTCAAGTTACTATGATACGCATGGAAGTAGTTCCGTATTTACCGTGCAGAATGATACCTGGACCACGAATAAAACCAATATCACGCGCTATAGCATGTTTTGCGATTCCTAACTTCTTTTTAATTTCATTGGTTCTCTAATTATAATATAATCAATCCGATAGAAGTTCCACCTAATCGCTGCACCAACTACAATCGAAATATGTACAAATTACAGAACAAGGTTATGAGCATCACATAATAACAATTCTATATGTTTTGGCTACCGCAAAGAAATGAATTTGCAGAAAATTCCTTTTAACCGTCATTTCTAACGGGCTTAGAGGCTAGTTGTAAATATTGTGAATCAAATGTTCGACACTACCCATTCCTGTAAATGATGAACTATTATGAAAACCCTGAGTCTCAGTTACAGCCAGGGATCCTTTTCCTTTAAAAAAAATCTGCTCATCTCATTCATCACACTTTATTGATTGATAAAATAGAACAAACTATAACGACTGGAAATAACAGTCCGTATTGTACGATAGGCACCCAAAATGTACCGACGCGGTCCACCAAAGGGCCTGAGCCGGCTGATCGACGACCCGAGGCAGCTCGGCGAACGTGCCGAGGCGGCTCGCCCAACGACCCGAGGCGGCTCATTGATGGCCCGTGGCGGCTCGCCGAACGACCTGAGACGATTCGCTGGAAGACCTGAGACGATTCGCCGAGCGACCCAAGGAGGCTCATTGATGGCCCTAGGCGGTTCGCCGAACGACCCGAGACGGCTCATTGATAGCCCGAGGCAGCTCACCGAACGTCCCGAGGCGTCTCACCGAATGCACCCGTGGCGGCTCGCCGAACGACCGAGGCGGCTCATTGACGGTCCGAGGCAGCTCACCGAACGGTCCGAAGCGGTTCGCCGAACGGTGCGAGGCGGTTCGCCACGCCTCCTCTAAAGGTACACACTTATACGCTCGCCTTGCCTCGGACTCATTCGTACGTTGCCTCGTTCTGATGTGTACTCGTCTTAAGAAATTTCTGTTCTAATGTGCAATCCCACGTTAGCTACTACGTATATAGCAGTGCAATTTCCTGATAATGTCAATTCTGCGTTATCAAACGGTTTCAATAAAGAGAAATCTGTACATCATATCTTCTTCAATACACGAGATACATTACGCTTATACAGTTATCTTCAGTTACCAAATTCCAAAAACATAAATCTTTCAGAGTAAAATGGGTTCTGAAGAAAAAAACATTTTCACTTTGGATTTAGAGTAGTTAGGCTTTCGTAGATAAGACTTTAGTTCTTGTGGTAGGAGCTCCAGTAAATGCTGTCCCTTCTAGTACAACAGACCTTGACTTGTAGCCGTAGTAAATGTTATGTTTGTTATGTTTATAGCTATGTGTGTCGGCATCGAGATGGAAGTGTTGAGGAGTATACACACTGAGTAAGTATACATAGATTCCTGCACTGCGTCCGTGGGCTCGCACCACTATTCCTAATTCCTAGAGCACGCTGCTGTGATTTGAATACCCTCTGTGCCAAGATGAGATGCAAAAAATCAGCAGGGAGTAAAAGTACTCAAAATATACCAACCTCCTTGTTTCTTCTAGCTATTATCCTCAATGAAAAGGTTACAGAATTAAGTTTCTGAAAAGTTACCCAATATATTACTTCTGGTTCAAATTTTTATCTATATACATAGAGAGTAATGTTCGTATGTGTGTACGTTATAGGCTAAAAAACTAGGGTATAGATTTACGAGAGGTTTTTTTAAAAAAAAATAGTCCGCATTGCCAGGAGAAAGTTTAACGTTATTGAAATCCTCGAAAAAATCTGTAGGTAGAAAGTAAAACTAAATAGACAAATATATTTACGAAAGGCGCCGAACGTGGCAGGTGAGTGATAACGCTGTGGCCTCGCATTCGGGATGACGCGAGTTCGAATCCCCGTCCAGGCATCCAGATTCCGGTTCTGCATGGTTTCCCCAAATTACTCCAGGCCAATGACGGGATGCTTCCTTCACCAGGCCTCGGCCGAATTCCTTCCCGTTACTTGTCCCCAGTCCTTTCTCGCCTCTAATGGCCTTGACGTCGACGAGGCGTAAAGTAAAAAAAAAAAAAAAAAATACCACGAAAGGCAATGTGTGTTAAAATTACGAAACGGCGATCCTTATGCAGTAGATTTGTAAATATGCAAAATGGAATCCCCCAAAAATCGTGTTCCAAGATAATTGCAATGAACTTTAAACTGAATTAGGGTGTAGGCTTGGGTAAAATAGTATATCGATGTATCGAAATATGAATAGTTTTCAGAAAATTATCGATACTTATTCTCGATATTATTATTCTCGATATTTTATCTGGAGTATCAATTTTATACCAAATCGATATTCTTGTAAGAACGCAAATGAGTATCAAGTTTTGTGTGTTGTATACATACATCTGGGATAAGTGAATGCGTCGTAATTTAAGAGTTTTTCATCAACGGTTAATAGGTTTTTTTTTTTTTTTTTTAAAGTTTCATTTAAACAGGTTTACGTTAAAGTCAGCCTAATTTTTTGCCAACATATTTTAATGTTGACGGTTAGATTATTTTTAATCAAGTTGAAGAGTTAATTAAGCATTTCTATTGTGAACTTGACGTAAGTTAACAGCTTCTGTTTTAAAATGTTTTTTTTTTTTTTTTCATTGATGGATAGAAGTTAATGCGTTGACGAAGTACCAGCTTTGATAAATCTTTTCTGTGTCGTCGGAATGACTGGCTTCTGCAGTTAACTTGACGGCATCAGACAACAAGAGTAGATTGACGAGGCAGCATAAAACAGAGATTTCTTTTGATGTCTACATCAGACCAATACTGGTTTGATTGATTGTCAAAACAGATAAATTAATGAAAGTTTCTATAATTTCCACATTATTTTTCGAATTTTCTTAAATATTTTGATATATTTTGGGACTATTTTTAGAACCTGACTGGCTGTAGGTAAAAATATCTGTAGATCGACATATCGATATTTTTTCTCACGTTTCATATCGATACAGTTTGTAAATATAGATAAGATAATTATCATTTGCCCATATATTTATTATTATTATTTCTTTTTCTTTTTTTGCTGTCATCAGTCTGTTGCCTGGTTTGATGCAATCCTCCATCCCTTTCTATCTTGTGCCAACCTCTTCATCTCTCAAATCCCTTACAACCCACGTCCTCAATTATCTGCTTCATATATTCTAATCTCTGTCTTCCTCTACAGTTCTTACCTTCGACCGTTCCCTCCACCAGCAAATTTTCAAAATTCTGAATTTGTTGGAGAGGATGATGAGGTGTACGAGAGAAGTAAAGGAATTGGGTTACAAAACTTTGGTCAGACCATTGCTTGAATATGGTAGTGTAGTATGGGACCGTCATTTTACGTATGAAATACAGGAGTTGGACAGGGTGCAAAAAAGGGCTGCTAGATTTGTTTCTGGAAATAATCGCAGAACGCAATCAGTAACAGATATGATAAAAGAGCTGGAATGGGATTCATTGGAAGACAGGAGGAGGGTGAAGAGGGTCATGGGAGTGTACAGGGCTTTTATTGGTGATGAGGCACGGAAAAATATTGGTGTAAGAATTAAAAGTAATGCATTGAAGGGAAAAGATGACCATGACCACAAGCTGGCACTCGATTTCAGGCACAAGGGTGTAGGAAGGTACTCTTTTGTAGGCAAGGATGTCAGGGATTGGAATAAGTTACCAAGAGAAATGATGAATAATTTGTCAAAAACGTTGAAAGAATTTAAAGTTAAAATTTGTAAAGGATAAATATAGGTGGGTACAGAAAAGGGGGAAGATGGGTGTTTAGGGAAATTGCCACCGGAGCGTACGATCCATTGCAATTAAATTAAACTTAATTTTAACCAATCCAGCATGTGTGAAAATATGACCTACCAGCCTGTCTCTTCTTTTTGTAACCTTCTTCCACAAACTTCTTTCCTCCCTATTAACGCGTAATTACAATTTATGTAATTCAAAAGAATAAAAATAGTAATATGTATGTAAATATGTAATTATAACAGAAGTTAATATCGATCTCCTTGAATGTCATCTTGTTAGTATTTCATCGTTACCATTTTCTACAACTTTCCTTGGGAGGGGAGGGGGGGAGGGAGAGATGTTACTGCATTTTGTCAAAATTACATTTTAAATGTGACAGCAGACACAATATTCTTAATTAATGTTCTTTAATTAGTGACTTTAATTAGATACTGTAAAACACTTAGCACTTTTACATAGTTTATTCTTTTTTTCCATCCATTAGCCAAGATATACAATTCAAAATACAGCATATTTGTGTAACAAACCTAAGCATTCACAACCAATTTCGTCGTTTCTTTCTTATAGAGAATCTTAGTTATTCATAGGAACGGTAATTAACAGGAAATCGGGCACAGTTGCTTCAAAAATGTAAGCGACAATTTAAAATGGCGTATAAGTGTGAGAATGGATCGAGCAATGAAGATGTCAGTTAATTAGATAATTAGCGTATGATATCAGTACCTCATTAAGGGCATGAGGGCTTAGTGTGCTCCATCACTAATTGTATGGTATAGATGGCATTCTTAAAAAAAATGGTTTAGTTCTTATGTTCCCAATAGAAAGCAGAAAGCGTCGTAGAAATATTTGAATGCTGAACGCAGTGTTTTTCTGAGTAGACATTTACCTCAGGGTTCTATATTGGGCCCACTATTTATTTTCATATACATAAATGACCTACCCTCCGTTACTTCTGAAAATCCTAAATTTGTCCTTTTTGCAGATGAAACATGAATAGCAATTAAAATTTTTTGTACAGAACATATTTCAAATTATGTCTTTGGCAGTTTACAGCTGATGGCTTGTGTTTAAACTTTAGTAAAACTCAATACATACAGTTCAGTACATCACACAGATCAGCTGCAGACATTCACACTTCATTTGCGTCGGAATGACAGGGGAGATAAGATTTGAGAAATTAGGTGTCGTGCGGATGTTTATAGGGATACACTACTGGGATGCACTTAGATGTGGATGTGTGTGTAGACACATTAAATTTTCAGGCCAATCCAATCAGGAGAAAGAGTTTCTAGGTTTGCAAATTGATCGTAATTTAAACTGGAAGGTAACATGGTTTTCCTATATATATATATTTATATGTATTTATTTTTCTTTCTTTTCTTAGTCCAATGTTCTTTTTAATTCTAGTGTGTTGGTACTATGAAGCAGTCAGTGTTTGTATTTAGGAGAGTGCTGTAGCATCTCTGACTACGAATGTTGGCGAAGCAGAGTATATATTTAAATTAATTGAGTTAGAGTGCATGCTCCGGTGGCAACTTCCCTCCACACGCATCTTCCTCCTTTCCTGCACCCACCTACATTTACCCTCTACATACTTTAAAATTTTTCAATACTTTTGGTAAGTTATTCAGCATTTCCCCTGGTAACTTATTCCAATCAATGACACCCTTACCTAGAAAAGAGAATCTTCCTACACCCTTGTGCCTGAAATCGAGTGCCTGGCTGAATGGTGTAGCAAGATTTGTTTGTTGGTATTTGGCAAGAAGAAGAAGATATAGCGGAGAAAGAAAACGTAAGTATCTTGCGATATTCGCTTGCAGTAAACTGTGAATTATTGTAAAGAGCTTAATGTATAATAATTGTGTGAGACAAGTAAGCGATGTAGCACTGAGAACTAGCAAGTGTTTGTGTTAGTAAAAAAAGGAAAAGGGAAGTATTTTCAGTAAAGGATTGGCAATAAATAATTTAGTGAATCAGAAGTTGTGTGATTTGTTGTAAATGATTTTTCCTTTACTGTTGGGTTGGTGAACATGGGATGAAGATAAATACAAAGAAGAGTCAGCTTATTAGATACACAAATAAAAAAACTAAAGGTTGATTACGATTATAAGGTGGGGAAAGAATTGCTTGTTGAAGACTTGAAATGTAAATATCTTGGCATTACATTTGATAACATGTTTAACTGGGCAGGACACATTGGACAGGTGGTAGAAAAAGGTTTCAAAATTCTGCACTTGATGGAGAGAGTGATGAGGGGATGTACGAGAGAAGTAAAGGAATTGAGTTACAAAACTTTGGTCAGACCATTGCTCGAATATGGTAGTGTAGTATGGGACCCACATTTTGCGTATCAAATACAGGAGTTGGAGAGGGTGCAAAAAAGTACTGCTAGATTTGTTTCTGGAAATTATCGCAGAATGCAATCAGTAACATATGATACAAAAGCTGGAATGGGATTCATTGCAAGACAGGAGGAGGGTGAAGAGGGTCGAGGGAGTGTACAGGGCATATACTGCCGATGAGGCATGAAAATATATTGGTGTTAGAATTAAAAGTAATGCGTGGAAGGGAAAAGATGACCATGACCACAAGCTGGCACTCGATTTCAGGCACAAGGGTGTGGGATGATTCTCTTTTTTAGGTAAGGGTGTCAGGGATTTGAATGAGTTATAGCTTAATAATTTACTGCAAGTGTGAAAGAACTGAAAGCAAAAATTCGCTAAATCAAAAGTAGAGGTGCAATTACGTTGCTGTGAAGGCATATCGTGCACTCGAATTAACAGCTAGAGGAATAATCCTGTCGCGCACAATTTCATATTGCAATCACATGCTACAATCCGCAAGGTACTTCTACTATTCCGAATGCAGTTTTGTCTCTTTATATTCTGAAGATAGATATGATAATATTAGTGGAATAAGATATCGTTTGTGACGTTATTTAACCTGGTTTGTGGCGTCGATGGTTGCATCATCTGTACGCTTCATATTACCTTTGTTCGCCGCCCTTTACCTAGGACACAGTTTCCATTGTTGGTGCGCGGGATTGTTAGGATCCCAGCAAATCCAACTCGAGGACCAGTTGCAAGTTCCATATGGGGGCATCCACAAATTACGTGAGGTGTTTTTCCGGATTTCTGGACCCCCCCCCCTCCCCCTTGGTGAGATTTCGTGAGATCTGGCCGGACCCCCCCCCCCCCCTCTGGTGAGATCAGGTCCGTGAGAACCCCCCCCAGAAATCGCACTCGAAACTTTTTTTTTTTTTTTTTAGGTCACACCCTAACTTTTTGGACGAAATACCCTCCCAAAATCGACTTAGGCGCAAATTGTAGACCTTTTTTTGGCTCTACTAACCCCAAATTTTTCGCAAAATCTCACGTGAGATTTCCGTAGACCCCCCCCCTCCCCGCTGGTGAGATTTGGTGAGATTTCGCCGGACCCCCCCCTCCCCTATTTCGCCTCACGTAATTTATGGACGCCCCCTATGGATCATGGAACATGGCGTACAGATGCGGGATTTACCTTTGTCTCTCGTCTGTCGACTTCAAGAGACGTTTAACCGCCCAGTAAGTGGGTAAGGATACGTAAAATCCATCCGTCTCATCCTTTGAATTCTATGTTCAAAACAGTTTTGAACTATTTAGATATTGTTGTACGTGTCAGCTAAAAGATCTTCTCACTTACCGGTACCAATCTTTTTTTTTTAACTGCTTAACGTCTCTTAACAGCGATGTCTTTAGAGACGGGAAAGGATGGGGGGGGGGGGGGCAAGGAATGGGAAGGAATTCGGCCATGGACTTTTTGAATGAAGCATCCCGGCATTCGCCTGGGGTGATTTGGGGAAGCCATGGAAATCCCAAATCCGGATGCTCGGAAATCCGGAAAAACACGTCACGTATTTTATGGATGCCCCCTACGGCAGCGTGTCCGGACAAAACCGCGAAGTGACAAAACCGCGAGGACAAAACCGCGCAGACAGAACCGCGAACGGACAAAACCGCGAACGGACAAAACAGCGAAACGGACAAAACCGCGAAACGGACAAATGTACGAGTTATCCCCTCACTGTTTGATCGCTTAGGCTCCAAAATACTATCCTAACGCAGTTTTTCAACGATTTGGGGATCGCAGCTAGGGTTACGTTATTATTGAGTACGGTACTGTAATTTATTTTATGCCCAGCAAGAGTTACATTGGAAAATCAATCAAACGTTGCAGAAACGAATGGATTACACAATCATTCTGCTAAACCCGCGAAAAGAAAAGCAAAAGAGGTTCGACTTGAAATGCTGAAAAAGGCTACAACCACATTAGAGGCACCCCAAACTGTTCTTGCATCATTATTTGCAGGGATGCCCGATGAAGTTTCTGGAGCACTACCATCCACCGATTCACTTGCAAGAGAAATTAGAAGAGAAAGACAAAAATCTGGAGGAGTACCACCGAATCCATTATCAAGAACAGAACTTCAAATTCCTGAAGAATATACAAAAATAAACGGTGAAATTTTTCTTTTGCACGACAGTGGTCCAAGAGAGGATCGTATATTAATTTTTGGAACGAAAAAATACCTTGAAACTCTGAAAGAATCAAATGCAATTTTTGTCGATGGGACGTTCTCTGTTTGTCCACTAATTTTCAGCCAGCTTTATACTATTCACGGATTTAAAGAAGATGCCTCACTACCATCGATTTTCGCTTTACTTCCAAACAAAAGGGAGGAGACATACAGAAGACTTATAAGAATTTTACAAGAAATAGAGCCGCAAATTGGATCGAATCTGCAAATGATAATGCTGGACTTCGAAAAAGCTGCAATGAACGCTTTCGCAGAAGCTTTTCCTGCAGTAAAACTTACTGGATGTTTCTTCCATTTTAAACAGTGCATTTGGCGAAAAATTCAGGAAATACCGGGATTTCAAGAAAAGTACAATGACAAAGAAGACATCACGTTTCAAACAAAGATAAAGAAACTTGCAGCAATTGTCTTTCTTCCTGTTTCAGAAGTCATCTCTGTTTATGAAGAACTCTGTGATAGGGAGTTTGCAGACGAGGAATTCTCTCCACTTTTGGATTACATTTATGATACATGGATTGGACGTATTCTTCGAGGAAATCGACGACGAGAACCACTATTTCCAATCGAAATTTGGAACCAAAACCAGAATGTTAAAAATTCGTTAGAGAGAACCAACAACTCCGTCGAAGTTTGGCACAATGCTTTTCGGTTATTACTTGGATCAAGCCATCCTACAATTTGGAAACTCATAGAAGCTTTCAAGAAGCAGTAAAATCTGACGGAGGTTAAATTGGTGCAATATGGAAGGGGAGATAGAAAAATACAGAAAATGACATATGCGATAGTCACCAAGTCGATTTTCAATTTAGTTAGTGAATATGATTGTAGCGATGCACAGAAATTTATTTCTGGTATAGTTCATAATTTCGATTATTAGATAGTGTGCTTGTATATTTTGTTACAATTTATATTAACTTATTAATGGTTTATTGATGTATATTTCGTATAATCCATCTATATTGTATTTTTATTTTCCATAATGTTCATGCTTTTGTGTAATTTTTTTAAATAAAAAAATAATGGGGTGTTACGTAGATCTCCTACTCGTGGTGCACCTTGGGTAACGCTAAGAATCTACGAACTCTTGTGGTTTTATGTATTCCTGGTTTTTCTGTATTCGCGGTTTTGTCCTTTCGCGGTTTTGTCCGTTCGCTGTTTTGTCCGTTCGCGGTTTTGTCCGTCGCGGTTTTGTCCGTCGCGGTTTTGTCCGTCGCGGTTTTGCCCTAGAACCCTACGGCAGTAACGATTTGGCTGAATGAGGGACAAGTCCTGGCTTCCGTTGTGATTTCCAAACTGATGTTGGAGATGGCTCCGAATTTTCTACTGCGTAACTCCACATTACATTCCGCAAAGGAATTAAATCTCGGAGACCCATCTCACAGCAGAGAAGTGAAAAAATATTATCTGGGCTCAAGAGGTATTGGGAACGAAAGCGAGCATCAAAAGAACTAATCAATAGTAATAAATAAGACGCGATGTCTGCAGGCACTGCCGAGGGAGACGTCACAGACGAAGAGATTTTATTATTAATTAAATTGCGATGGAGCCAGCACTCCCGTGGCATTTTGACTAGTCATCTTTTTTTTTTTTATTTGGGGAGCACCCCTAGTCATTTAATAACCCGTTTTATATATATATTCTTTTATAATTGGAATGCTAATATCTTTTCTTACTTATTGCTTTACGCCACGTCGACGGCTAAAATCATTTAGAGGCGGGATGGGACTGGGGACAAGGAACGGGAAGGAATTCGGCCATGGCCTTTTTGAATGAAGCATCCCGGCATTCCCCTGGAGTGATTTGGGGAAACCACGGAAAACCCAAATCTGGATGCCCGGACGGGGATTCGAACCCGCGTCCTCCCGAATGCGGAAAAATTTCTCTCCCATTTACTATTCAGATTTACAAACCTTAATCATAAATTCCTTAAGCGTTTTTGAAATTTATATAAGTAATGTGAACTAATGTGAAGTTATTTCAGAGAAAGAAAGAAAGAGCTAAGCCCATCTGGACTGTCAAAGGAAAGAAAAACGTCACTATAACAATGTTGCTCCGATAAGAAGAACAGCACAAAGAAAAATTGAAAACATCATTTCAAAATTGGTAATAATAATAATAAATAATGAAGTGAGGTATTTGTACACGGAATTGACAAAAGCATCTCCAAATTTGGCTTATTTGTCATCAAATTGGGAACGGCTGAATAATCAGAAATGACCTGCAACAATTAATAAAATGCAAAGAAAAGTTTTTTTTCTTTTCTTTTCCTGCGTGCCTGGCGCTGACTGACTGACCTGTTGAGACTGTCGGTCGGGAGTCAGCAGTCAGCGGTCACGGCCGCTGCAGCCCCATCGACGGGTGGGTCCAGCTACCCGCCTCACAGCAGACGACAAACTGACTCGCGCGCAACGGGCGGCCCGCAGCGCCGCGTGGCGGCCGCGGCGGTAACTAGCGCCCCGCAGCGCCGACCAATGGCGAGCGGCGCAACTAGAGTCAACAGAGGCGGCTCAAGGCCACGGGGGAAGGAAATATATGGAGGAGAAGTGACGTTAAATCTGTGAAGCAGGCTCTAACCTCTCGCGCATGCGCAGTGGCGGCAGCGGCGATATTGCGATCCCAAACAAATGCGATGTTCACATGCTGTT
Organism: Vandiemenella viatica; assembly: GCA_031002005.1. Lineage (NCBI taxonomy): Eukaryota > Metazoa > Arthropoda > Insecta > Orthoptera > Morabidae > Vandiemenella > Vandiemenella viatica. The sequence goes on from JARYHS010008074.1 coordinate 4,412,879, forward strand.
AGATGCTGTGATTACTTCGTTTTGTAATGTGTATAAGTGTTTTATAATGCCATCTTGTGTTGCGTACGGTTGCACAAATAGGCAAGAGAGGAAAGAACCTGGAATATCATTTCATAAGTAAGTTGAATTCTAATTATCGTTCTTGAAGTGGGCGGTAGGAATTGTAAACTTCGGTGCCTGTCTATAAATATTTAGTCATAGCTCTCAATGGGATGACTTTGTTCTCAAATTTTTGTTGGTGTAGTGTAGAAAATCAGCATACCTTGTTATTTTGCACATAGTAGATTAGCATTACTTTTTAACGAGTTTCTTGAAAATGAGATTTAAAGGGGTGTGTTTTACATCGCGATTCAGTGAATTTAGCATTGTGCTTTCTTTCGTCACGTTGCCGTTTATGCTGACAGTGTATGATGAAATTAAATGTGTTAAATTATGCCATGCAATCTAGGAATCTTGATGAAGCAAACGATGTTGTTACTGCAAATACAGTTTGCGATTCAAATACGCGTGTGTGGGTATGTCTACATAGTTTGATTCTATAGTGGCAATTTAATGGAGATTGTGGTTAGGTCTAAATGCAGTCTGTACTAGAATGGTTTTGTTGTTCCATGAGGGACAAAGAATTTATCTATTACTGTTAGTAATTTCATGAGAACCAAGTTAGTGACAAAACGTATATTGCGATGGAAACTACTTCCAGACATTTCCAATTAAGCTTACGATGTATGTTAAAAATATAACTATTTTTATTCTGGGCTAGGCCGCATTTCAACCTAACCACAAGTGGTAGTAAATAAACTGAAATATCCATTCTGCATGTAATTCATTGTAGCTTTGGCAGAATTAATTTCTGGTCCAGGCCGCGTATCAACCCAATCCCAGTATATCCCGAAAACTAAGTAAGATATCGAAAAATTTTATTTTTTATTTTCGATTTGTCTCGTCGTGTTACATAAGAATCGATCATTAAATTCCACTTTTGTGAAATTTTTCTTCTGCATTTCAATTCAAGACACCTCACTTTTGATACAGTATATCTCGAGAACTAAGTGAGATATCGAAAATGTTTATTCTTTATTTTTCATTTGTCTCGTCCTTTTAAATAAGAATCCGTCATCAAATTTGACTTTGGCCAATTTTTTCTTCTAAATTTCAACCAAAAACACTTCACGTTTGAGACAGAATATCTCGAAAACTAAGCATGATATCAAAATATTTTATTATTCATTTTTTATTTTTCTCATCGAGTTACATAATAATCCATCACCATATTGCGGCGTTACGTTTATCCTAGAGTCCCCTTGAGGTTTTTGTACATATACCCCGTGTCTGTATGGGATCGGCCTAGCCCCCCACTCCTCCTCCACCCGACTTCACTTCAATGCGTGGTGTAGGTCTCTTGCGTCGTCTCCATATATTTCCTTCCTCCATGCTCAAGGCCACTCTGCGCTGACGTGCAAAGAGATTACCGAAAAACGTAATCAGTAACAGATACGATAAAAGAGCTGGAATGGGATTCATTGCAAGACAGGAGGAGGCTGAAGAGGGTCATGGGAGTGTACAAGTCATGGAGGAAAGAAATATATCGACACGAAATGCCGCTTATTCTGTGACGCCGCCTCTAAACTCTCGGCTGATACTGCGCATGCGCGGTGGCGGCGGCCATATTACGTATCCATACAATTACAATTTAGAGGCAGCATATCCCGAAAACTAAGCAAGATATCGAAAAAATTTATTCTTTATTTTCGATTTTTTTCGTCGTTTTACATAAGAATCCATCATAAAATTTGACTTTTTGCGAAATTTTTCTTCTGCATTTCAACTCACTTTTGAGAGAGTATATCTCGAGAACTAGGCGAGATATCGAAAATTTTTCTTTATTTTTTATTTGTCTCGTCTTTTTAAATAAGATTCCATCATCAAATTTGACTTTGACCAATTTTTTCTTCTGAATTTCAACCAAAACCATTTCACGTTTGAGACAGAATATCTCGAAAACTAAGCAGGATATCAAAAAAATTTATTCTACTTTTTTTATTTGTCTCATCGAGTTACATAATAATCCATCATGAAAAAAACTTAGCACCCTTGTATTTTTTCTAAATTTTTTTTTCCTTAGAAAACAATATATTTGATAAATTATAGTTTTATTTACAGAACTTACATTTTACATGTGTGTTTTAAATCTTACTGAATCATATAATGTCTTACATAATGATTCATAAATGTATCTATATAGGTAACATAATTTTATTCATCCTCTGTCAGTACCACATTCACTAGTACCAGCACTACCAACACTAGTTCAGTCGGTGTCGGAATTTTCTGTTTCTTCTTCCGTCTCCTCTAGATCCATAACTTCAGAAATAGTTACATTTTCTTGTACGCAAAAGATTTTGAGATTGCAATTTTAAATTGTGAGAAAAGTACACATTTTGCATAAATACTGCGCCGACAGTTCTGTATTACTGTCTTTTAAGTTTGAATTTATTAGCATACAAAATAGGAGCTTTATTTCTTTTGAATCGCTGGTTTACGCCAACGGTTGTAAGGAAACGATTCATAATTACTGACAATTTAATAACTCAGTATCGCTATACGCTGAGAGTTTAACAAGTATACGAATATAAGGAAAGCACAATAAGTAATAAAAAGAGGCAAAAACTGTAGATAAATTTAAAATTCCTTATTTTTTGAATAGATCCGTAGGTCTACAGATAAATTCGTAAGGCTGGCAGCACTAGTTCAAATAGCGAGTATCAATCCAAACAACAGGGAAGGGGGATTCCTTCTCGCGCAACCAGGCCTCTTCGGAAAGTCGCCGTATGTAAAAGAAAACTGCAGTCATTGTTTCCAATATTTTCGTAATTTTCTTGTCTACTGAACCAGAAAAATAAAGTAGATTTAAAAATTAAGAAAAGTACTTAGTATGAACTCTAAAACAATCATATTAAACGATAAATGCCTTACAAATTTTAGATTTAGTAGTTATGAAAAAAAAGTGTCGCAGAAAAAAAACGTGTTTTTTTATTCATAGTTTTATTTCGTGTTTTTTTTTAAGTCTGAAAAAAAAACGTTTTTTTTACAACACTATTCACGGCTAATGTCGTTTCAATTATCTCTTACCTGTTCCTTTAAAATCACAAAGAGAAAATGAGACAATAGTTTGATATTCACCACTTCCGGTTGAACGCAGATAGTCCATTGTATTTCGTTTGGTCCGTGTGAACACAGAGCAACACTATAGTAGTGTAGTGTTGTAGCTGTAAAGACTTTTATGCAACTTTTGTTTATGGCTTTACGCGTCGTCGACGTCGAGGTCATTAGAGGTGGGAAAGGACTGTGAGCAAGAAACGGGAAGGAATTCAGCCACGGCCTTTAGAAGCATTCGCCTAGAGTGGTTTGGGGAAACCACGGAAAACCCAAACGTGGGTGCCGGACGGGGATTCGAACCCGCGTCCTCGCGAATGCAAGGCCAGAGCGTTACCTTCCAGCCAACATTAAAAAAATTAATTTTATGATCTTGTGTGTTGGTTAAGTAGTGTTGTATGAGCGAGACTGCAAATTAACAGAAATATTTTATTACGATACCAGACCATTACAATAAAAAACCGGTCATTAAATACTAAAGTCTAAATCTGCTTAAAAACATTAATTTTAAATCTTATCCATTGAACATCAACCGTGTTTAGGCAAACTTTCCAGAAACGAAAGTTTACTCAATCGTTTTCCTTTCATTCTGTTCCTTTGCTGACTGACTATTTGATTACCTTCGAAAATAAACGTTCGGATGCAACAGAAGTCCCGAGAATAGCCAATCAGATGTTACCCTGTCTGAATAGTGAGTAGTATCACGCAACACTTGGGTATTCACAGCAAACACCGGCAAACAGTAGGAGTGAACCTAAGAAATTGATTTGATTAATTCACTGACATGGACAGAATAGCCAACCGCAACAGAAATACATCTTTACTGTTGTTATGTCCCGTTAATTGCTCACAGGTGTCACCACCTGTTAATAACAGTTACTTTAAATTGAAATGATTTAATTTAATCTTCAACAAATTTAGAAACGTTAACATTTATTTCTGTTATTTTGTGATTATTAGCCACAGATAGCGTTTTTATGATTCGATATTTTTATTAAAAGAATCGATGCATCGAATAGAACGATTCTTTGTCAAGACATCGAATCAATCCGATGTATGGTATGGTAAACATCGAATGGTTGCGATGCATCGATGTTTAGTGAACATCCCCAGTCTGGGTGTCTACCTGCCGCTCCCTCGCTGCTACAGGGTGTTTCAAAAATTGCCAGTATATTTGAGAAATCAATAAAAACTAAACGGGCAGCGATAGAAATATACCGTTTGTTGCAATATGCTTGGGATAACAGTAAATTTTAAGGCAGGCAAACTTTCGAAATTAGTTACAATTTTCAACAACAGATGGCACTGCAGGCGATTTGAAAGATATAGAAGAAAACGCAGTCTGTGAGTTCGCCATTCTGTAAGTCGTCTTTTTGCTGTAAGCGTGTGCTGTTCACAGATTGCAAGTTTGCTGCGAAAAAATAATGGAAAATATCTTTAGATTTTTTCCAAACTGCAGCACCATCTGTTGTTAAAAATAGTAACTAATTTCGAAAGTTTGCCTGCCTGAAAATGTACTGTTGACCCAAGCATATTGCAACAAACAGTGTATTTCTATCGCTGCCCGTTTAGTTTTTATTGATTTCTCAAATATGCAGGTAATTTTTTAAACACCCTGCACATTCGTAGTTCTGTTCTTTCTTCTGAATAGACCGTCAATGAAATGATTCAATTGTAATCATTTCAAGCATAATTCATCACAACTAATTCCACCATACACCTTCTGTATGAACGAAACTATCGCAATAATCCATTCACTGCATCGCTGTATAAACTTCAGCCAAAGTACAGACCAAGTCGAGAGCAACACTCAACAAGCTAGCGAAATGTGCTTTAAATTTTCGATAATTCTCATTTGTTTAGCAGAATAACTTGCACAAAGTTCCTCTTTACGGATTCGACAAAATATAATCGTTCTTCAACTCAAGCGTGAAAGAAACATCATGAAATACAGACCAATAGTGGTGGTGTAACAGTTAGCGTTCTGGCCTCGCATTCGGGAGGACGGCGGTTCGAATCCCCGTCCGTGCATCCAGATTTGGGTTTTCCATGGTTTCCCAAATCACTCCAGGCGAATGCCGGGATGCTTCCTTCAAAAGGCCATGGCCGAATTCCTTCCCATTCCTTGCCCCCCATCCTTTACCGTCTCTAAAGACCTCGTTGTTAAGAGACGTTAAGGAGTTGAAAAAAAAGAAATACACGCAAATATATACAGAGTAAAAATATGCAGAAAAACAGAAACAAGTTAACCTTTGCGCATTAACAAACTAATACAAGGGCCAGTTTTTTATTTATTTATTTACTTATTTTGCTTCTTGATTTACGCCTCGTCGATGCCCACGTCATTATAGTCGCGCAAGGAACGGGAAGGAATTCGGCTATGGCCTTTTCAAGGAACCAACCCTGCATTCACCAGGAGTGATATGCGGAAACTATGCAAAACCCAAATCTGGATGCCCGGACGGGGATTCGAACGCGCCTCCTCCCGAATGCCACTGTTTAACGTGATCATAAACGACAGCAGACGGAAGCTATCTAATTTCGTAGGTTGCTGCAAAAATAAAGAAATAAAAATTACTTTAAAAAACTTTCCAACAGCCATTTGAAGAAAGTTTACACAGTGAAGAAATCTGTTTAGTTGATGGTGAAGGATTCCACAAGTAGAAACTGAAATTGAGGATGTCGCTAACAGCGGGGAAATGAGTGCTCGCTAAATGTCAGAGAGTTGAACTAATAAATTAAGAAACTTATCAAATTTTTCTTAGATGGTAAATTAATCAAATTGTATGCCTGTCAGTCAGGATGAATTGTTTATAGGACATGTTCCAATGCTGAAATGATTTTGACTTTATCTACCTTTTTCTCAGAACATGTTTCCGCACCGTTTAAAAAATGAATTTAAAGACTATTGTGCCATGTTCATTAACTTCTGACATCCACGCGATTTGAAAACATACCAAAGAATGTATTGTATTAAAATAATACATTGATAATGTATTGATTAATTTAATTCTAATCAAAGACCAGACAGGTATAAACAATATGGTGGTCCGACTTTGGTTCCTTTCTTTAAGCTCGTTAATTTTTTTAGCTGTGCATTCACCGGCGGCTGAAAGAATGTTGGGATAAAATCGCTCATATTTCCTTCCGCAGCAGAATACGGCCTTGGCTACGTAGTGCCTTTCAGCGCCACGTAGCAGCAGCGACTGGAACTAATCGATCGCAGCGCCACGTAGCAGCGATAGCCAGAACTAGTCGTTCTCAATAGGCCATTTCAATTTTGTCAGTACGCAAACCAACACGAATAAAAACATTTTAATCTCTGATCTATTTCTTGTTTCTAGCTTTAACTATGATAAACTTAACTTACTTGGAGACCATCAGACTTGTTAAAAACGGATTTCAATCTCCTTCTTATACGTTGAAGGGTATACAGCATAGGCTATATATATGTCTGCGGTATAGTCATTTCTCAAAATGCGCCCTAGTTTTTGAGATATTCACATACAATTAAACAAAAAATTCGAAATGCCTAAATCATTCCCCAGTTTTATCGAATGGCAGCGTAGGCTATGCGGTAGCGTAATTAATGCATAATTTTATGACCCGAGTTCAAATCCCCGCAAAAACAAAAAAAATATTTTTATCTTCAGAAATCGTCAAGCTTGACCTTTCTATTTTGTTAAAACTTCATTTACGTACTTTTATTGAGTGAAATAATATTCAAAACAAATCACATTGCTTATAACAGATACACCAAACATAATTTCGGCCCACATATCAATAATGGCTTCCTAATATGACTCGCCCATACCCAATGAAATTAAGTCAGGAGGCGAATCTGCTAGTAAACTGGAATCTGACACAAGAATTTTGCAATGTTTATAAGCATTTGTCACTTGCTTTCCATTTCCTTGTTGAGCTCCATTTTTCGTGACGGATAGGCCTACTATTTTAATTTAACCATTTACAAGCAACGGTTCTTGGATGATGGGAAAATATATATATATATCCTATCCAACGTGGTATCTTTTGAACAGATATTCAAAAAGTGTTACCATTGTCGTCTTGCAACATTTATATTTTGCTGTGAATTTCGCGTCATATCCCAACCATTAACTTTTCAGCCACATGCTGGAACAACGTGAAGATTTTTTTATGCCTTGTCGATGCCGGCGTCATTATAGGCGGGGGAGGATTGGGGACAGGAACGGGAAGGAATTCGGCCGTGGCCTTTTGAAGGAACCATCCAGGCATTCGGGGAAACTGAATCTGGTTGGCCGATCATGGATTTCCACCCGCGTCCTCCGGAATACGAAGCCAGAGCGTTACCACTCACAAAAGGCTCTCGTAAATTATATAAAAGACATTTCACCTGAGCAGACCTTTCTTTAGCCGTAAGAGACTCGTTATATTTGTACAGAATGAGGATGAAAACATTTATTTTCTTTCCGTTCCGATATTCTCGCCGAGTGGTTCACATTGCGTACGAACCCGCCGTTTAAGGAATCTGACGTATCTTTAGTTTATGTAACTGTTGTCTGTTGATGATAATAAGATAATCCTTGTTCGTTGGCGTGGGTGGATCACGTGATCAGAGAGTCTTGTGGTCGGATTATTGCAGAGAAGCTGAAAGGAAAAAAGAAGAAAGTCTGTTAATACTGCGAAAAAGATAAATGTTTTGAGAACCAAGTTACCAAAATAAATAGTGTTAGACCTACTGAATGTTAAGGAATAATAAATAATCCTATATCAAGAATAATCCATTGACTTGTTAAAGTGGCATTAGGGAGCGTCCATAAACCACGTAGCTCCATTTTGGCCTCCTGTGAGCCCCCCCTCCGCCCTCCCCTCTCCCCTCTCCACATAGCACGTAGTTTTTTCCCCTATTGATTTTTGTACTGTTTTCTCTTATCATACTATTGTAAATTACATACAGTGATAATTAAATGGGGAAATAAATATCCACAGGCTGTTGTGTGCTCTGTACCTCATTTTAACCGTGACAAACAATATGAAAAGCTACGTGGCCTGGCTATGAAACTGCCCCCTCCCCCCCGCATGTAGCCCAGCGTAGCTTTCCAGCCAACCCCCCTCCCCCCCAAGACCGAACCACGTAGTTTAAGGACGCTCCCGAACTATCATAATCGTGGCGCCGCAGTGATGATGGATTCTTATGTAACTACTCGACGACACAAATCGAAAGTGAAGGATAATTTTTTATATATATCTCACTTAGTTCTCGAAATACCGATTGTCAAAACTAGTTACAGGTTCTTTGGACACGTTTTTCTTCTGGCACAGTCCGCATTTCAACGAAGCAAAACCGCTAGGAAAAAAAACAAAACAGCTATTGTGTACGTCCAGTATGTCGTTACATTTAAATTTTACTATACACTTTCGATTTGTCTTGTTGAATTATACAAGAATCCATTATAAAGTTTGATGTTAGCGAAATTTATATATAATTTGGTACGAAAGCATAACCCTGCAACCGCAGATAGGAAAAAAATTATTTTAGTAAAAGTTCACCATTTTCGAGATAATGATTTTTTTCGAAACATTTGACTTCGATGCGATTTCTACAAATTAAGACATTTTTAACTCAGTATTTTAAAAAAAAAAAAAATTACTCAAGGATGTTTGAGTCATCTAAAACATGTTCTTTTTTTTCTTAAAACGTTAAAATCTTTTATACCATTTAAGATTTTTATAAGGTTTTTTTTAACGTTTTAAGAAAAAAATAACATTGTTTTACATGACTCAAATAACTTTGAGTAAATAAAAAAAAAAACAGAATTCAAAAAGTCTTAATTTGTAGAAATGTCATGAAATAAACTGAAGAATCATATGTTTTGAAAAAAATGTTAAAAATCAATATCTCAGAAATGGTGAGACTTCTACTAAAATAAAATATTATCGTATATTAGGTACGGCTGCAGGATATATATACAGTAAATGATCCATCCATCATCAAATTGTGACACCGCAGTTATCGTAGAATCTTTCATTAATGCAACTTCATATGATTAGACACAGGTGTAATGTGTTGCCTACAGTTTGGTGAATCTGATCGTAAGTTTTGGCGGATCCTGCAAATTGCAACAGCCAGTCGAATACCAGCTAAATGACGGGCTGCAAAATCCATTAAAAACGTGACGAAGAAATAGCCTAATTCGGTATTCGAGCTTACAAGTGGCTTAACGGGACAGGACTTGAAATGTTAAAATTAATGGTACTTTAGGCCATTAGAATTAATCTAATCAAAGACCGTAGGAAAAAGAATAAAATCAAGTTTATGTCGCGATACATGACGTCATTAATATGCGATACAGCGCATGTGAGTAAAGCTTTGGTTTTCTAGTGGCAATGTTAACATTTACTATAGTTAGATTCAAATGCTGCCTGCACTAGAACGACAATTGAAACTTCTTGTTACAGGATTTTAGTTAATTTAAGCTGCTTTCATCGGCGCCATGTTAGTGACGTCACCTTGAGACATCACGTATAGCGATGCAAATTAATCGCAAAATCTTTTAATAAGTAAATGATTTTTGTTCCAAGAAAGCTTAGAAATCATCTGAGATAAAAATTACATTAACGCTATAAACAATTTTATTTAAATGACTAGAACTCGTTATGATGAAATTTATAAATAAGTGAATATGCAGCTTTAAATAAACATTCATATGAAGTAAATAATTATTTCACTGCACTCGGCAATTAATCGCAACGAACATGCGGAGGTAATTCAAAGATTATTCTACCGCATTCCCTGTAGTGAAAATAATACGCAATTTTTAAACTAGTAGAAAACGGAAAATGTGTGCAGTCAACAATAAACATGTATACAGTAATTAATGAGTTGAAGCAACTACGAAAACGAAAAGGTATAACTTTTCTTTAATTCATGAAGTTCCCGAGCGTTATTCCGCTGTAGTCATTATCTCTGATCTGATCGACTCTTTCTGCTGAACGTACCAACAGTTTTCTTAAATGGAAGAATAAAAAATTAACACGCAGTAAATGTGAAAATTAATGAAGCTGCCGCTATGTGTTATTCATATATAGTAGAAATTTATTTATTCACTAACAAGGCGATTCTGAACATGGAGGGAGGAATTTCCTCCACGATTCTGAACTGCAGTAACAGTCTCTGCAAATCAGAGATATAATGCAGAGACAGTAATGATAGTATTTTTACCATGGAGGAAGGAATTATATGGAGGAGAAGTGACGTTAAATCGGTGAAGCAAGCACTAAACTCTCCCGCATGGTGGCAGCACCGGCAGCGACCATATGGCGCTTCCCAACAATTAAGGTGTTCACATTGTGGTAGATGCAGTGATTATTTCATTTAGTATTGTGTATAAGTGTTTAAAAATGCCAGCTTGTGTTGCGTACGGTTGCACAAATAGGCCAGACAGGAAAGAACCTGAATATCATTTCATAAGTAAGTTTGAATTGTAATTATCGTTGTTGAAGTGAGCGGTAGACACCGCAAACTTTGCAGCACGTCTATAAATATTTAGTCATAGCTCTCAATGGGATGACTTTGTTCTCAAATTTTTCTTGGTGTAATGTAGAAAATCAGCAAACTTGCTATTCTGCACATAATAGACTAGCATTATTTTTTAACGAGTGTTTAAAATGAGATTTAAAGGGGCGTGTTTTACTTCGCGATTCAGTGAATTTACTATTACGATTTCTTCGTCACGTTGCTGATTATACTGACAATGGATGATGAAATTAACTGTTATGTGAGAAGCTGTGAGTTTTATTAATTTTTTAAATAGCTATTTCAGGCCATTGACTTAGGTTATTTTTAAAGCTTCATATAAGACTTGTTTCTGTTTGTAAATACGTCTATACCTATTTTTACCGATTTTGAAATCTTTCTCATCTATTTATGTCGAAACAGGTTCATGCAGAAATAAAAATGGGCTTCATAAATAAAGAAGTTATTGGCCTTTGAACAAAATCAATTTGGGGAATGTGTTTCTAATTTAGTCTCTTTTTTTTTTTTGTACAACATTCCCCCCCCCCCCCCCCGTATCTAAATCTAACTGAGAGATAATTTTTTTACAATTGTCCTAATAAGTAGGGCTGTGAAATTAGACAACACATCTTGATCAAGAGAATGTTCATTAAGGTGACTGAATAAACATTTTATTTCTGGTACCAGCCTACAAAATGTCTGGGTTGCTCATCCCTAGAGTGGGTCCTCTTACTTTTTTTCTGGTCTAGGACACATTTCAGACTAACCACAAGTGGTAGTAATAAAACTGAAATATCCATTCTGCATGTCAACCATGTAATCATTGTGGCTTTGACAGAATTAATTTTTGGTCCAGCCTGCATCCAAACCTAAACCCCTCAATTTGGATGTTGTATATCCCCCAAACTAAGCGAGATATCGAAAACATTTATTCCTTATTATCGAGTTTTTTTCGTCGTGTTACATAAGAATCCATCATTAAACTTGACTTTTGCGAAATTTTTCTTCTGCATTTCAACTCAAGACACCTCACTTTTGAGACAGTATATCTCGAGAACTAGGTGAAATATCGAAAAAGTTTACTCTTTATTTTTTATTTGTCTTGTCTTTTTAAATAAAAATTCATCATAAAATTTGACTTTGAATAATTTTTTCTTCTGAATTTCAACCAAAACCATTTCACATTTGAGACAGAATATCTCGAAAACTAAGCAGGATATCAAAAAATTTTATTCTTCATTTTTTATTTGTCTCATCGAGTTACATAATAATCCATCACCAGATTGCGGCGTCACGTTTATCCTAGAGTCCCCTTGAGGTGTTTGTACATATTCCCCGTGTTTGTTGGGAAGCGGTCAAGCCCCCACCACTCCGGCCATGCCCCCCCACTCCTCCGCCGGCCTGCTTCACTCCCATGCGTGGTAAAGGTCTCTTGCGTCGTCTCCATATTATTCCTTCCTCCATGATTTTTACCAAGAAAATTAATCGTAACGAACATTCGGAGGTAATTGAAAGATTATTCTGCCGCCTTCTTACTGAAACGTAGCGATATTTGGACACCCCTGTTCTCAATTGACCTTTTTTTTCTATGTAGCTTTGCCATATGTGGACTTAGTGAAAATAACACGCAATTTTTAAATTAGTAGGAAACCAAATTGCGTAATCGATAATAAACCAGTGTGTTGAAGCAAATATAAAATGAAATAACGGACAACTTTTCGTTAATTCAATTGGCGAGCATCATCCGAATATATGGCAGTTATAAACACTTAATGCTCCAATCTTTATTTTTGTTTTCTACACTTTCTCTAGTAAACGTATCGACACTAAACATAAATTGTAGAACATAAAATACGCAATTAATGTGCAAATTAATGTAGTGCAAGTGTGCAACAGAACGGCAGCTGTTGCTATGTCTTTTTTTTTTTTTTTTTTTTTTTTTACGTAGCAGGAACTTTGTTCAGGAACGAAACGATTTTGCGTGGCAGCAATAATCTCTGCAAACCAGAGATATAATGCAGAGAAAGTAATGAAAGTATAGTTATTCGGAAAATAATATGAAGAACGTTTTCGTCATGTCTTATTTAGGTAGAAATATAGTGCAATTCTTTATGCTAAAACTTATTTGAAATCGTAGCTAAAAGTACAACAAAATTGTAGGCAGCTCTATCATTAACGTGGCGTTGCAATTTTATTATGGATTCTTGTGTAACTCGACGAGACAAATAGGAAGAGTAACAAAAATTTCCATCTCTCGCTTAGTTCTCGGGATATCGAATGCCAAAAATTGGGCAGTTCTATCATTACCGTGGCGCCAAAATCTGATGATGAATTCTTGCAGAACTCGACGAAATAAATCGAAAATAAAGAATAAAATTTTTTGATATCTCGCTTGGTTTTCGAAATATAGCATGTTAAAAATCAGCCATAGGTATAGTTCCTTTTGCTTTTGATGGTTTTTCTTCTGGTCCAGGCCGTATTTCAACCTAACAACAATCACTAGGAAGAAAATAAAACACCTATAATACATTTCCACCATGTAGATATAGTAGTTTTGGTGGAATTTTTTTTTTGGTCCAGGCCGGATATCACCCTAACCTCATCACGTTTGAGATACAATATCTCGAGAACTAAGCGAGATATCAAAAAACTTTATTCTTTATTTTCCATTTGTCTCATCGAGTTACGTAAGAATTCATCATCAAATTTGGCTATAGCGAAATTTTTCTTCTGGTCCAGGCCGTATTTCAACCTAACTACGTCAATTTTGAGATACGATATCTCGAGAACCAAGCGAGATATCAAAAAATTTTATTCTTTATTTTCGATTTGTTTTGTCTAGTTCTATAAGAATGAATCATCATATTGTGGCGCCACGGTAATGATAGAATCCCCCCAAAAATCAGTAAAAGGCGACATTCTCTTCTGATCCAGGCCGCTAGAAAGTAAACAAAACACCTATTGTGAATGTCAAAGGCATAGTTCCTGGTAGGCTTCGGCGATTTTTTTTTTTTTTTTTTTTTTTGGCACAGGTCGCATTTCAACCTAACTACCTCAATTTTGACACTGTATATCTCGAGAAGTAAGCGAGATATCGAAAAATTTTATTCTTCACTTTCGATTTGTCTTGTCTAGTTACATAAGAATCCTTCATCAATTTTGGCATTGGCAAATTTTTCTGTTCCAGGCTGCCTTTGAATCTACCATCTCAATTTTGAGATACGATATCTCGGGAAATAAAGGATATATATATAGATATAGATATATATAAAATTATTCCTGACTTGTTTTGCCAAGCTACATAAGAATCCATCATAAAATTGCGGCGCCACAGGTATCGCAGAATCCCCAAATTGTATCGCCTTAGTTCTTGTTATAACTTCTATATAGTGAGCCGTATACCACTCAGTTGCCTGCTAGCTAGCCTAATCGAGCGGTGGCGGGACTGGTTGGGACCCTATTTGATTTCAACCTTCCCAGCTAGGTAATGGAAAGAACAAGACAGTTATATCGTACATAAGAGAACAATTTGTAAAGTGGTCAAGCAAACCATAAAAATATTTTGCATCTCAAAATTCAAGAGCCATATAAAACTAAAAACTGTCTAAAATTAACAAAAATCGAGTAGTGAAAATCTGATACTAGAATAGAGAAAGGGCTTCGTGAATAGTCTTCATTTACTTTTTCTTACAAAATATGTTTTCATACAAACAGGCAATGGTAGTATCTGTAACTATATATCTGCTGATATTTATGCACTATTGATATCTCTAAAAGGCCTTAAACAGAACTGGTTGAGACTTCAAGATGCACCTACTGTGTTTCATTAAGTTAATACTGAAAATAATTTTCAGAATATAACACATATTCTCTAAACTTGGATTTGGACGTGACTTCAAATCCCAGTGCGGCCATCTGATTTCTATTTTATGTTCTCAGAGCCAGGGTTTGATTTTGTGAGTAGTTTTAAAAGGAATCATTGTGAATCTTTCCTAGGATTTCTCTTCATTGTGGAATGTGATAACACAACACTACGCTGGCTTGACTACACAGTATTAGTTCAAAACTACATGCGAGTGTAAATACCACAGCATATTTTTCACTAGTACACGGAGTCTATGTTTCGTTTATATTTCACGTTCATTGAGTTTAGAGTTCCTTAGTTTTTATAGTGTACTTTGATGGTAGGTGAGCCTTTGAAATGATCTTTTTTTGTATATACCGTATTTATTTTGTTTTTAATATCACATATTGTGTTCGTTAAAACTACCCAACACATATTTTTTTACTGATAGCTTTACACTTTGTTGAGGTCATTAGAGGCGGGATGGGTTTGGTGACAAGGAACGGGAAGGAATTCGGCCATGGTTCTTTAGAAGGAAGCATCCTGGCATTCGCCTGGAGTGATCTGAGGAAACCACGGAAAATCCAAATCTGGATGCCCGGACAGGGATTCGAACCAACTTTCTCCCGAATGCGAGGCCAGAGCATTAACCGTTCACCCACCACGCTCGGTCTACTACCCAAACACAGCAAACCCTGACTCCGAGAAGTAAAATTAATTTCAACTGCACTTCACATTGTTTTTAAAAGAAATGTAACTGACAAAATGTATAAATATCACACGGATGTCGATGAATATGCTCTAAAAAAATGGAGCGAAATGCATACGTCACAAAAATAAAATTCAATTGTATTGGTATATCATGACCATTCATAAAAAATTGATTAATCTGCAATTGTGGAACTGGCCCAAAACGTGCAGTTCCATCACTTCTCCTTATATTATGAAAAATTGAATTAAAAGGTAATATGGCCATTCTACACATTATATTTTAGTACAGCACATAAAATATGTGCCTGCAGGGATACCATATCATATTTACACTGCTTTATCAAATCTAGAGCAACATACAAAGGCAATGATTTCACCTCCTTTTGTTCACAAATACTGATAATTCTTTCGAGGGTTAGAAGTATGATGCTTCATGACAAGTATTATTTTCTTATTTTCATATTACTAAATATTGTGAGATAGGTAATCATAAAACTATCCTAACTTGGAAGCCAGCTTTCAACAAATCCTAAAATGATACCTGCCAATTTCTAAATTAGAGTTTATGTAAAGACCCTGGACCACAAAAATTTTAACATCTGCATTTAATTGCCTATCAACTAAACATGCAAAACAAATTTAACAACCTGTTTAAGTGAAATATCAACCACTTACTGCACATTATTTGTTGACAATCATAACCTTCAAGAAAAACTTTTCAATCAGATACTATTTTTATATATATATATATATATTCTTTATTCTGCAAGTTCTTTTCTTTTGGCATTCTTCTCTAAGTAATAAAAATTTTGATATAGATCTCACCTATTTTAAGTAGTAACTTCCAGCAGCTAAATAAATAAAGGGACATACACAAGCAATAATGAAAATATCTGGATAAGCTTCTTTCAAAACAGCTAAAACACCATTATTTTGTCCAATAATTACAGGTGCATTATCAAAACAGAATGCTACACAGTTTCCAATTAGTATTTGGCATTGTTCCAATTGTTACCAATGGGATATAACTGTGTATTGGTATCACTGCTTCCATGTGTTGCCATCGAAAATGGAGCATTCTAAAGACTGTTCACAACTTCAGATATTGCATTTTTTGCCATTTCTTTTTTACAATATAGGTTGTTTACGTACGACTATGGCCACATTTTTTTGCAACTTCTGACAAAGGGGACATCATCTTGAATAAGGCATGTGCATGATCAGCTGAATTTAGTGGAATACCGTGTCCCACCAAAAATGCAGTGAACAAACACTTAGCAGCTCTGGTCGCCGCAGCGCTAACATCAGACCCGAAGATGGCGACGGAGTTGGTCGCCGAAAGCTCGTCGTTCACAAACGCTATCCGGCAGCAAACCTGTGAAGAGTTCATTGCACTTAGCTTTAATTCCATCTGAATTAGAATTAGCAAAACATGTTGATTTTGTGGTTTCGTTCCTCACATGATTGGCCCAATCTCTTCCACTATATGTCATGTTAAAACCACACCTGCACAAAATGGAAATTTTCACCCATTTTCTTGATTTTAACATGCACGGAAGTTCTAAAGAATATGCTTTCCTAAATGTCTTGTAATACTGTTTCTTAGAGTCATTCACAGTCACATGAGAATTACATATTTAACACAAATCGCCATCCGGCGGTACTATTCGGAAGTGAAAGAAAACGAATTGCTGATTTGATTTTCAAAAATAGTATAGATATAAAATTGGAGAGACAGATCAATTATTGTCTCTGGATTAATTAATTATTGATCACAGTAAAATATAGCATATCTCGGCATAATTTTATACTCAAAAGAAAGAAGCCTTAATGCACATATAAGAGCACATCCATGAGAAAAAACGGAAACTTACCACAAGTGTCCATATACGGATCTCTCATATGCAATGGAATTTTAGTTTGGAAATTTGTAAAATAACACAGTTCATCCATACAACCGTAAAATAGAGCATGTAACCGTAAATTTTACGGAAAAACTGTAAAAGTTTGCAGTGGAGCATCCGTAAACTATGTGGTTTGATCTGGAGAGGGGGGGGGGGGGAGGGAGGGAGGGGTTGGCTGGAAGGGTATGTTGCACTACATGAAGGGGGTGTTTCCGTGCCAGGCCACTTAGCTTTCGATTCATAATATTTTTCACAGTTAAAATGAGGTTCAGAATACACAACAGAATATGAATATTTATTTCCTTCATTCAATTATCTCCGTATGTAATTTCTGACAAGAGAAAACAGTACAAAATGTCTTCTGGAATCAATACGGAAAAAGGTGTGGGGGGGGGGGGGGGAGTTGAGACAAAAGCCACGTTGGGCTATGTGGGGGAGGGAGGGGGGTCACAGGAGGATAAAATGGAGCTACGTGGTTTATGGATGCTCCCCAGGTTTGTGAAACCATCAGTTGGATCCACCTTCCTGCCCCTACTCCTATCCTAAGAGATCTGCATGTTGCTCATTTCATTGCCTTCCTTCTCAAATTCAATTCCAAATTCCCATAGCCTGAATCCCACAGATATCAAACGAGAACTTTCAAAGAAACAAATCATCATAATTCTCCCAGCCGATAAGGGCTTAACCACTTGTCATGGATTGGAGTGGTTACACGGTTGAAGCCCCTAGGCAGCTCCCCGACCCCATTAACTCTATGTGCCTAGGAGTCCGTACTTTACCACTCCATTTCCCTTCCGACTCCGAAGACCCCCTGGACACCTATTCTATATCTTCTGCCCAATACACATAGGGTGATGCAAGCAATCCTGGATGTCCTATAGTCGCTGCCTGTGTGTCCTTCATACAGGAGCACAAATGCATTTGTGGGCCAACAAACACAACCGAAGATTGTCCCTAGAGTATCTGGGCCTTATCATTGGCAGGAAATGGGCTCAAATCCCTGTCTGGGCATTCAGATTTGGGTTTTCCATGGTTTCCCCAAATCACTCCAGGCAAATGCCGGGATGCTTCCTTCAAAAAGGCCATGGCCGAATTCCTTCCTGTTCCTTGTCCCCAGTCCCGTCCCGCCTCTAATGACCTAAGCCATCAATGAGGTGTAAAGCCATAAAAAAACAGGGTATCTGTCTACAGTTTATTAAACTCCTTCGTGATTACCACAGAACCATCTACAGCAGTATCTGTCCCTAACAGAGACCTCTACACACTCTTCTTAGCGCTGTATTCCTCATTCCACTTTATTCTGAACAAAAATTTCTTCACCCCCAGTCTCATGTCTACCATAAGGTACGGACATTCGCATTGCACCCTCCTATGCCAAACTTTTTCTGTACAGATTAAAAGGACCTTTATTCAAAAGCTCCCTCGTAGCAAAGTGTAGACCAGGGCTGGCCAACTCAAATGATCTTGTGGGCCGCTTTGAAAATGCATCATAACTCCGCGGGCCGCATATAAAATTATATATCCCCATATTAGGATTAGACATACTATAGACAATTTTTTGTAGTGAACAACTGAAACATAATGAATTATTATTATTATTGTGTTTACTATTAATCTTAAATGTAAACATAGATAATATAATAATAATGATACTAACAATATAGGTCACATATACGCAAAGAATATTATTTTAAAAACAAAGTAAATTTTTTCTGATAATTTCGACAGTTAATTTTTTCAATACATGAGTGCACAAATAATGATTTTTTTAAAAAATATGTTGGTTGTTACTACTTTGGCCATTATAAAATAAATATATTTTGGAAAAGTGTGCTGGATCTTGCGGGTCGGAAAAATGTTCAAGGCGGGTCACATGTGGCTTGCGGTTTAGCCACCCCTGGTGTAGATGTTAGTAATCACAGAAATGAGGAAAATTGAAGTATTTGAAATGTGGTGCTACAGAAGGATGCTGAAAATCAAATGGACATATGAAGAACAAAATGAACATGTTTTTGGAATAGTAAAAAAAAAAAGGTTGTGGAAGTCTTACAGAAAGAAGAGACTGGCTGGTAAGTCATATTTGTTGGTGGAGGGAACAGAACTGTAGAGGAAGACAGAGATTAGAATATATGAAGATAATTGAGGATGCAGGTTGTAAGCAGGGCCCGATCCAGGCAGGGGCGTAGCTGCTATGGGGCTAGGCGGTGCAGTGAACCGGGGCCCTCACGCTCAGGGGGCCCCCAAGCATACCTCAAGGGGCCCCTAAGTGCACCTCTAGGGGCCCTCAAGCGCAGTTTAGAGGGCCCACGAGCCTTCACGGCAAACTGGCGACCTCGCTGCTCAGGGGGGCCCCAACCACTGCTCAGGGGCCCCTAAAGAACAATTCAAGGGCCCCCATCCTCAGTTCAGGGGGCCCCTACCAGCACACAAAGCAAAAAAAAGGTCGCCCGTCTGGCCTGAGGGCCCAAAATAAATATTTTGCACCGGGGGCCCTTGTTGACCTAGCTACGCCATTTGATGCAGGGGGAGAGGTTAGGGGACTCAAGTCCCCCCCCCCCCCCTGGTCATAATTTTGGGGAACTTTTTTTCCTCTTCTGATCTTTTAAAGGGGACATCAATCCTAGGAGACTATGAAGACTACCCTTGCCCGATGTAAGCATCTCAGAATTTGTTAAATTCTTCACCTCGTCACTACAGGATATGGGGGACGGGAATCGTACAGATGCTGATACTGCAGTTCATATCCGAATATAGGGCAATTTGAAATCTAAAAACTTACTCGACATGTAATAACAGCCTTAATTAGACAGTTGGTGATAAAAAGTAACATTTACACTCACCTAAATCATAGCAATCCTCAATAGTTCAAGTTTTAAACACTCGATTTTTGTTACGAGAACATATCGTCATTTTTACACACTTTTCATCACAGTAAAGAATAATTAAACAGGAGAAACATAATCTTGCAATATTCGGCTCATAATACGTAGTTTTCAAGCCATTTAAAGTAAGGAAACACACATTTTTAATCAACCGGCACTTTCAAAATTAAATACAACACATTTACAGCATTTCTGATAAGGGTCTGACAACCTAAATTCTTTCTCAATATTGTGTTAAACTTTTCGAGAAGTTCTGTACAGTAAATAAAGATAGAAAGTAATTTTGAAAAGATACACAGTAAAGGGATAAAATTACTTTTAAAAGATGTATTGAACACAGAGAAATACCATACTAATATTAATTATTTAGAGATAGGCCGTACTTTCAGATCTATTCACGATAAACTTTTTTAATCTTTTGAATATGGAGGACTAAACAGGAACTTTTTTCTATGTAAGTATACACTGGTGACCAGTGACGTTGAGGTTACTACGTAGCAACAGGTGGAAATCAATTACAGCCAAACCGTCAAGTTTGCGAGAAACATCCACGGGGGGGAAAGTTATTTATAATTGTTGTTCCTAAATAATACAAAATTTATTTGGAAGTGCAAGTTGTTAGTTAAGGCGATCTAGGCTAATATGTACCCCGGTATCAGCTACGACCCTTACACAGACTCGAGGCCCCCCCCCCCCCCCCCCCCCCCCCCAAACCAAAGTTCACTCAAGCCCCTCCCAAACCAAAATCCTGGACAGCCCCTGATTGTAAGGGGCACGTTGGGATGAAGAGGTTAGTACAAGATAGGAAGGGATGGAGGATTGCACCAAATCAGTAGAAGAAAAAAATCCTTACAACCCATTATGTGGTCCAGATATATACGACATTTTATTCAACTACCTAATGTGTCTGAACAATATGGTCCTGTCTTCACACACACACATCATATTCCTTAACATAGACATGTCCATATAGAATAGCCACCTGTACACCTCCGTCCAAACCCAGAAACCTACTGCAATATCTCACACAAAATACACCCCAGGCATCAGAGGCATACAAGTCTGTTTCAATCGTTTCTCTACCCCCTTTACTTCAACAACACAAGCTGTCTCAAAAAATTCAATTAAATACTTCAGTACCTACCTAGGAATAGCCTTAGTAGGACATCTCAACTTTTCCAAGCTCTCGACAGATACCAAAAAAATAACACTGGTTGACAAGGTTTTCTTTACAAGAAATCTAATTAGTGAATCTAGAGCATTTTTTCATACTGAATTCAGATGTGCAATCAGAATTTATCCATCACATACTTTTTTTTTACAGATATTTTTTAAAAATTGATTTTAATGTTCTCTTTGACCTGTCATAGGAATTTTTACCTTATATGTAGAAATTTTATTCAAGCTGTCTTTAAGGAAATTATGTGTAATATCCTGCTGAAGCACGAAAAGACATATGAGTGTGCAGGTTTATTCATGTGCAGACCTGTTAATCTGGCATTGTGACGTCATTGTTGAACTGACTGTGAGCTTGTAGGCATGAGTATCACAAGTGAAATATTTCCTCCCTTTCTGTATAGAATTGTGTACGTCGTTTTGTAGAGTGAATCTCTTTTCCCTGGCCAGAAAAATGTGTTACATGTCCCTTCAGAGAATCCTGAAAAAATATAGTTACCTCCATTGCATATTAAATTAGGACTAATGAAAAATTTCATAAAGGCTATGGATAAACTTTCTCATGGATTCTGTACTTGCAATCAAAATTTTCGAAAGTCTTTGATGCCAACTGAAGGAAGTAATTTTTATGGGACCACAAATACAGTCATTAATGGCTGATGAACATTTTGAAGGACTGTTAAATCCACTAGAAAAAGCAGCCTGGCAGTTTTTCAAGAAGGTATGTTGCAGAAAACTGTCGTGACAGTGGCTGATCTTACGAAGCTATGTGACACAACATGTCCTCAAATATTCACTTCTTGGACTCTCAAACTTATGGCTGGAAAATCTTGGGACTGTAAGTGATGAGCATGTTGAGTGTTTTCATCAGCAAATTTGCACAATGGAAAAGAGGTACCAAGGCAAGTGGATTTCTAATATGCTGGCGGACTTCTGTTGGACCAAGTTGCAAAATATGCTCAAAAAATCACTATCTACCAGTTCCTAGGAAAGTCAAAATGAGTAGTATATCATTTATAGTTACTTATAAATTATATAAAAAATCATACGAATATTACAAAAAATTCCTACCCATGGGGAGAAACTAAGATGATACTTGAATTCAGCATGAAAAATACTTCCAGAATCTTGTATTTTTGTTCTTGTGAAAGAAAAAGAGGTTCATTTTTGTAGACCAGTCTAATTGAAATTTAAAGTTTTAAAAAGATCTTCAGATTATTATTATTTTTTGAACTTTGGTTGCCAATTCACTATGTGAGTTTGAAAGCTAGCATTGTTAACCTTTAATAGAAAATTCACTTTTTATTAAAAAAATTGCAGTAATTTCAATAAAAATATCCTTTCAAACAAAATGATTCAGTACCAGCCCACATTAAATACCTGAACGAATTTGGACTTCAAATCCAACTACAGGATAGTGTTCAATAGACAACCACAGTTGCCAACTATTGAAGAATTTAGTTGAAAATATATCAATTGTCTTGAAGTTAATAAATACTCAACAAATTTTCACTCGCAAGTTCAACACGCACTTACTATACCATTAGACGTGAGGTGAAATGAGGGGGGAGGGGGCTTCGAAATCTCACGAAACCTAACCAAGGAGGGGGGGGGACAACGGAAATCTCACGTGAGGTTTTCGAAATTCTTGTGGCATGGTAGAGCTAAAAAAAAAAAAAGTCTACAAATGACGTGACAGTTGATTTCAGGGGGGATTTTTGGTCCAGAAACAGATTTGAGGGGGGTGTAACTGCCCTTGGAAGCATAGCATGAGACCTAAAAAAGTTGTAACGTAGCAGTTCATAATATTAGCAAATTAAAAGCTTAAGGGGAAAAGGAAAAAGAATATCAGGTTGAATAAATATTGTTTACTCCGTTATGTTTAGAAAAGATAGTAGGATCTTTGAAAAAAAAGAAATTAGTTGTGGGAGAATTGTTGGTAGAAAAGTCGAACGGGTGAGACGATATTAATTTAGCAGCGGATTGAGTTTTAAAATAATAATAATAATAATAGTTGCATGATGAGAAGTTTCAAAAGATCATATTAGTGGAGAGAAAATTGATTAGATCTCGAATAGAATTGAACCTGCAAATCTTCGGATCAAACCTAATTCAAAATTATTACAAACGCAGTCAAAGGTTGTTGGTATTGGAGGATTTGAGGCAGAACAAGCTAAATGAAATAAACTGCAAAAGATTCCAATCAAATTCGTCTACAAAATCTATTTCTTTTAATACCAATCAACATATTTAATGTGCCAAAAGTCTCAAAAAAGTTGTGAGGTTGATTAGTAGGGGCGTTCTCCGTCAAAATCTCGTGTCATTTTAGAGGGGGGGGGGCTGACCAGATCTCACAAATTCTCACCAGAAATTGGGGGGGGGGGGGTACAGAATTGTGGGAAAACATCTAACGTCATTAATGGACGCCATCCTACTCACATCACATTTATCAAGAACACACACGGACATAGTCCTGCCAACAAACATTAACCATAAAATCCTGGTTCTTCAAACAAGGCATTTCCAAAGTCAGAAAACCAAGTGATCGATTTACCAATCACGAATTTTCTCAAAAAATTCCTGGTGTACGACTTAAGACATTTAAAATTTTTAACATGAAATATTTTGAAACTTTATTCTGCTATTAATCTTTGCAAAATGTTTACATAAATTTTAGATATTTTTCTACATAATTATAATTCTCTAATAACCTTTACTTTTTCTGAACTTATCAAAGTGGGCAATTTTTTACACAGTAAAACTTCCTATTAAAGCCCTAAAACTTTTAATGCATCAATCTAATTTCATATGCAGTGCTTCAAAGCACTTAGATTACCCCAAAATATAAGAACTTTTCTTGTAAATATTACAACCTTTCCATTGCTTCCTGGACCAGAACGGTCAACCATCTCAAATGCTGCATGATTGGTCCATAAACAGGTATCCCAAGCCAAAAGCTATCCAGCACACTGAAACACATTACCCAATCATATTTTTCTCGGCAGTTCTTCCGTGGCCTGGAATCCCTGAACCAGGCTGCTCTTTCTGGTTATGAGTTGCTCAGATCTTTTCTTGAAATACACCATGTTCCTGCCACTACCCTTCCTACAATTCCTCCAGCAGGGCACGCAACTTAAAAAGAATATATTCCTCCACAAATTATCATAATCATCTAGGACAGGTTCCAGCCGCTGGCCGTGTCTGCTGGGAACAAAAGCCTCACCAGTGCTTCCATCTCTCTTCTTCCACTGTCGCCCAATTTCCTCCTAACATTTCTTAACGTCTTTAATCCGTCTGTCCCTCGGTCTTCCTCCAGGCCTCTTTCCTTTCTGCTCTGTGTCCAGCATCTTCCTTGGTAACTTCTCTCCCATTCTCTTTACATGCCCGTACCACTGTAACCTAGATTTTTTAATTCTCTGTTGTAGTGGTTCTTCCTTAATCATCTCCCTGATTCTCTCATTCCTTGTTCTGTCTCTTCTTCATACTCCTACTTCTCTGAAATTTCATTTCCACCGATTTTACTCTCCCTTTGTCTCTCTCCTTCATCACCCATGTTTCTGCCCCATATGTTAAAATTGGCACAAAGTATGTTTTATAGATTGCCTCTTTGCTCTTTTGTGGGACATCACTACTCCATACCAAACTTCTAAAAAAATCCATCCGCACATCTTCCTCCCATTTATTTCCATCATGTTTCCTCCATTTTCTTCAATACAGCTTCCCATATATTTGAAACATTCCACTCTATTTAGTTGCTCCCCTCTAAGTGATATGCCTATGTCCGTCCTGTTCTTCATTCTTGTTGTTATCACCACTTCACTTTTTCTCGCAGAGAACTTCATACTATAAGCTGCAACTACTCTCTCCCACTCATCCAGCTGATCCTGCACCTCTCTTTCATCCTCTCCACAAACTAACAGGTCGTCCACAAATACCATTCCTTTTATTTTTTTCTTCCCCAATGCTCTGCATCAACTTCAATATTTCATCCATACCTACAATAAGAGGGTATCGTATTTTAATGTGTTATCGTCGTATTTTAATACACATATTGTGTTTTAATATACCTCCTTTTGTTATTCTAATAAGTATTCTTCCCAAGTCTTGGGCCGAAACTTCAAAGCAAACTTAATCATTAAACATTTGATTGATGCTAAACTTTCATATAATTAATTGATCTTTATTTCTTTTACAGTTTACTAATACGTATCTGAAGATTACAAAGGTCCTCGGCAAGCAGTAACTAGATATCCTCAACCCAAATGTACACACTAAACCTTCTCACTCACCGGCTGGTTCTTGTTACGCTGTTCCTTTTATAATTTCTCCATGTTATGCCACAAGGGGGTGTGTAACACAGCAGTTCATAATATTAGTAAATTAAAAGTTTAAGGGCAAAAGAAAAAAATAGCAGGTTTAATAAACATGGTTTACTCCGATATGTTTAAAAACATAGGATCTCTGGAAAAAAGAACAGAGGATAATTGTTGATAGAGCTGGCGAGTAAGACAGATTAATCTAGCAGCGGATTAAGTTTGGAAAGAAGAATAGTTGCATAATGAGAAGTTCGAACATAATATTTGCCGACAGAAAATTTGACAGATCTTGAATAGAAAAGAACTTGCAAACATTTCAGAACAATCCTAATTGAGGATTATTACAGACATGGTCGTTGTTGGTATGAGAGGATTTTAGACAGAGGAAACAAAATGAAATAAATTGCAGAACGATACAATCCTAATTCCATCTATAAAATCTATTTATTTAACATCACAGTCGTCATATTTAATGCGACATGACGACCTACTGAGGACTGTAATCGCACAGTGATTAATTTCTACATCAAGATCTAATTTCTTCAAGTTGGTTAACGCAAAACAAGATCGTCATATTTTCCTGCGGCGCCATCTAGTGAGAATCTACCAAACGAGACCCACACGTCAGCTGAATGCAAGATTGTCATTGTCTATAAAATCCAATTTATTTCATATCGCAACAAGCATAATAATGTGACAGGTGATAGGACACTGTTTTAGTCGATTTTTCAAATGGACTTCTTCACAAAAACCACTCTTAAACCACCTTAAGGTCCTCTCCTTATAATATTTTGCCCTCGTTGATGTGTCCTTGGGTTGTGGAATGCTGTATGAGGTAATGTGCAGCTACAATTATAATTATTTACACTAAGAAAATTGACAGACCAACATTTATTTGTTGACTCAATAATTCAGTTCTAGTGCAGCTTACCAGTGGGACTACTTTCTACAGAGTATAGCGGTGGTATTATCTGTGATATCGTGCTGTTAATATTGAGTATGACAGCAAGGAACATAACACAAAAAATTTCATACTTAATTTGTATATCCTTTAGATCAGTAATATTTGCAATATATCAGTCTAGATATGAAAGACTGCATATCTGAAGTGTATTTTCATCTATGTGCAGTATGTTTATGACGTCATTATTCTGAGCACTCTGAAGTATTCAAGATAGTATCGTATTACAGTTACTGCTCAAACACCCAAGGCATAGTCATTATAATTAACAAGCAACATTATTAGTTTTAGGACCAGTCCTGCGTCAATATTTACCCGACAAATTAAAGTAGAAAACTGCAAATTTTATTTTGATAGGCAAGAGGGAGGATGACAAATTATAAAATGTATTGGTTGGTGAAAGAAGGGACTTTAAGAACTTGTTTTGGAGTTTTTTAGTGGAATGTGGAATTTAGGTTTTGAAAGGTGTTTACGTCGATGGTGCAGGAATGGACATAGTACTGTAGAAGGCACAGCATTTTGGACGGTATATGCATCGATTTGTGCAAGAAAGGACCTCCTGTATCAGGCGTCCACATTTGGTCGGCGTGTGCAAGAAAGGGTAAGATTTTTTCCCCTTCAAAATGCATCCGGATGGACGTTAGTCCCTTCTTGCGTGAACCGATACAAATGAAGGTATCCATAATAAATCAAGATCAAACTGCTTTGTACACATATTTTATTTCAACTTTTGGTAACAAAAAACTGACATAAACTACAAATCTTGTGCTATAATCGAACTAATAGACAAAAATCGGAAAGAACCAACGGCAAACATTCGTGGCAACACAAACTGCACATTTTTCGTCTCCTAACTGGCTCAGTTCACTCCGGAAACGAGTCCACCACTAAACTGGAATGACGACAGACACCCGTGTTGAGGGTCGAGATTCGGTGGCCGTGGAGGAAGGAAACCGCGACCTGGGAAGGAGCACTGGCAAGCATTAAACAAAGATATTACACTGTTCAGTCTCGAGGTATCGTTAACTGTAATTTCCCAAAATCTTTACACTGTGAAGCGACAGTATCTGCAATTGTTCACACACTTAATGACTACAAACGCTACAAGTTGAGAAACATGCAACCGATTCCAGTAAAATTTGGTTCACTGTTGTTACGTGCACCACGGCCGCCAGTCGGCGGGAGTTCCGTACAATCCGTAACGCGTCGAGTCTACGAGAATTTCTCCGGCCGACACCGCGCCCCTCACAGGTCGTGTGTTCGGCCACTTCACATCATGCCTCCCATACCCCCCATTCCACCCATGCCGCCTCCCATGCCGCCGGACGGGATGGCGTCCTCCTTGGGGATGTCCGTCACCACGGCCTCCGCCGTCGTCAGCAGCGACGCGACGCCGGCCGCGTCTGTCAGGGCCGTGCGCACCACCTGCAGACAGGCAAAGGGCAAAAAGGATTAACAATAAAGCAATTACACTCATCTCCACAAGTTGAGGAATCTTTGAGACCCTTGGAAAAACACAAGGTGCACTGATAATCACAACTGCCAACTTAAAAAAAAATATTTCGTTAAGATCCCGGACCAGACAAATTTTAAAAACTAAATTTAATCGACCATGAACTAACTATTTCAAAATTTGTAAACAGCGTATTTAAGAGAAATCTCGCCCACTTACTTTATTTGTTGACAAACATAATCATCAAGACAAACTTTGCAGTAGATATCGTAACCTCAATAATGGTAAAAAAACTATGCGAAAAAATGAGTGATTTGGTGGTTCCGTTACTTTGATTTTATCACACTTCACAACATTGCTCAAATCATTCTTCTGGTACGAGTCATTTTAATATTACACTTACACAATGTAAAAAAAAAAAATGACTCCCCCTTTTTTTTCTTGATTTTTAACATTCACTCAAATTCTAGAGAATTTGCTTTCCTACATGTCTGGTAATACTGTGTCTTAGTTACATCAGGATAACACATTCTATACAAAATACCAACAAGCAATACACAATTGCTGATTCGACTTTCCAAAACAGTAGTGACGTAAAATTGTAGAGAGAGCTCAATCAATTATTGAGTGCACTAAAATATAGTGTATGTAGGCGTGTAATCTAATAGTCAGACGCAAGAAGCTTCAATGCACATAAAGGAGACAACCATGATACAAATCAGAAGCCCACAATAACTGTCCATAAAAACAGCAATAACCTTCTCCCATATGAATATCTCACCTAGGGGATCAAATTTTAAATTGGATATTCGTAAAACAACACAGTTTGTACGTACAACCATAAAATTCGGCACTTTTCCGTAAATTTTACGGGAAAACGTTGGCAGGCACGGATAAAGTGTTCACTAAAAGGGACCAGGCAACAATTTGTCTAATGATACAGCGTTACTGATACGTAATCTGTACATGTGCCTTGGTGGCTGGATGCTCGTATTGCCGTATAATATTTCCTCCGGGCTGTAATTTTCGCCACAGCGAGTGACATGCGACTCCTGGCACCGACTGTGGCCGCCCTCTAATCTGCCAGTATGACCACACATAGCACTTGTTACCTCTGTCCTTCGTGCTATACTGACTTCCTACAGTTTCAATACTGTGTGCCAAATGCTCACAATGTGCAATCAGAACTGCTCTATCCACGACTATTAGGACAATTGAGCTGTCAGGTTAATCGCGTGTTTAGCCCACGCATTATCATCATGATTCAACCATTTCTCACAGTCTCAAAGATCCCTTAGCTTGTGGACACGTGTACATTAATATGTTCTCAGTAATTAACTACAGCTAGTAGCAGACTGGGTATCGGAATGACAGCCGTATGTTCCTCAAGTCTCACTTGTGGCAATAAATTTTGCTGCATCAAATCTTAGATAAATATCACACATATTGGATAAATGAAAATGAAGTTCGAGTACATCACAATGCCAGTTGGATAGTAATGATTACAAAAAGTGTGATACTGCAACAATTAAATTTAAAGCATTACTTCGTGGTAGGCAACACCTACAAGAAAACCAAACGAGTTTTGCTGAAACGAGAGAGAGAGAAAGGAAGACAACAATCATTCTACAAAAACAGTTTGTCTCTCACTACTTATACTGCAAATATGATAGGATACAGAAAAAAATAAACAGAAACCAGTCACTTACCACAGTTTAAGGCAGGAGGGCGAGACGAACACATAAATACACAAAAATGTAATTTCATGAGGCGGGTTGGGATGTGACCACATCTTTCCCCCACATGTCTCGCCTCCCACATTACTAAGACTAATGTTGAAATATTGTGCAATTTGTTTGTTTTCGTGTTTTTACACGTTCGTTTCGCCCACTTGCCTTCATCTGTGGTAAGTGACAGGTATCTGTTGTTTTCTTCCCTATCCTATCATATTTTCAGTGCCTCATGGCAGTATCTTTGTTTCTATTATCCATCTACTTACACTGTATAAGAATTATTGGATGTGAACAAGACATTCTACTTTTGAAGTTGTTCATTTTCCTCCACCAACAGTATAGACCAGTGGTTCCCAACGTGGGCCGTACCGCCCCCCGGTGGGCGTTAGAGAGCTCGAAGGGGGCGTTCGTGAGCAAAGGAAAATTTGGGGGGCATGAACGCCCAGCCAGCGCCCCCCTGGCCAACACTGGCAAGGACGTGCCGATAAGATTAATAAATAACAAAAATCATTCAACAAATGTTTCAGCAAGTAATTACAAATGTTCTTTAAGAAAGATCAGTGGGGATTAAAAGTTGGTACTAGTACATTATATCTTTGTTCCTAATACCTGCTTCAATAGTTCATGAATGCCTATTTCTTCCGCCAAAGCAAAAAACTTATTGAACTCGGTGCGAAAAGGCCGGCGCCGGCTCCGGTTTGTGTGAAAACGCCCTTAGACTATCTGATATTTTTTTAAAAATAAGTTTTATTTTTTAAATTTTTTATTTTCTATGGAGGGAATTGTGTAGAGTTGCTTCTCTGACCATAAAATACCCCCACAAGCTCACAACTCGTGGTGCCTGTGTTCTCCCGCATGAGACCGCATTTGGATCTGCAATTTCTTTCACTTGGTCCAGGCCTCTGCTGTGTACTTTCTTCTCGATGTCAGTTGGTCAACTGTTGTTCTCTGGCCCTCATGGTAATTTAGGGTTATGGAAAGAGTGTCAACTATGGATGCAAAGTGTGTCGACTTGGAACTTGAATGTGTGGAATAGGGAAGAAAGTATTTTCCTGAACTTACATTTTGTTTGTACTTACATTTTACCAACAGTCATTATATATAATGGAACAGAAGTAATCAGGGTGCCGGAAATGACTTTATAATGAAAAATTATTAAATAGTATGGTCACCGGATTTGAAAATGGAAAAATTTCTTTTCAACGTGTCGACAAAATCAGCTCATTTGCTGGAGAGATAGATTATCGAATGTCCTGAACAGACTTTGTCCATTAGTCAGTCCTTAGTCGCCCAAACACACACAGTGACAAGGCCACTCAGTATCCCATCACGGATCAGTCCTTCCGTATGTGTGGATGGAAACCGTCAGTATTACAGTACGCTGGCAAACTCCATTAGGATTTCAGCAGGTCGAAAGTCCTGATGGCGGTTCGAAGGGCGTCGGTCAGTTATGAGATCTCTGTGCAGATAGTTAAACTTTATCGCGAAAAATGAAAGATTTCAGCCTCAGGCCTCTTACGTTACATTTAAGGAGCATCAAACAGATGGTTATAAAATTGGATGAGACATTTTTTGCCACATTACAAAATTCAGTTAAACTTCGATTCTCAAAGCATAGTACAACATATTCCTGTATCTTGAAACACTAATGATAATGATACAGTAAAATTTATGGGTATAATAATTTATTTATGTCAATAGTATTTATATAGTTATATTATTTAATTTATATTCCTCTCTTTCTTCAATATTTTATTTTTTATTTTCCGTTCTCTCTTCACCCTCTTATAAACAACCGAATCCCAAAGTACTATCAAGCTGGGTTACATGAATCTACCGTTTGTATTCCGTTTCTTTTGATCAATTCCACTTATTATGCAAAATCTGAATTATTGTTTTGAAAAACCTCAACCCTGCATTCGGGATATATGGCTTAAGAAATGTATTGATACGCCTCATTCTCTAAATTTTTATTCATTATATTGCGCCTTTTAATTTTAACCGAGATGAAAATCTCTGATGTATTTTTATAAAAAAAACTTAGAACATCTTTACCATTTTAGCTGAAAATGCGTGAATCTAAGACGGTCTGTAGGACTATGTGCTAGTGGGGAGCGAGTGGTCGTGTCTGTCGCTGGCTCACGCATAGATGTCCTCTGAAGACAGTCAGTTATCCCGCCAATGTATGGATTGCTAATATAACCATGAATTAGACTTATATTAACTCGAATTAACTGTTCTCCGTCCATCTTTATGACTGCCTGTTTATCAGTTTGAGCAAATTCTGTCGAACAGCTTGTTATGAAATTACATATTCAAGTTTCGGACCTGAATATCTCAATTCTATCCACTTTTGATAGAGATCTGCCCACCGGAAGTGGCAGATTAATTATGTCACTTTCATCTAAGTTATTTTAAGAAGATTTTTAACTGAGAAATTTGAAGAAAAAGTTATTTTCCATAGTTAAATAAACAAGTTATAATTAACAACTTTTATTTCTAAATTTTTTCGATAAAGGTTAATAATTTTTATTATTCTTATTTCATTACTACTGTTTTGTACATCGTTTCCATGGCTGGGCGGTAACGTAATTTAAAAATACTTCTAAAATTTGTATTTATACTTTTTAAATAAATTTAAATAAATAATAAATGTTTTTTACAGTTTATATGTTCGTCGCAAAATATTCATGAAATAATGAACACAAATTTCAATTTATTTAATTACATTGTAATAGAAAATCTATTTAAGGGAATAACGTGATGCTGGTCATATCAAAATTTACTTTTATTTTCACAGATGTCACATTCAAAGAAAAAATGTAGACAGTACAATGTCGAATACTCGAAATATTGTTTTATTGAGGCACCCTCAAACTAGACATTGTCAATGTGCCTGATTTGCCAATTTTTCTCAAATGAAGCTATGAAACCTTCACGTTTAGAAGAACATATAACCAAAATACACCCTGACAGAAAACATAAAAGTTTATCTTACCTTCGAATGTTCAAAGAACAATTTTCAAGACGTTCATCTTTAACTGGTATGTTTTCAGTGGCATACAAACAAGACGCAGATGGCCTTCATGCCTCTTACAACATTTCCTTGCTTATTGCTAAATCGGGAAAACCGCACATGATTGGGAAAGTATTGATACTAATATCTGTGAGTGAGGCTCTGCGTACTGT
This sequence comes from Vandiemenella viatica, assembly GCA_031002005.1. Classification (NCBI taxonomy): domain Eukaryota; kingdom Metazoa; phylum Arthropoda; class Insecta; order Orthoptera; family Morabidae; genus Vandiemenella; species Vandiemenella viatica. The sequence continues at coordinate 4,445,699 of JARYHS010008074.1, forward strand.
ACTGCACAAGCCGGCGTCTGATATTATTAAGAGAATCCCACTTAGCAATAATACAGTACAGAGGCGAATCGATGAAATGTCCGAGGACGTGGAGAGTTCTCTAACAGATTTTTTTAAGACAGCCGAATTTTCCTTACAGCTTGATGAATCTACTTTACCAAACAATGACTCATTACTTATTGTGTACGTTCGCTTCATTAGTGGAAAAAAGTTGCCAAGAATTACTGTTCGCAAAAAATTTAAAAACTGATACTAAAGGAAAATCTATATTCCAAGTTTTGGAACACTATTTCGAAGTAAAAAGTATTCATCTGAATAATATCGTGTCCATTGCTACTGATGGTGCTCCAGCAATGGTTGGACGATACCGAGGGCAGATTTCATATTTGAAACAGGCAGTACCAAATATCGCCTGCACTGCTCACTACAGTATGTAATTGCCGCAGTTAACAAGATCAGAAGCAATGCTCTCAATAGTAGATTATCTGAGAAACTTTGTGATGAAAATGACGAGGATTTCAATCGTTTGCTATTTATTGCACACAAAATTTCGTTGGCTGTCAAAGAGTATCTGTCTAGCAAGATTTTATGACGTTTTTGACTCCATTATAAAGTTTTTTGAAAACAAGGATGTTCCATTAAGAGAAAATTTATTGAAATATAAGAATTACATAGCTCATTCAACTGATCTATATCATAAATTTAATGAAACAAACCTACGGCTGCAAGGAGAATTTGAATTTGATCAATGTCAGTTATTTGTGCATTCATGTCAAAACTTGCCTGGTACAAACAGGATGTGAGTCGAAGACAAATCTCTGAGTTTTCAAATCTTTCCTCTGTGGAAACAAATGATGAAGATATTTTAGTATTTTGTTAACATTTGGAAGCACTTAAATAAGATTTAAAAAATAGATTTCAGGATATTCTTAACATGACCATTCCAGATTGGGTATTAGAACCTTTCTAGAATCTACAAACAGCAGATTTATCGCTACAGGAGAGTTGATAGAACCATGGAGGAAGGAAATATATGGAGACGACGCAAGAGACCTTCATCACGCATTGAAGTGAAGCCGGGCGGAGGAGGAGTGGGGGGCATGGCCGGAGTGGAGGGGGCATGGCCGCTTCCATACAGACACGGGGAATATGTACAAAAACCTCAAGGGGACTCTAGGATAAAGGTGACGCCGCAATCTGGTGATGGATTATTATGTAACTCGATATGACAAATAAAAAATGAAGAATAAATTTTTTTGATATCCTGCTTAGTTCGAGATATTCTGTCCCAAATGTGAAATGGTTTTGGTTGAAATTCAGAAGAAAAAATTGGTCAAAGTCAAATTTGATGATGGATTCTTATTTAAAAAGACAAGACAAATGAGAAATAAAGAATAAAAATTTTCGATATCTCACCTAGTTCTAGAGATATACTCTATCAAAAGTGAGGTGTCTTGAGTTGAAATCGAGAAGAAAAATTTCGCAAAAGTCAAATTTAATGATTCGATTCTTATGTAACACGACGAGACAAATCGAAAATAAAGAATAAAATTTTTCGATATCTTGCTTAGTTTTCGGGATATACCGGGAACATCGCAATTGTTTGGAAGCGCAATATCGCCGCTGCCGCCACTGCGCATGCGCGAGCCTGCTTCACCAATTTAACCTCACTTCTCCTCCATATATTTCCTTCCTCCATGGATAGAACTGTCAACAAATGAAGAATTAAAATAGAAATTAAAAAAATGGATATCAATAATTTTGGCTACAGAGGCAAAATCCAGATTTATATCCGACTTCGTGGGCTACAACAAAAAAGTTTTTTGTTGCATTCCCGTCATCATATTTAGCCGAAAGAGGATTTATTGTAGTAACCAATTTACTAACAAAGAAAAGAAACAGATTTTTAGTAGCTGAATGCGGTGATTTGAGACTCCTGCTGACAAATATAGCACCAAATGTAGAAAAATTAGTACCATTACATGAAACTCAGACCTCTCACTGATAATTTTCAATAAATGCTTTTAATCAAATTTTGTACAAGGCACCAATATTCTTAATATTCTTTAATAAAGTAATTTTAAAAATCTGTCCTTGTTGTTCAATATTTAATATAGCCCAATTCACCTAAGAGTGGTGCCACAAATCACTGTTTGAAGAAGTCGGCAACAAGCCAATTAAATTGAAGCGCTATGGATTACACAACGTTGATTACAACAATAAAAGACGTCGGTACTGTTTTTTTTGAAACGGGGGCGGTGAATATTTTTTTTTTCGAAAATGGGGCGGTAGGTCAAAAAAGGTTGGGAACCTATGGTATAGACCCATGAACAATATGTGCAACAAAAGACCAAGTCTACAAGGTGATAACTACGGATTGGATCATTATGGAAAAAAAAATGCAGCAAATATGAACTAAAAATGACAATATATAACCAAACATTTATATTTACTGTATATCAAACATGCTCAATAATACGTCGTTTATTTTATCTAGTAGTGTCACTTTCATGTAGACAGCGTAATTTACTTCCGTCCACTCGCTGCACCATTGGAAAATGAAAATTTTAAATCATTTTGTGGAAATCACTTTAATTTCCAGAATAGAACTCTTTCATCTGCACTAAAAATACTCCTCTAAAGTCACTTACGTAAGTTCGCACTTTCAGAAAATTTTATTTTCGGCTTGGCGATAGGCCTACTCACTGATCCACTGCAGATTCAACGATGACTGAGGATATTTCATTGAGATATTGATTGATGCGGATCGACACAGGCATGTTGCTGCTGCATTGTTGAGATTAAAAGGCGGGCGGAACATTACGCTTAGAGAGTGACAATAATGCATAACTTTAATTCTTGAGTGGCGGTTTCTGACTGCAATTACCCCCCCCCCCAACCTGCACAGGAGAAGTACAGTTCTGTGAATAATTATCTTAATTTCCTCTCATCTATATCTAGTGAATTCCTGGTACTATTAAAAAACTAACAGATTTTTCCTCAAAATATAACTATACGACCATAAATATTATCGAAATATGAGCAAAAATAGGAAAATGGTCTGAATATGCATTTATATGCTATATAAAATACATTTATATGGAAAGACAGATGAAATACACCCAACACTCACCAAAGCTGAAGGCAGGAGGGCAGCAGCAACACAAAACAAAACACAAACAAGGAAATACAATATTTTGGGTAAAACCATTTTTCAAGTAAACAGAAGTGGCTGGGCTTGCTCAAGTCTTACGTTGAGTGGCGGTTTCTGACTGCAATTACCCCCCCCCCCCCCAACCTGCACAGGAGAAGTACAGTTCTGTGAATAATTATCTTAATTTCCTCTCATCTATATCTAGTGAATTCCTGGTACTATTAAAAAACTAACAGATTTTTCCTCAAAATATAACTATACGACCATAAATATTATCGAAATATGAGCAAAAATAGGAAAATGGTCTGAATATGCATTTATATGCTATATAAAATACATTTATATGGAAAGACAGATGAAATACACCAAACACTCACCAAAGCTGAAGGCAGGAGGGCAGCAGCAACACAAAACAAAACACAAACAAGGAAATACAATATTTTGGGTAAAACCATTTTTCAAGTAAACAGAAGTGGCTGGGCTTGCTCAAGTCTTACGTTCGATGCAGCCACTCATAGAATGCAATAGACAGTCGGAGGTGATGGGGGAAGTGACGATAATATAACTGCGAGTATAAATCATAAGAAATATTAAAATGGTTGAAAAAATAACAGTAATGAAAATATAATTTAAAATTTTTGAATAATATATGAACCTATTGAGCTGGGTGTATAGGGGTGAGGATGGAAGATATTAACAGAAATTAAAATACATTTAAATACGATCAGAAATATTGAATCAGTGTTTAATAATTCGGCATTTCACCCTAGTGATAACACTGCTTAATATGGATAAAAAACAAAATCTGTAGTCGTGTGTTAATTTCTGGAAAGTGCATTTCAAACAGTTTTGTGTATGTGTTTACCTTACTACTGAGGTGTATGGCTGATTCGTCACTGAAAATAACACAGCTGAAGGGTTGTTCAACGTCTGTTACTCCCACGTGAACAAACAGTCGAACCCCTGAGGGTCTGTAACCACCTTCTCAACACCTACCATCAATTCAAGTCACACAAAACACATTCTGGCACTAGAGATTTTGCCATCCTACTTCGCAGTCTCCAACTGTTTTATGTCAATCACACTTGAATCTCGTTACCCATAATGCCTGCTGGAGGGGATGGTGCACAGAGTTCAACCCCCCCCCCCCCCAATTTCTTCCTACCCTCATAGAAACATTCTACAATGCCGATCTGTCTAGTGTGGATTCTGCCTTATCTCATACACTTTTTTTGGTGTGTGCAACACATTGGCAAACAATTCTTTACTTGCTGCTAAATGTTGCAGTTTTAATTCACAAGTGATCTTGAATTTCTCTAATCTGACATATCACCCAAGCTCGGAAAATATAATTTGAAAAATTTAATAACATCCTTGATGAAACCACACCTTCTAAACTGCCAATAGCCGTCATTTCACCCTACTCATTATAAACCTATTACTGTTATTTTTACTTTTGATCATATTCTTAATTTTTTTTAATATAGTTCCTGAATATATTAACAAAGAATGTAAGCAACTGGGAAAAATAGGTGTAAATATTACATACTCCATATGCCATTCCCGTAACTACTTAAATTACACTACAGAACAAAGAAAGCAAGCTTGGCAGATGAGCTTTACAATTCGACAGAGTGAGGGAACAATCCATAAATACCCAACTGCTCACATCAGGTGCATACACAGGTATATATTCAACTCCTATACAAGTCATGCAGACATGAAATAACTCCACATTTTGCAACTAACAAGGGACATCTTTGACCTCGAACGCTCGGGACTGCACAAAAATATGTTTAGAATAACAAGCGATCATAAAAAAAACAGTGGCGTGTGTCATTTCCATGCAAAAAGTTGCATTCTACCTCAAGTAACATTTTAATAGAGGGAGCAACAAGATACCAATACCATAAGAAGGAAATTATACTTAATTCAATGACGTCAGTGTATTGTTAAATTTCCAATCAACAGTGCCAAAAACTCTGCTTAAAGTGCGTTAATATATCACAAAACAAGCATATACAGCAGTACCACACACCTGATAGTGCTTATATTAATTAGACCTCATAGTGCAGATGTGGGATTTCAATGATCGATGTGTACACCTCACTAAAGCCATGTTATCACATTCCAATATCAAAAGCCACACTAATTACATTTTCAAATGATGATGTTGGTATGCCAATGTCATAACCTGGCTTTCGCCAAGCACACTGCAACATAGGCTTATACGTAGGTGCAGCAAAGTGATTATAAATCACACGACGAAATAACGATCATGTGTCTACACTCGTGGTTTGGCACATTGTTAGTCTTACAAAATCAGTAATTCTTCCAATATAGAGCTTATATTACCAAAAAAGGTGAACACAAAGGAATTGGCAATATTTTGTTGTTTTTGGTGGCAATATCTTCAGCATAACATCTTTGTTTGAAAAACGTTGCATCTGTATGGCCTCATTAGGAATCACACAGCAATAGGCTCTTTTCATTTGTTACACGTTCGCCAAGGACTGAAGTTAGAAAACGTTTTGTGTGTTCTTTAGTCATTTTTCCATTTTTGATTGCCTCCACATAAATGTTTCGTGGGCAGGTTGTTTCAAGTTTCTTTGAAACACATGTATCAAAAAAGATGTAAAACTAATGGCGCTAGCAGACAAGTGCGGAGTTCTTCATGGAAATGACTCGCACTACTGTTTTGTTTACGATTGCTTGTTATTCTAAGAATGATTTTGTGCAGTTCCTAGCATTCGAGGTCAAAGCTGTCCCTTGGGGAGCGTCCATAAACTATGTGGCTCTGTCTGGGGGAGGGGGAAGGGTTGGCTGGAAATCTATGCTGTGCTACGTGGGGGGCGGGTTCCGAGCTAGGCCACGTAGCTTTCCATTCATATTATTTGTCACAGTTAAAATGACATTCAGATCACACAACAGCATGTGAATATTTATTTCCATCATTTAATTATCCCAGTATGTAAGACAAGAGAAAAAAAGTACAAAATGTCTTATGGAATCAATAGGGAAAAAAGTGACATACTATGAAGGGGAGGAGCGTTCACAGGAGGCCAAAATGGAGCTACATGGTTTATGGACGCTCCCTCGTCAGTGGGAGTTTGTGTGAAGTGCTTAAAGCCGCCCGCCTGTACTAGTGGTAGCGGGCGGCAGTCTGCACTCCTGTCGAGTGCGACACTGCTGTAGCACCCACGCACACAGCACGTCGCGCACACCTAGCCCACGGCTGCTAGTACGGTGCACAATCAACAGGCTCCGAAAGAAAGTAGAAAATATCCAAAGGTTTTACTATAAAGTACCGCGTACGGAGGAAGGTAGTTCTAACGTCTGTACACTCACCTTGGTCGGGTCGATGATGCCCTTCTCGATCATGTTGACGTACTCGTTGTTCATCGCGTCGTAGCCGATGTCGCCCTGGGCGTCCTCCACCTTCGACACCACCACCGACGCGTCGATGCCCGCATTCTTCGCTATCTGCAGGCACGGCATGCGTAGAGAGTGACGCACGATCTCGACACCTGTGGACGAAAGAAAACGTCAGACTGTGTAGAACACGTAACTACAGATACCTTATGACATTAAAATTGTTCAAATAATTAGTTTATTTTATACTGCTACAAGCACAGTTAATTGTAAAACAATGCAAGCAAAGAAAGACCATCTTAATATGTTAAAAGTAGCTTTCATCTAGAAGCCAAATTTTATGTCTCCCAAAACACTGTGTCTTACATTATCAAATATTCTAATCGCCTGAGGCAAATACAATCACCTATATTATGTCTATTAGTTAATTCAGTTATTGATTTACCCCTAATGGCACAAGATTCAATTTTTTGACCCTTTTTTTTTTTAAACCAAAAATGAACCTAATAAGTAGTGTTCCAATATTTATGACCAAGAAATAGAGAAATATACAGGCAAATATGACCTTAAAAATGGGTAAATGTGACCTAAACATGACCAAACATTTAAACCTACATCAAAACATGCTGAATTATACATCTTTTATTCTATCTAGTAGTGTCACTTTCATGTAGACAGCATAATTTGCTACCGTGCACTCGCTGCACCATTGGGAAATTAAATTTTAAATCATTTTGTTGAAGTCACTTTAATTTCAGATAATTTACAGAATAAAACTCATCTGTACTAAAATACTCCTTTCTAAATTCTTACCTAACTTTGCACTTTCAGAATATTTTATCTTCGGCATAGTGGCAGGTCAACTGACTGATCCACTGCAGATTTAACGATGGCTGAGGATATTTCGTTGAGATACTGATTGACGTTGATCGTCGCAGGCATGCTTCTGCTGTACTGTCGATATTAAAAGGCGGGCGGAACATTACGTTTAGAGAGTGACAATAATGTATAACTTTAATTCTTGACTCGTGAATCATGACCACAGTGAAAATTAGTTCTTCCCCTCCCCTCTCCCACCTGTATAGCAGAAGTACAGTTCTGTGAATAATTATCTTAATTTCTTCTTATCTATATCTAGTGAATTCCCGGTACTATTAAAAAAACTACCACATTTTTCCTCTAAATATGACTAAAACTAGGAAATTTGTCTGAATATGCATTTACATCCTATATAAAATTCATTTAAATACAATCAGAATCGTTGAAGCAGTGTTTAACTCAGCATTTCAGCTCGTAAAAAGTCGGGGCGGGGGGGGATGTGACTTTTTCTAAAGATCAGAACCCTACTAATAAGTAATCTGCTTTCTATATGAATAAAGAAAGGTCATTACAATTTGCAGAGGTAATATTTCAGACTCTTGTTACAATACCAGGACACAGTACTCAAGTTCGTATTTCTCACCTCCACCAATTATGCTGCCTTTATCAGCTATTGTATGTTAAGTATACTATACAACCAAAGCTCCCTATAAATTTGTACAAAAGTGTACTATAATATCAAATGTCAGTAATGCTAAGTTAGTCAAAGTCCCAACACCTAAAGAACATGTTAGTGGTACACATTAGTAGACTCGAGGCATATTCATGCCCACTGTCGAAATTGGTTGAACCTAAATGCTTCTCTAAATTGCCAAACCTTGTAGTATTAAACTAGAAAGCTTCAACAAAATTTACTGAGCTTTTTCATCAAAACTCAGATTACTGATTACGGACTCAGAACAATCTACATTCAGAACTCATTGGCAAGGCATCAGGACTCTAAAGTTTAGCTGGCAAATGACGCGCTTTTAACTATTGGAGATTCCCCCCCCCCCCCTCAGATTTGGGCCACCAATGTCACATTATGAGCTATCAAAAAATGAGGATAATATCTTTATAAATAGGGTGTGACAAACTAATTATGTCAAAAAAAAAAAAAAAAAAATTACAAGCTAAATTCAGCAACCAATTATCAGAGAGACTTCTTCAATGCTTAAAAAAAAAACCTCACACAGGAATGTTGAATGGCATGCCAAGTACACGCCACAACCAGTGGCATAAGTATTGCTACACACTCTTGAAACAGTGAACACACTGAATTGTCTTCCTGTCATCACATTCAGTTACAAGTTTGATAATTCACGTCCTGTCCTTAGTCAGCATCGGTTGTAATTTTCAGGTTTGATGTCTGTCGGTGCAGTAGTAGAATCATTACCATTGCAGCTCGCTCGATTCTCCGAGCTGCAATGACAATGGCTCCACCAACACACCGTCGTTCTTCTCTTCCACTGCAACTGCTGCCATTATTCCAATTTCATGCACTACAAGTATATAATTTGGAGGGTGGGAAAGAAAATCATTCTGGAACAAAGGAAACGTGAATCTAACAGGGACTTTATTTTTTAAACTACTTGCAAACCCATATTTGTGTTTATGTATAGTCATGGACAGGTCCGGTGCTAGGCTTCTCGGGCCCCGGGTAAGCGATCTTAGGCCCCCCCCCCCCCGAAAATATTTTTACTTTAGGGGGCATGCATAAATTACTTAAGGTGTTTTTCCGGACCCCCCCTCCAAAACCACACGTGAGATTTCCGAAGACCTCCTCCCTTTGGTGATATTTCGCCGGACCCTCCCCCCCTATTTCACCTCAGGTAATTTATGGATGCCCCCTTACACTTTTATATATATATATATAAATTCAGAAAATTTTAATACAAAAATGTTCAAAATTATTGGTGCAGATTTTAAAATTTGTGTTTGATTTTTATTTATTTAGGCATCCAGGCCGGCAGGTGGTGGCCCGGGCCCAGGGTACTTTTGCCCCGCTTAACCCCCCTAACGCTGGCCCTGGTCATGGATATAAGGATATAAAATAGTTTCCATTTTTACATCTAAGGTCACGATCCAGCTGAAATAGAGTTGAAACTCAGCAAGTTGAATTTCAAGGGAGACGCAAAAAAAATCAATTTGTAGAGGATTCTGATTTATCGAGGTTCTACTGTACCCACTTGACCAGCGTTTCACCCTAACACACCGCTCTGCAAAATCTGAATAACTTGTTTTGAGTTTTGAAGCGAGTTAGAATGCCTCAAGTCAGATTCACATGGGCACAAAGGGTCTAAACAATTTACAATTTAGAGCTGCACAAAAACTGTTGCTTCATTTCAGGAGGATAAAATTTAATAGTTCAAAATTCAAGGATTGTGCTCACATTCATCTTTAAACTAACTTTCATGTCAATGCATTTTAATGTAAGGGAATTAGTTAAATAATGTACCATATCCCAATGTCGTGTACTTTCTTTTTAGAAGCAGTACAAATTTTATAGTCCCCCCCCCCCCTTTATTGCTAGGTGAAGCTTTTCTAACTCCTGAGTATCCTCACTGCCAAACCATTTTTATAGGATGTGAAGGTTTGTGAACTATGGAAGCTGTATGGATTGTCCCAGGAGTCACACGGATAATAGAAAATGAGATAAGAACCACAAACCCGTCAGCTGCTATACCAGATTCAATAATAGTGACAGAAAAATTAATTATAAGTACAAAGCCAACGAAAATATGCTGAAGTGCGAAACATCACGGGAGATCCAGATGTTGGCATCAATGCAGAGGAAACATAAATAAGCCGTGCACTCACAAATCGTGTGAAAAGTTTTACTATAACAGATCAGGGATATGGAATGGTAGTTGGTTCTAGGCATTTGGAGCCTTCCATTTCAGATTTTTGTTTGTGAACTCAACATTCCTCAATCAAAAAACAGTGTGCTGGGGAATATGTACCATTAACAACACAGCAGCTGACCACGTCTACTCGACATCTGAGTCGAGGCTTCAGAGTCGACAGACCGGCAACACTGTGTCAAAGAATAGCAACACTGAGTGTACGATGGACGTGTCTGTGCAGATGGCAGATGAGTCATGATTCCAGCTGGTAATGGAGCGTCCATAAACCACATAGCTCCATTTTTGTTTCCTGTGACCCCCCCCCCACATAGCCCGACATGGCTTTTGGCTCTATCCCCCACCCACATAGCAGGTAGCAGATATATTTTTTCCCTATTGATTCCAGAACACATTACTTTTTGTACTGTTTTCTCTTGTCAGATTATCGTAAATTACATACACGGGTAATTACATTGCAGAAATAAATATTTACATGCTGTTGTGTGTTCTTTATCTCATTTTAACTGTGTCAAATACTACAAACAAAAAGCTACATGGCCTGGCTCAGTAACGCCCTCTCCACGTAGCGTAGCCCACCCCCCTCCCCCCTGATGTAGTTTATGGACACTGCCTAATAGCTGATGGGAGAGTTCAAGGTCACGACCCAGGTTGTTGGGAAGGCGTCCTGGTACGGGCTGTATTCACATTACAAGCACAGAGACCAGACACAGGCTCCGGTGTCGACTGTGTACAAACTCCCACTCAGAAGTCAACCTATATTAGGCTTTCGAAAATACACTGCAACTTTTGGTCTAGTATAATTTGATGCTCATTATTGTGTACCTATGTATGTTCTGACACAAAATTAATAAATAAAATGTAAAAATAATGAAGGAAAGGGAAAGTAACCCATCACATAGCAAAGTTGACAGCTGTGATGAGAGACAACACTTGGGTGGACAAACACATACAAAATATTCTGGCAGCTGCCTTCTTCAGTAGTACATAAACACATTACACATTAGGCTCCATACGTGTGCTCACACAGAATGTCATCGTTGGGCAACATTCTGGGTTTTCTCTCATTGCTACCGTCCACTTTGGTATATGGTGGGTTAATTTCCGCTCCGTTCACTATTTATTTCACCTAGAAGCTGCTTCCATTTTCCTTAGTTTCATAAATAAAATGTAGATCATTTGCAGCGATTAGCGAACTTCAAGTTCCCAAACAAGGACGGAATTTTCCACGACAGTGCGAGTGGGCCAAAATCGGTCAACAACTGGATTGGGGAACATTCTGGACAATTTCAGTCAATGAACACCAGACAGAATCCAATCAAACACATCTGGGACATGATCGAGAAGTTAGTTTGTGCGTAACATCCTGAACTTGAAACATTCTGCAATTATGGACATCTGGAAACAGAGCTGAGCTGAACATTTCACGGAGGATTCTGGTGACTTGCTGAGTCAGTGCCAGCTTGGGATGTTGCACTTCTTAACTGGGCAGGACACATTGGACAGGTGGTAGGAAAAGGGTCAAGAATTCTTCACTTGTTGGAGAGTGATGAGGGGATGTACGAGAGAAGTAAAGGAATTGGGTTACAAAACATTGGTGAGAGCATTGCTTGAATATGGTAGTGTAGTATGGGACCCTCATTTTGAGTATCAAATACAGGAGTTGGAGAGGGTGCAAAGAAGGGCTGCTAGATTTGTTTCTGGAAATCAACCACAGAATGCAATCAGTGACAGGTATGATAAAGGAGCTGGAATGGGATTCATTGCAAGACAGGAGGATGAGGAGGGTCATGGGAGTGTACAGGGCGTATACTGGCGATGAGGTATGGAAAGATATTGCAGTAGCATACCTGCCAACTTCCAAAATCGGGTTTCCGTAAAAACCCTGGTTCCCCAATACAGTGTTTCCGTAAAGAATGTGGACCACAAATTTTTTTATCGACAATTAACTAAACATCTAGAAATTTGTATAAACAGCGTATTAAACCAAAATAATGTCATATTAAACTGAAATCATGTCTACTTACTTCATATTAATTGTTGGCAAACACTAATTACAAGACAATCTTTGAAGTCTTCTTCTTAAAAAAAAAAAACTTTAAACTAAAACTCAGATGAGACAATATACCTGTTTCACTTAGCACTGAACCTGTTTACACTGTTTGATATACATAATATGCGTACTTTCAATCAGACTTCAAATATGAAGCAGTGGCTTTCTTGGCTTTCTTAAGAAAGTCTGGAGAAAAACTGTTTGTATAACAAGGACCAGAATTGGTGGTCTTCAATATGGATGGAAACTGTCTCTAGGATTTCATTTGAGAGGGATGATCTGAACTGTGTTCTATTCTTCTTAACCATACTGAAAACACGTTCCACAAAAATGAAGTGAACAAACACTCCGCTTTAATTACATCCAAATCATAATTTCCTGATTTTTCGAAAAACGTATTGATTTTGTGATTCTTTTCTTTTGATTTTAAACACGCAATGTGCTTACTACACTTAATGTGATATGCCAAATCATTTCTTCCACTATGTGCTATATTTATATCACAACCACACACTGTACAAAACGCAAATTTTACACCTTTTCTTGACTTTATGGTTATTTTCGAGTTGGCGATACCGCTGCCTCGCGACTGTTAACGTGTCGTCATCGTGACGTCACGTTCACGTACAGTCAATTTTTGTGGCTATTGTGCCCTCGCTACGCTCGGTCACAATAATTTAAAGCTGTACAATATCAACATAAACTGATATCCCGAAGGTGCATCAGATGCAGGCGGCCGCCGCCAGGCGGTCGGAATCGCCAACTCGAAAATAACCGACTTTATTATACACGGAAACTCTATGGAATACGCTTCCCTGAATGTCTTAGCGTTACTCATGATTACACCGTTTACACAGTCACAATCAACCAACCAAACAATGCACGCGGGACTGTTTGGAACTCGAAAGTATACGAAAACGATATTCAAACAATTGCTGATTCGACTTTCAAAAAAGTATCGATGTAAAATCAGAGAGAGAGAGAGAGATCGATTAATTATTGACTACAATAAAATTAGCATATCGTAGTTTAATTTAAGAGTCAAATGAAAGAAGCCTTAACGCACATCTAAGAGCACTTAAAACAATGAAATAAATAATAAAACCTGTCACAATTGTCCATAAAAACAGCAATAACATTGTTCCAATTAGGATCAGACCTAAGCGATCGAAATCCGTAAAATAACACAGCATATCCGTAAAACCGTAAAATACAGTCCTTTTCCGTAAATTTTACGGAAAAACCGTAAAAGTTGGCAGGTATGTAGTAGGTATGAAAAGTAGTGCATGGAAGGGAAAAGATAACCATGATCACAAGCTGGCACTCTATTTCAGGCACAACGGTGTAGGAAGATTCTGTTTTTGGGTAAGGGTGTCAGGGATTGGAATAAGTTACCAAGAGAAATGATGAATAATTTGCCAAAAACATTCAAAGAATTTAAAGCTAAAATTTGCATGGAGGAAATGTAGGTGGGTGCAGGTAAGGAAAAAGATGGGTGTGTAGGGAAATTGCCACTGTGGTGTCCGCTCCATTGCAATTTAATTAAATAATATTTTATTTTCCAGGAAGGAGATGTGTAATATCACAGTGTCTGGGACTAATTATCATACAAATCAATTTCTATCAAAGCACAGGCAGCAAACTTTAGAAACGTTCTAGTGCAATAATTTTTTTTTTTATATTTCCCAAGTTAGTGAGGGATGTAGCGATACAGGTTATTCCAACATACTACAGGATTCGTGCAACAAATAATAAAAACAGAGTTAGGTTACCAGTGGCCTGGTCTGGGTTGGCAGGTTTGATGTTGTTGAGGATGGGGATGCAGCGCAGCAGAGCAGTACCTCCGCCAGGCACGATGCCCTCCTCCACTGCCGCACGCGTCGCGTTCAGGGCGTCGTTCACGCGGTCTTTCTTCTCGTTCACCTCCACCTGTTGAAGAACAAGTGAGAAGTGGAAAAACAGGCGTGGTCGACGACACTTGTGTAAAGTACGGGACAGCATCGGTGGCAAGGTCAGGGCACTATTGCACACTCACTTTGCGACTGCTTGCCGAACTGATTTGTACACTGGGCTGGGACAGATGCTGTAGGTTTCATTTGAACCTACCAGTACAGATGTGTACACCCTCTTTCATTTAAGGGTGCAATGAAATACTTCATCACCGACCTATTTAGGTTACGATGACAGAAGAGGATTGAAATGCACCTCCTGCCACCTACAATTCTGTGGATTCCAGAGGATATATGCAGATGTAAATGCAAAAATCAAAATTACACCAATAACAGACATTCAATTCATTACATTACACAAAATGAAACGATGAAATTAATTTAATATTGTCTGGTAGCACGAGTCATGTCTAGAGTGACTGTTTTTACTATTCCAGTGAGTGGGCCAGAAACTTTCAGCAGTGAGGATTACATTTCAAGTTGAGGCGTCCAATAACAACACTTTGCCACTATCAGACAGTAATCCCTGGTAGAGAGTGAAATTCCTGTCATTCATTCTAGGCCACAGCCGAATGGATTTCCCCTTATCTAGAAACGACACAAAAACATTTATTTTCTTTTAGCTTTGTTTCTCGTCAATATCAAGAGGCATGACACCACTGTGAGCGAGGAACAGGAAGAAATTCAGGCATGGCCTTAAAAGGAATTCACATAAACCTGTGCGAGTTGTCAATTTTACTGTGCAGAGTAATAATTATGACTATTCTTCTAAGTAAAATCGAATATGAATTCACAGGATAGAGTTAACCCTTTCCTACCGACTATAGGGAATACAGGGAAATTTATAATTGCAATTATATAATGTATAAAGCTACTGGAAATTAAAGACATTTCAGTGGGAACATTTGGAATGATGTTTAGACTGTATCTTCTTCATACCACATAGGGCCAGTGTATACATGTTTCCCAATCTTACATCTCTCATTGTGGAGTACTCTTGACTTGCGTTATTCGAATGGACGAGGACTTGGCGAAATATCTGTAGATATCCTTCATAGTCATCATACCCTTTGCATCTGATCTTCTGAAAAAATTTTACAGACTTTTAAAAAAAAATAAAAAAATAAAAAAATTTTAGGACCTTTGGATTATATGCATTAACAAATACAATATCCAGAACTACCCAAAACAATCTGTGTCATTATTTCAGTGATTGTATGTCAGCATCGTCCACCCATGAAAGTACTGTAGTCATTGATGACTCTTTGGGCGTGAAAATGGCAACTACAACCCATCTTTTCCTTTGCGTGTAACAATAGGGTGGCAGGATGGGCAAAATGCCACGGGACCTCTCTGATGATCGACAGAAGGGGCTCTCCGGCACAAGATCTGCCCAGGTCACCAATCTGGCCAGAGAGAGGGACCATCCTTTGGAGTTGTCACGGGCCTCAACCTCCGTAATTAATAGTTACCTCACTATGTTTAACAGTAGAATCCTTCCTGTCATGCAAATTTGATACTTTCAATTTTCCAGTAGCCAATGTCTATGTTTGAAAATCTATGGTCACAATCTCCTATTTTTAGTTTGCCATCAACAGATAAGTTGTTAGGAAGCCCCTTGCGGTTGGGCCTGATTGTCCCACAACAAAAAATTCTCTTCAGTTTTCAGTTTTTCTAATATTGAATCAGATGGAAAAATATTTATCAAAATAAATAACAGTAATTGCTCCATTTTTTTTGCAGTCAATTCTATGACCACTCTTTCACGTAACGAGTAACCCAAAAACTTTGCCTTGATAAATTATAAACTTTTAAGAGGAGATCTTCAATCAGACCGAGTGTGGTGGGTGAGAGATTAGTGCTCTGGCCTCACATTCACTGGTTCAAATCCACGTCCGGCCATCCAGATTTGGGTTTTAAATTGTTTCCCCAAATCACTCCAGATGAAAACTGGGAAGCTTTCTCCAAAAGGCCATGGGCAAATTCCATCCCCATTCCTTGTCCCCAGTCCCATCTCGCCTCTAATGACGTCGACATCAACGAGGCGTAAAGTCATAAGTAGAAAAAAAGTTTCAATCAGAGCATAGTTCTTAGAAATATCCCATTGAAAATATCAAAAACAATAATAAACCCTATTGTATACTTGCTAAATCTATTTATTACGTGAGATGAAATGAGGGATGTGGGTGTTTCTGGCAAAATCTCACAAATGGGGAGTGGGGAAGGGTGGTTGTAAGGACAAAGACCGATACTGGGGTTATAGTATCGCCTAAGTGCCTTAACTTACACTCTTGCTTACAACCCACTGTTCGATGAAAACTCTTGCTAAATAATTTTGATTTGATTTGACCATGTTGCCAGGATATTCAACTAGAATGCTTAAAGGTCGCCACAATATTTGATGACCCCAAATATTGAAAAGGTATTACAACAGCTACAGAAATAAAACAGTTCACTTTCCCAAAAATTCTTCAAGTTTATTTAAAATGAAATTCAAAGTTCAAAACTTGCATTTACAGTTGAGCAGGCATATCGAACTCTCTTTTCCAAAGTTACAGATTGTGGAGAGAAATCTAACCGACCGAAACCCCTTTACTAAATTTAAAAGTTCATGTTAGTTACTATAGAAGTTACGAGATAACACGACACCAAAGTTTCAACATGTTTGAACTAGCCCGCATGGCGAGTTACAACCAACCGAGACGAACGACAGACAGACGCAGGTTCACTCACATAATGCTAGACAGGAACAGACCGCGGGCAGGAACAGACAAACCATAATGGCTGCGGGGTCTTAACGGCTAGAACCAGTGACGTCAGCAACTGTATCACATCTTTTTGCTTCCGCGTAGCTTAAAGTATGTGTAATTTATTTAACGATCCCGACTATTAAAAATGTTTAAACTTTGACAATATCTGGACTTATCTACTAGAAGTCCAGCGGCAGTCCCCTGAGAAATTTAGAGTAATTAATTTTAAAGTTTCAGCTGTTTAAGACTCCGCGTAGTGATACATTCAAATCTGGGTAAAATCCCTAAGTGTTCTAAAACTTTTTACGCGCGTGCACAACAATCTGCGACAATCTATTTTACAAAAACTTAATTTCCGGACAAATGCTTAAACTTTTTATGAAAACCCATATATGTATGAAATCGTCTTAATTAGGGCTATCTGCTGATGTAATTTTTAATTTAATATCTCTTTTAATAAAAAAGCTTATTTTTTTCTCTTAATTAAAATCACTAATTAATCTTTACCAAATTACTTAATTTTACTGCCAAAATATCGGGGATAGTGCTGGTGATAAAAGTTCGGTTGTAGCTTTACGCGATTTAGAGATATTGCAAATCTCAGAATTTCTACTTCTACGATCGCGTGTTTCAAAACTTGAACAAACGGGAATATCTCTTAAACCAAACGTTTTCCGATATGATAATTACACTTTAAAATGATTAATATAACGAATTACAACTGTGAGCAAGCTTACGGGGAAATTTCTTAAAGTTTTCGAAATTTCTAAGTCCCGCCTAAGCAAAACTAGAATTTGCCAAAATTCAAAGGTCCTTACAGGGTGTTGACAAATCTCCACAAATGACACTGACATCGAGTTTAGGGGGAATAACTGCAGTCAGGAGAGCTTAAAAAAATTCTCAAAAAAACTTCGAGGTCGACTGACCTGGGGGTGGGGGGGGGGGGCAGCGGCGGGGTCCGAAATTGCGAAAAAAAACCTCACATCATTAGTGGACGCTCCCGTACCAATAATTTGTATAAAACTAACGAGAAGTCCCTGACGGTACTTATTAGTCCTCGTCAGTTTTCCTCAATTATTCGGTAAAGAAACTAGAAACACACATTTTATAGATAAAATACATATGGTTAAATGTTCAAACTAACAGAGTAATAACAGAAATTGAAACTTATCAAGCAAATTCTCGTCTGAAAAGGCATTGTAATGTATCAATACGCTGCCAAGCCCCACTTGGAAAATTAACAGCTCGGCAGTTTCATGCAGAATTTAAAAATAAATGTTGTCATTGTCTGATCTAATGGTACAACAGTGATTCAACAGGCTTAACAATTCAGTACACAATGGTACTGTCAAATTATATGGTAATAAACATGATGGTACTAATTTGTACTGTCAGGGAGGAAAGGGTTAAAGCAGAAAAATTTTAATGTTGATAAACATGGCCAAAAGTTTCCCCGGTATCTTTTTTTCCACTTATTTTAACTTATAGGAACACAGGGAGAATAAGAAATGCAGGAATCCTGAGACAAAAACGTCCTTGTCCAATTAGTCAGGGTGGCAGCTATTAAAAATATATTTTTAGAAAAATGAAGCCATTGTCTTATGTAGTGAGAAGTCTTCAATTCACTGACCTCGCTGGAGCCGCCCACTTTGAGCACGGCGACTCCCGACGCCAGCCTGGCGAGTCGCTCCTGCAGCTTCTCCTTCTCGTACTCCGACGTCGTCGACTCGATCTGGTCCCTTATCTGGTCGGCGCGTCGCTCGATGTCGGCCTTCTTGCCTTTACCCTACAGATAACACACAATTCTGAAATCACGGTGTACACAAAAATAAAAGATACTGCTTACTAGGGTTAGCTATTTAATTGTTAATGTGTTTAATATTCCACTACAAAACAGACTGGAGTCATGCCTTTACCATTTATTTGTTTCGTAATAATTTTGGAGTCGTTGCAGGATCACAAGTGAACCTATGGCACAGACCACACTTGTCTGGCAATACAGTGGCTGCATTAACACAGGTCATTCCCCTACAACTTCAATACTACAGCAGGAAAATCCACCACTCCTTCCCGTACATTCTTTTTTTGCTAATATTTGATTTTTGTGTGACTGCAAATTAGTTTTAGACAAATTCATCAGAAGAAACTTTGGATTCTCATGACGACGGACCTCTGATTTTCTTCTTTAGAGCAATTTTGAAGGAGGATTCTGTTAATGTTGTTGTTTGCAATAGTTTTGCCAGTTTTTAGACCGATGTGCCAAAAAATTATAACTACCTGCTTAATAGCATGTTGGGGAACTCAATATAGCAGCAATTCAACTAGTCTTTGGTAGGTTTCTGTAGTGATCTGGCACCACTCGTCTATCCACATGTCATGCATGCCTTTCCCTTAAATTACAGGTCGGTGACAACTGTCGACGTGGTGTAGCAAGAAGTACGTCTAATCTGACAAGTTAGATGTTTCCATTGATCCACAGTCCAAATCTCAAAGACCGCCACTACAATCTTAAATGATGTTACTGGGTCAATTTGCAAACACGTAGGGATTGTTTGCTGCGGAGCTCCATATTCAACAATGTACGCTGAACGGTATGCTCCGAAACACTCGTGCCTGCACCAGCATTGCACTCTGCCGACAGATCTGCCACAGTTCGTCGCCTATTGTACTTTACAGAGTAGGCAAGCCTCCGACCTCCACCACATTGTCGCCTACTCGTGGTTTCACCGTCCTTCAACCACTTTCCACACTAACACGCTAACAGATGCCAGCTTCTCTGTTTCTGAGATGCAGGGTCATAACAATGCGCCATTTAACAAAGTCACTTACATGGCATCCACGAATGGAGTACCTGATTTCAAAACGTACAATCTCAAAAACAAAGATCGGCAGATGAATGCAACAAACAGTATTTTTACATGGAAAAGAAAGGGAAAATACACCCAACACTCACCAAAGCTGAAGGGAGGAGGGCAGCAGCAACACAGCACAACACACAAACAAATAAAAAACAATATTTCGGGTGAAGAATCCCCTTTCTCAAGTTAACAGATAGGTGGCTGGTCTTGCGCAAGACTTGCGTAGGAGGCTGCGTCCTACGCAAGTCTTGCGCAAGACCAGCCACCTATCTGTTAACTTGAGAAAGGGGATTCTTCACCCGAAATATTGTTTTTTATTTGTTTGTGTGTTGTGCTGTGTTGCTGCTGCCCTCCTCCCTTCAGCTTTGGTGAGTGTTGGGTGTATTTTCCCTTTCTTTTCCATGTAAATATTGCCTCGCGGCATTTCTTTCCTTTCATTGTTACCTAAACAGTATTTTTAGTGTGAGAGCTGTAATAATTTCACAGAAGTTTAAATAATTAGTTATAAAAACTGCTGACAGATGGCACAGTGCAGCTTGTATCAGAATGCACAAATAAACCCGTCCTCTGCGAGCAGTCTTTGCAGGGAATGACTCGCATCACAATGTTCGCAAAATGTCCCCCGCTCGAAGTAGAGAGGTGCTGCAAACACGGAATGCAATTTGCCCCTACATCATGCAATGGATTCAGTAGCCACACACACCAATGGTTCAAGCTCTTCCGGCATGGTTGGATGGTCTTGGTAGACACTGTCTTTGAATGTGCTCACAAAAAGCAGTCGCAAAGCATCAGATCGTAGGAATGTGGAGGCCAATTGTTTTCGAAAATTGTGCCTTGCCATTGGACTGTGTTCTAATCTGCAACATTCCAGTAGGGAGGGGAGGAAAAAAAAAATAACCACACACACTGTTCAATGGCATAAATGCTGCTTCATTCAACGGTGGAACTGACTGCTCTGGGCTGCAAAACACTATTTATTGCGATTACAGTGCCATCTGTTAACATTTTTTGAAACTTTTTTTTTCGAAACTTCTATATGAAATTCCTACAGCAATCACAATAAAAATATCGTTCAATATCTTCTGTCAATCTTTCTTTTCAAGTTTTTACATTTTGAAAATCAACGATTCCTTTCATGAACACCCTGTATGTCAGTGGATTTTCACATTTGACACACGAATTGCTGCTAAAATGACCTCTGCAGTGTTTAAAACTTTCTTTACTGCACGACATACACACATTACCACATGGCAATCAATCCCACGGTAGGCAGAGGTTATGTTTTGGCTCATCAGTTTATGTACTTTTATGTACGAGGGTGAATCAAATATAAACAAGACTTTATTTTTAAAAATATTATTTTTATTTTAAGTGCAAAAAAGTACATATCTTATTTTTCTACGTAATCTCCTGCTTTAGAAACACATTTTTCCCAGCGGATAGGCAGCTTCCCAATTCCTTCCATGTAGAAAGATGCAGGTCGTGTCTGCAGCCAATTGCGCACGTAGGCTTCCACCTCAGCATCACTGTTGAATTTTTGGCCTCCCAAAGCTTCCTTGAGAGGACCAAACACATGAAAGTCACAGGGTGACAGGTCTGGACTGTAAGGAGGGTGGTCCAGTGTCTCCCACCCCAGTTTCTCCAATTTTTCCCTGGTTAAGGCTGCTGTGTGGAGGTGAGCATTGTCATGGAGAATAACCACTTTCCTTATCGGTAGGTCTCGTCTTTTGCGGCGATATGCAAGTCGGACCTCACTCAAAATGTCGCAGTAGTAGGCCGCATTGATTGTCCTGCGCTCATTCAAAAAATCGAGGTGCAGCAAACCACGCTGGTCAAAAAAAAACCGTAGCCGAAACCTTGCCAGCCGATAGTCGTGACTTGGCTTTCACTGGTCCAGGTTCTCCTTTTTTTTCTCCACTCCATACTCGCTTGTTTGGACTCAGGGGTGTAGGGGTGCACCCAAGTTTCATCACAGGTGATGATGTGAGTCAGAAATGGGTCCCCTTCTTCCCGAAATCGTGCCAGAAGACGCTCACACACCTGAAGTCGATTCAATTTCTGTTCTGCTGTGAGAAGGCGAGGAACCCACCTGGCGCACACCTTACGGTACCCAAGCTCCTCTGTGAGTATGGAGTAAGTGCTCCCATAACTTATTCCGACCTTACTTGCAATTTCAGAAGTGGTAAGACGCTTGTCATCTTCAATAAGCCGTCTAACACAGCTGATGTTCTCTGTAATGCTGGTGCGGGGTCTGCGATTATGGCTCTCATTTTCAACATGATGACGACCATCCACAAACTGTTTATGCCATGCAAACACTCTGGCTCGCGACAGTGTCTCTTTCCCGAACTGGGCAGTCAATCTCCTCAAGATTTCTGCCGGTTTTACGCCTTCTGCAGCGAGAAACTTGATTATAACACGTTGCGCAATCGACGAGTGTACCTCTTGCTCCGACATCGTGACGGTTGGCGCTGAGCGAGTCGAGGGGGGGGGGGGCTAACGGTCTTCCCCCACTCCTGACAAACCTACATATCGCCAAACGAAGCGGGAACGTTCTCCCACCACTATTGCGCCCGAACGGCTGAAAGTCTTGTTTATATTTGATTTACCCTCGTAACATATTAAAACATACAGCTAACTTAAATCGTCTGTCTGCTGGAGTTAAAGCCACACTGCCACAGAGCGAGCTAGTGAGGTAGTTATGCTCCGCAATTTCGTCTTGCACTTCCACTCGAGAGCTAACCAGCAACGCTAGCTCACTGCTGAGAATGAAATGCATTAACAACTAAGATCAAAATGGGTCCATTTTCATACCTACCATCAAAATAAGACAAAGACCATTAAGAGTCACCCTAAAAGTTAACAACTGGATCAAAAATTAGCCATAAACACACAATGCTCAATTTGACGGATTTTGATGTAAATTATAGATACTTCACTTTCTTTGTCCCACTAAGGGGCTCAACTAGCAACAATCCGAAAGTAGAAATAGACAATAATAATGAAGGCTAGGGATAGTAACCCAACACTTATCAGGATATCAGCAGTGAACACTAAGAAAGACAAGCACACATTTCAATATTTTGGTGATAAACATTAATCATGAGAGAAGAAGATAATACTTTGCCACAGCTTATGCTTCATTATTTTCTCTGCTTAGGGTGCGTCCATATACCACATAGCTTCATTTTGGCCTCCTTTGAATCCCCCATCCCCCCTATGTACCCAAACGTGGCTTTTGCCTATACCCTACACCCTCCCAACGTAGCATGTAGCTTTCTTCCCCCCCCCCCCCCCCCCCACCCATTGATTCCAGAAGATATTTTGTACGGTTTTATTTTGTCAGACACCATAAATTACATACAGAGATAATTAAATGACAGAAATAAATATTCACGTTGTGTGTTCTGTACCTCAATTTAAATGTGACAAATAATATGAATGGAGAGCTACGTGGCCTGGCCCCCCCCCCCCCCCCCCAGTGTAGCTTTTCAGCCAACACCCCCTCCCCCCAGACCGAGCGATATAGTTTATGGACGCTTGCTTAAAAGCATTCCCTTACTAACTATAATTGCAAATACATGATAATGTGGACTAGAATAAGATACTACAAGGTCTTAACACAGTATAAAGTGAATATTCATCTACCATTTAACATTTCTGAAACTACAAATGGGAACAAAAATGCGTGCAGAGCCAATGCACTGCTGGTTAGACTGTACGAAGCTGGTATCAACAAAAGTACATAAACTGCAGGGATACATAGACAGCACCAGCATTCCTCAATCCAAATCAACAAAAATAATGCTGTCGGCCACTGTCTTGAGTCACTGAATTATTAACATCTGGGACATATTATGCTGTACAATCACAATATCATAACACTAAAAGTATGTTTTGAATTCCTACAGAAAAACTGTTATGAAGCCAGAAGCGAACTATCTGAAGTTAGACATTGACCAGACACTGAATATTCAGTAACCAATGAATAACAATTCTACTGTAGGCACAATACCAGCAACATACACGCACAAAATTAAAGAAACAACACCCAACAGCTTTTATTTTTGTTTATCTCAACACCCTAACTTGGAGACCATCAGACTTGTTAAGAACGTTTTTTGATCTCCCTCATAATTGTTGAAGGGTAAATAGCATACATGTCTGTGATATAGTCATTTCTCAAAATGTGCCCTAATTTTTTTAGATATTCACATCCAATTAAACAAAAATTCTAAATGTCTAAATTATTGCCAGATTTTGTCAATAGCAGCGTGGGCTATGCGGTAGCGTGATTAATGCGTAATTTTCTGACCCGAGTTCAAATCCCCGCAGAATCAATTTTTTTTTTTTTTTTGATTCAGAAATTGTCAAGCTTGACCTTTTCATTTTGTTGAAACTTCATTTACGCACTTTCATGGAGTGAAATAATATTTAAAACAAATCACATTGCTTATAACAGATACACCAAACATAATTTCGACTCAAGGGGGTTTGGCCGATTTGAGTTGTGAAAAGAGAATCCGTCATTAGACACATGAATTCATTACGAAAAAAAGAATTTCGGGGGGGGGGGGGGGGGGGGGGGAATGATGCTTAACTTTAGGTTGTATTATTTGTTTTAAATATTTCACTCAGTAAAAGTGCATTGCGGGGATTTGAACTCTAGGTCAGAAAATTACAAGCCAACATGCTACCAAACAGACCATGCTGCCATTTGATAGACAGGGGCAATAACTTACTACATACAGGACATTTCATTTTTTTTGTTTCTATGCATGCGAATATCTCAAAAACTAGAGTGCATTTTGAGAACAGACATATATGCTGTGTACCCTTCAACATATGTGAAGGAGATCGAAATCTGATCTTAAAAAGTCTGATGGTTCCCAAGTAAGTTACAAACCCTACCACGTTCTGCAGTCTCTCGTGCCTACAACACCCTCAGAAAGAGGTTACTAACATAATCCTCTTTAAATGCCAACTGGAAGTGCATTCAAACAACAGGTGCGATGGTGTCCTACTTTCATATCCTGGAAAAGCCAGGTTTTTGCCTGGTTATTGAAATATTCATAGCTTTTAAACAGCTGTGCTTAAATCATATACTAGCACTATAGCTTAAGGTTTTAGGATTCCTAATTTATTTTTAATTTAATTGGTTACCTAATTCTGACATTGTTCATTCAGTAGAATTTCCATCTGAAACACTGTGTAAACTACAACCGAAATATGTACAAATTACAAAATAAGGTTATGAGAATTACATAACAATTCTATTTACTTAGGCAATTGCACAGAAATGAATTGTCAGAACTCTCCGTTAAACCCGTAATTTTTGACGGGCTTTGAGGTTAGTGTAATTAAGAATGAGGTTGAGTCTGATGCCATAGCAGCTCAACTGACCATTAGATGTGAAAGCTAATGATATATCACTTCAAGACAATTTGTATTAACCCTCCGCACACAGAAATCTAGCAAATGCTGAGCAGTAGGCTGGTTATTCCAGTTAATGTGCCCGACAAAGATCCAGGTCGGCAAGTTCGAAACCAGGTTGGGGCAAGAATCTTTACACACCTTATAATCACTATTGGTAGAACATCATAAAAACATGACAATGCTCCTCAAACTGCGATCTAGCCAAGACACAGATAACTTCAAACTACGCCACACTCGAGAAACTTAATTGTTAATTTAATTGTGATTGAGTGCACACTAGTGACAATTCCGTGTCAAGTAATTACGCCTTTTTATTTTATTTCTTAATTATATTATATAATTTGGGTGTTAAATTCATTCCCCATGTACTTTTGTGATTTACAAAGTTTAATTCTAAATTCCTTCAGCATTTTTGATAAATTATTCATCTCTTCGCTAGGTAATTTGTTCAAATTCCTGACACCCATCCCCACAAAAGAAAATTTTCCCAGTTCCTATGCATGAAATCAAGTGGTCATGGTCATCTTTCCCCTTCCACGCAGTTAGCAAGCATAGTGCTCCAAGAATACAAATTTTACTTACAATTCCTTACAGGATTTTGGTCATTTCCTGTAATAATTTAAAGGTTTAATGGTAATTATTTTTAATTGACTCGTGGTAATGAGAAAAACTAGGATAGTGAAAGTAAATCAAGTTGGAAATAGGATAATTGTGAAAACAAATGAAAGCAATATATTTTGTTTTCTGTTAACTGTATAGGAGCGTGTTGGCTAGTTCTTATAGGGTGGACAGCTTTAACATCTGGACAAATGCGACCGATGGCTTCACCTCAAATAGAAGCAGAGGATCAATTAAACGCCCAACAAGCAGAGTTTATCCAAGACCTTCTCATTTGCAATGCAACCTACTGTTGTATAAAAACTTTCCGGCTTTCAAGCCGCGACAGACATTTCGGAAGCTTGCACCACCGCCATTGTCGAGCCTAGCTTAACATCACTTAAGCCTGCCACAAGGTAGTCTATTATATAGGGGAGTGCAGTCACTTCTATGCCCTAATATGGTATGATCCAGTGTAACCTGCAATAATCCAATCACAGGCCTCGACATTTAGTGTAATCTGAATTGATCCGATCATGACGTTACCGAGTGAGCAGGGCCTTACTAGAACGCCCCTCTGCTCCTGGCTAGTAGCCCTACCGTGTGGCATGCTTCAGTGATGTTAAGCGAGGCTATTTAATTATGACGCGGCTTGAAAACTGATAAGTTTTTATACAACATTTCCACCACAAGAATTTTCATAGTTATCCAACCAACCGTTGCTTTGTATTTTCTCATTTAAATTCCGTAATCAGAGAATGGTTTCCTGTAAAACTGCTAAATATTGTTCAAGGGTTACGTCACAATATTGTGTCTGCTGGAGTTAAAACCACGCTGCCACGGCTGAGGCTAGCGTGGTAGTTATGCTCTGCAATTTCTCTCGCACTTCTAAGCGCAAGCTAATGAGCAATGGCCAGCTCACTGCCGAGACTTAAGTGCGTCCACTCAATTACAGTAACTACCACCAAATACTATGGCACAACCATTACAGCAATAGTATTGTTTACCAATTCAAAAAATTATATATTACAAAGAATCGTGACAATGTTGCAGACTATCTTGATCCTGGGTTCAAATCTCACTGGAGCCATAATTTTTTTTCACTAAGTTTTGATTAGACAAGTATGCCAGGACATAGTGTAATCTGAACCACAGAAACTATAGCGCAAGCCTGACTTCATGCCAAATCAAAACCCTGTCACTTGGCTAAACTGTTCATTATCTTCTTATTAATAAATGACCACCTTTAAAAAAAATAACCTTCACAGAACACTATGATTAATGAACGTGAAACACTTCAGACTTTTTGGTGTGTATGTGCTCCAAAAATTTTGCTTGTCTGAAGTTGTTTACTCATAATTCCACAAAGTTATTGGTAGTATTAGCTGATAAATCTGGTTATTAAGATTGATTGGTTCCATACCACAAGCCACTGTCCTACAGTTTATAACTACACTGACTGTCAATGTTGGGATTGATACCGATTCACAAGCCAAGCGATAGACATAGCACGGTACCTTGAGCATGAGTGTGTCGTCCTTGGTGATGACGATCTCCCCGACCTGTCCCAGGTCCGACTGTTTCAGCTCCTCCAGTTTGATGGGATTCGCCTCGTCCCCGAACACGATGCCTCCAGTCGCGATGGCGATGTCCTGCAGAGTCGCCTTGCGGTTGTCACCGAAACCGGGCGCCTTCACTGCCGCCACTTGCAGCCCGATCTTCAGTCTGCAACCGCACAAGATTCAATAAACTCACACTTTTAAGAAGCTAGAGGTGGTTAAATATCAACAGTGTCCAGTGACGGATCTACGAATTTGTACAAATTTCCTGAGCCGGGGCAAAAACCTAAGACTGCCACTAGGTCTTTAAAAAAAACACTGCCTCACAAATTTGTGACCCCTTCCAATAGGATTTTGTTGCCTGGTGTAAGTGCCCTGATTTACTCCCCCACCCTTTTTCTTCAATTTTTTCACCAATAAGCTCCTTTTTCTTTTACTTACGTCGTAAGAGGTAGGATGGGATTGGGGACAACTAATGGGAATTAATTCGGCCACGGCCTTTTGGGAGGAAGCATCCCGGCATTCGCCTGGAGTGATTTGGGGAAACCATGCAAAACCCAAATCTGGATGCCCAAATGGGGATTCGAACTGGCATCCTCCCAAACTCCATCCCTTCAATAAATTATCAGTATTTATTTTATCAGAATATTTTTACTAACAACTCAAGAGCTATGTTCAAACCTATAACGTTTACACTAGGAGACACGCAGATCATCAATCAAAATAATTCATATTATTTGAGTAAAAACAATGATAATACACTTTACTGTATACAAATATTAATACTAAAAACAAATTCCAAATCTAATACAATTTTTAAAAGTTTACCTACAGTAATTAATATATACACTATTATTAAAAAATTAGCAGATTTTGCATTTTCATTCCTCATACACTATGAAATATACAAACACCACTGGATAGATGAAGGTTCATAGTTTTACGGTAATCTTTGCCTGTTTGGTGGATTTCAGGCCCCTATGCGAAAGCACTACAGATACATTCAACATCTTCATTTGGCGTTCAAAGATTAAAAGTACTTTTCCCTTTGCATATGTGCTCACATTCCACTAATATCTTATGCAAATTGTATATCTGTGTATGACAATCTGCGTTGATTTTCTGTTTTCAGTTAAAACTGACTGACTGACAGACAGCAAGAAAACTGAAAAACTGTGTGTGAAATGTTGCTTGCCAGGTATAAAAGAAAGTAATTTCTTCATAGAATTGTGACAGGTGATGAAAATTGGATATATTTCGAGAACCCTAAGTGTAAAAAATCATGGGTATCTCCAGGTGAACCGTCAACGTCAGTTTCAAGGCCAAATCACTATGGGAAGAAGACAATGCTCTGTGTTTGGTGGGATCAAAGTGGTGTGATCTACTACGAGCTTCTAAAACCTGGTGAAACTTAACAGTGAACGTTATCAATAGCAAATGATGAATTTGAACCAAGCATTGCGGGAAAAACGACTAGAATAACAGAAAAAGACAACACAAAGTGATTTTGCTTCACGACAATGCACCATCACACACATCAAAACCAGTCAAGGAAATGATTGAGTCGCCTAGTTGGGAGATACTGACACATGCAGCTTAGTCACCCGACTTAGCTGTCGGATTACTATCTCTTTGCATCGATGGGACACGCACTCGCTGAGCAGTGTTTCACTTCTTATGAAAAAGTGCGAAAATGACTTGACTGGTTTGCATCAAAAGAAAAAATTTTTTTTTTGGCGTGGCATTCATAAATTACCAGACAGATGGGAAAAATTTATATCTAGCGATGGACAATATTTTGAATAAGGTACGTCTTACCATTTTTGTACAACGAACGTGTATTTTTGATCAAAAAATTCCGGTTTCACATTTACACACCCCGTAAACCACATAGCTCCATTTTGGTCTCCTGTGAAAACCCCCCCCCCTCCCCCCCATGTAGCTTCTTTCCCCTATTGGTTCCAGAAGACATTTTGTACAGTTTTCTTCGGTCAGACTATCGTAAATTACATACAGGGATAAATAAATAAATACAGGGTCCGGCAAATAAAACCTCCCTCATTTTAATGTGTTGTCACATAAAAACTAAATATGATAGAGAATAATTACTTTTATTTATGAAAAATACATACTTTGCCATTTTTAATTATTTGGTTTTAAAAATTATATCTGCCCTCCATTGTTGACACATTGACAAAATCTATCCATAAAGTTTTCCATACATTTTCGCATCATTTCTCTTGGAATGGCTGCCAATTCTTGGGTAATGGCCTCTTTAAGTGCTTGCAGTGTTGTGGAACGATGTTTGTACACTATAGGCTTTAAGTGTCCCTAAAGATTGGTGAATGTTGCATAGACACACTCACACGCGCCAAATTTTCCGTTGTTGTTGCAGTCCGAAGATGGCCTGTAGGTTTTTTTTTTAGTGCTGAACCTGTCTTTCTAAAGTTTGACACCCACAGTTGAATAGTTTTTCTATCCGGGACACTATCATGTAGACCATGTTCGAATCGTCTCCGAAAATCTGAGAACAACTGTTACGAATAAATTCGTCCACAACAAACGCACGATGCTCACCAAGCCATGACATGGCGCACACTGAAAATCAAAGGTACACCTCTTTAAAACGAAACACATTCCACATCAGTATCCTCACTACAACCCGCATGCCGGCTACGTGAAATGTGAGAGGTTTTATTGCCGGACCCTGTATTTACGTGCTGTTGTGTGTTCTGTATCTCATTTTAACTGTGACAAATAATATGAACGAAAAGCTACGTGGCTTGGCTCAAAAACTCCCCCCCCCCCCCCACACACACAACCCACCATAACTTTCCGGCCAAGCCATCCCCCCCCCCCCAGACCGAGTCACGTGATTTATGGACACTCCCTAAACAGGCACTATCTAGTAATGTTTCACACATATTTGTATGTTTTTATAGCTTGAGGGGGGGGGGGATGCAAAACTTGCTACTTTATGAATAACCCTGTGTACTGAAAGCAGCTTGTCAAAAGATTACTGATTTAATTTCACATAATACGCAGGATAAAAAAATTTAACTATCGATACATTTCAACAGTCAGAAGTTACACTGACATATCTGTGACAACAAGTGACAGAACCTCCTAAAGCTCAGTGGGAAAAGGAACAACTAGAGAAACGTGCCAACAATAAATTTTAATCTGAAAATGATTCAGACTGTTTATGGTAATAAAGCAGTGAGTTGTAAGGATATTTTTAAGTGGTACAGAAGTTTTCACAACAGTAAATATGGCGACAACCATCAACAAAACTAAAGAAAGAGGCTCATGAAATTATTCTGAATGACAGTGCATCTACCGAGCCCAGAGTCATTTAATACACCGCCTACCTATTTTAACGGTCTGTTCATGCTTTGCAATTCACACAATACCTGAGCAATTTGTTGACAAAACAATATCCAACAGTTGTAATGGCGTATTATTAAACAACAAATATTAATAAGATCCATACTACAGGTCAAGCGATGTAACAGGTGGGGAAAAAAAGGACAGTGCTTTCCATAAAAGCCACAGAATTATTAAAATCTGAATCCAGACCCTCACTGTTTGCTCCGATTCCAAAAGGATTACCTTTAAAAAATTAACGCTGAAACATCAAAAGCTGGAATACAAATAGTACTCATTTGTTTCCAACAGCTTACGGACCACGTTTCTTCGAGCTTTGATATGAATATTGGGGATAAGTGATGCAGTCTTTGCCAATAGCACACAAAAACAACATTCTACACAATTTCTCAACCAAAAGACTGTCACGGTGCCACATTAAACACCTGACTGGCTCAACACTAATGTTGAAAAAAACTGGGCATAAAAGAAATGATTTCTACAAAAGTTGATGGAAATTTCTAAACAGGTTTAAGAACTGCTCCCAGTATTGTACTGACCCACTAAGAAATTACTGTAAACTGGAAACAGACAATGTTTTGCATTTCACTTCCCACCAGCCATCTTTACCAATGTGTGTATCAACGTATTATTTTCACAATTATAGCAATATGTCAACCAACTAAATACTGCTACCGTAATTGAAACCAATAATCAGTAATATTTTGTTACATTTGGATTTCAGCATACTTCGACTGCATAATGGATTTTTTGTTTTTGTTAAACACTTTTTATTTTTTTATTTTTGCTCACGGCTTTGCACCTCAACAATGCCCAGGTCTATAGAGGTGGGAAAGAAATTTGGGGGAGGGGGGACAGGAAGGAATTTGATAATGGTCTTTTGAAGGAACCATCCCAACATTTGCCTGGAGCAATTTGGGGAAAACCCAAATCTGGATGCCTGGATGGGGATTTAAACCTGTGACCTCCCAAATACGTAGCCAGACCGTTACCATTCACCCCTCCCACTTGCTCTTACTAACCAAATGTTTTTATCAGAAAATCTGATAATTTAACAAACTACCACTCCTAAGGTGTGTGTTATACTATTTACATTCTTATGTGCAACAATACATGCAGTATCTATAATAATCTAGAATGGGTTGTACACGTACAGTCTACAGATAACATGTGTTAAGTGTGCTTTTCGTAATATTAGAGGAAATTGCTTTGAACTCCGTATTGGTCAGATATTTCTCATTTAACTGAAAATACCTTGAAGGCTAAACACGTTTCAGCAGTTAATAATGGACTAAAACATAGTATTCGTTAAACGGACTTAGCACATTCTTCCCAATGGATATTCATAGGTGTTTAATAAAGAAACCCATTTATTTGGGAACAGATCACAGCCATTCTTGCCTTTGTGGTTGTATTTATTACAATAACACACATTTCAGAGCAATCAAGTTCTTCAAGTAAGCATAAAAAAAATTAATTTTTTTACGGCTTTATGCCTCATCTAGATCAGGGTCATAAGAGACAGGCCAAGGAACAGGAAGGAATTTGACCATGGTCTTCTGAAGGAAGCATCTCGGCATTCACATGGAGTGATTTGAGGAACCCACAGAAACCTGAATCTGGATGGCTGGACAGGGATTCGAACCCTCGTCCTCGCGAACGCACGACTGCTCACATAACCATGTCACATAAAACATGCATTGTACCTAGTCACGATATTTAACAAAAACTTTTTTTTATTATATCTTTACGCCACATCGACATCTTGTTCATTAGAGGTGGGATGGCATTGGGAACAAGGAATGGGAAGGAATTTGGCCATGGCCTTTTGAAGGAAGCACCAGGGAATTCGCCTGGAGTGATTTGGAGAAACCAATGGAAAACCCAGATCTGGATGCCCGGACAGGGATTTGAACCGGCGTCTTCCAAGGCCAGATCATTATCAGCTCACCCACCACTCACGGTTTTAACAAAAACTGCTTCTCCCTAAATGTATAGCCTTTCTTACACCAAAGATGGAAAAATAATTTAAAAATTTTCTAAAGTTGATAAAACACAAAAAAATATGATTTCATGGAATATCGGAGTTTTTTTACTCTGATAAATAAGTAAACAATTCAAGCGAACTTAAAATTACAATTTGTAAATCAGAAAAATAAATGGGTGTGTAATCTAACACTCCCATCATAAAAGATAATTTGAAGGGGGGGGGGGGGGGACATCCAAGGGCTAATTAGACAACTAGGGGAATTGCCACCAGTGTGTTAGCTCCATCGCAATTAAAGATTAATAATAAAGTGGAATGCAATCCTTAGCTTTGGTACCATTACAACAAACATACAAAAAGTCTGTAACACAAGTTTAGATAGCCAAAAATATTTCCATGCCTTACAGACCAGCTGGGGTAGTACTGATGTCTACTTTGTGAGAAAATTGCGAAATGTCTAAACTGCGACATCCTTGTCACAAAATTAAAGTAAAACCAGATTCTCAGGTCTGTTGAGGCAACGTAGTCTAACCTGTTAACGACCAGTGTGCTGAGCGCCTCTCCGTCGACGTCCTCGGCGACGATGATGAGTGGTTTGCGCATCGAGTTCGCCAACTCCAGGGCGGGGATAATCGACTGCACGCTCGAGATCTTCTTCTCACTCAACAGCAGCAGAGCGTCTTGGAATTCCACCTTCGCTCCTGTGGCAAGATCAGGCTAATATGATAAGCTTCTCAATTTTCACTCATTTTACAAGAAACCAAAAAACACTTAGGCCATCTTTTAAAATTGTTTTCCAAATAAAGACCCTGGAATCTACATTTAATCGACCATGAACTAAATATCAAGAAATTTGTAAACAGAATATTTAATTGAAATCTTGTCTACTTGCTTCATATTATTGTTGACAAACAATACTTTCAAGACAGACTTTGAAGACAGTATCTTAACTTTAACATTGGTAAAAAGTAAAACTTTGCAGAGACTGTATCTTGTTTCACTTAGGACTCGAGACATTACATATAAGTACTTTCAATCAGGCTTCAAAGATGAAGCTGTGGCTTTCTTCAAGTCTGGACAAAAACTGTTCTATTCTTCTTAGCCAGACTGACAACATGTTAACATTCGGCATTGCTGTGAGGCATGGTGAATATCGACAACATTACTCTGGAAATACTACATTTTTTAATGTAACAATGGGATATAACTTTATATTGGTATCAATGCTTCCACTGAAAACAGACGATTCTGAAGACGCTTCACAAACGCAGATATTGATTGCATCATCAGCAATTTTTTTTAAAATGCAAGTTGTTTTCGTGCACTCAAAGCCATATTTTTTGTCACTTCTCACACACACTGTACAAAATGCAAATTTTACTTGTTTATTTTAACATACACAAACATTTTACTGGCATATTCTTCCCTAAATGTCTGGTAATATTGTTTCTTACATCGTTACACCAGTTACAGGTCCAATACAAATTAACATCCAGCGATACAATGCACATGGGACTATACGGAAGTGAAAGAAAATGATATTCAAACGATTGATGAAGTGATTTTCGGAAACAGTATTGATGTAAAATATGAGAAACAGATTGACTGATTATTGACTACAGCAAAATATAGCATATCTTGGAATAATTTTATATTCAAATTAAATAAGGTTTAATATATATAAAAGATGAAAGACTCGGACGCTTACCACAACTGTCTATAAAAACTGCAATAACTTTGTTCCATGTAAAGATCTGTCCTACACGATTTAATTTTTAGTTTGGAAATCAGTAAAACAACAGTTTATCCATTCAACTGTAAAATACACAGTCTTTCTGTAAATTGGTAAAACTTGGCAAGTATGGAGCCATGGGTTAGTCTATACTCAACATCTAGTAGATTTACCACGTTGAGTCGAGCAACATCCAGTTTGTCATCGTGTGGTATTTATTAATGACTGGTCACTGCATCCATTTCAAAATCACCATTCTTCTTTTGAAAGACAACAGCAGTGGGTAAAACAAGTGTCAGAGATTGCTAAATGCCCTAACAACATCAACACGGACAGTGGCGTCAAGCTTCAAGATGTGTGGCAAGCCTTGCTACTTCATCAGTTTTTCAACTGGGAAGCAAAATTATAACCGATAGCCGAAGCAGGAATGATGTTAAAAGCAGAATAGCACTTGCAAAAAGAGCCTTCATGAAAAAGAGAAACCTTTTAGTTTCAAATATTGATCTAGGAATTAGAAAGAACTTTTTAAAACTCTATGTGTGGAGCACAGCACTTTACGGTAGTGGAACATGGACTTTAGGAATACCGGAAAGAAAGAAACTTGAAGCATTTGAAATGTGGTGCTACAGAAGAATGCTGAAAATTAGGTGGACAGACAAAGTAAGAAATGAACAAGTTTTGGAAATGATGGGTGAGAAAAGAAGTTTATGGAAGAAGCTTACAGGAAGAAGAGACAGGCTGGTAGGTTATATTTTGAGACATGTTGGATTGGTTAATTTGTTAGTGGAGGGAACAGTCGAAGGTAAGAACTGTAGAGGAAGACAGAGATTAGAATATATGAAGCAGATAATTGAGGACATGGGTTGTAAGAGATATGTAGAGATGAAGAGGTTAGCACAAGATAGGAAGGGATGGAGGATTGCATCAAACCAGTTGAAAGACAGAAAAAAAGGGGACTAAAACATAGTATTCATTAAGTGGACTTAACACATTCTTCCCAATGAATATTTAAAGGTATTTAATAAAGAAACCCATTTATTTGGGAACAGATCAGCCATTCTTGCCTTTGGGGTTGTATTTACTACAATAACACACACATTTCAGAGCAATCAAGTTCTTTAAGTAAGAATAAATAACACTCTTAATTACTTTTTTTTTTCTTTTTACATCTTTATGCCTCATCTACATTGAATTCGGCCATTGCCTTTTGAAGGAAGCTTCTCGGCATTCACCAGGAGTGATTTGAGGAACCCACAGAAAACATAAATCTGGATGGGTGGAGCGGGATTCGAACACGCGTCCTCCCAAATGCTTTACTGCTCACATGCCACAGTTTTTCATAACCTTGTCACATAAAACATGCATTCTACCTAGTGGTAATATTTAACAAAAATTGCTTCTCCCTAAATACATGCTGTTTCTTACACCAAAGATGGGGAAAAAACCTCATCTACAGTTGATAAAACAATACAAAAAAAAAAATATTAATTCATGGTATATTGACACTTTCCTCCGAAAAGTAAGTAAACAATTCAAGTGAATCTAAAATTAAAATTTGTAAATCGGAAAAAATAAATGGGCGAGGAATTTAACACTCCACTTAAAAGTATTTTGAAAACAAGAAAAAAAAAAGATGGCTGATTAGATGACCAATTTCCACCAGCGTGTTAGCTCCATTGCAATTAAAAATTAATAATAAAGTGGAATGCAATCCTTAGCTCTGGTGCAATTGCAACAAACAACAAATTCTATGATACAAGTTTAGAAAGCCAAACATACCTACATGGCTTACAGTACACATAAGACTAACTGCAAAATGTTCTTCTATTCACTAGATTTCAATGTGATGACTTAACGTACCTTTAGTGGTGTTGATGAAATATGGTGAAATGTAGCCCCTGTCAAATTTCATTCCCTCAATCACTTCCAGCTCATCATTTAGAGTCTTCCCATCCTTTACTGTAATAACGCCCTCTTTGCCGACCTGAAACATACACATTATATATAACAAAAACCATGCTAGAAAAATATAAGCTAACAATGGTAGTTGCTTTAATTGGCACTTATTAGGCCTGCTGTCTTACCTTCTTCATGGCCTCCGAGATGAGGTCACCGATTTGGCGGTCCCCGTTGGCCGATATCGTCGCCACCTGCGCTATTTCTTCGGGTGTTGTCACGGGCTTCGACAGTTTCTTGAGGTGCTCCTTTATTGCTTCCACTGCCAACATAACACCTGCAAACACACACACATTATTACACAAACAAGTTTTACAACAATGATGCAAGACATCTGAGCTCGTCTTATATGAGTCTACTACGTTAATTGTTAGAAAAGATTTTCAACACTCAAGTTCAAACAGTACAGTAGAGTATTATACAAAACAACTAGGAATGGGAGATGTTCCAATAAACAGATTCTTCAGATAACAATAATGAACAAAGGAGAAACAAAAAGAAACAGTGATCTATATTAAATACAAAGCTGCATACAGTATGTGTACTGTATTGTGTAGGATATCTCTTACAAACAAGATACTACAAAACTTACAGTACTAACTTTGATAAATTCAGAATGTATATAAAAGTTCAGTTGTACTGTAGTTTAGTAAAAGAAGTAAAAAAAATTTTCTTTTCCTTGAGATAAGACACTTTAACAAGGGACCAGAATTGGTTAATAAAAATTTATTGAAAGTATGTATGACATTTTTACTTAATTTTGCTTCATTATATTCTCCTCTGGCTTCTACACACTTTTTCCACCTTTCATACAATTGTTGGGAACATTCCTAAAAGCCTTGGTTTCCCCGAAGTTCTTTCAGCCGCTTCATTGCATTTTCAATCACTTCTGACGGATCAGCAAAATATTGTCCGTTTAATGTCATTTTCAGTCATGGATACAGGTAAAAATCCAGAGGTGCAAGATCAGGAGAATATGGAGTGTGTTCCAGGCTGGTAACATTGTTTTGCCAAGGTATTGTTTCACCATTACGGATCCATGTGTTGGGGCATTACTGTGCAACAAAAACCAATCATTCCCTGCCCACAGTTCGTGTCATTTTCATTGAATTGTGTATCATAGCAGTTTTAAAATCTCTGTGTGCAATTATTTGTTGACTGTTTGCCTTCATGAATCTTATTATTATTATTTTTAACTGCTTTACGCCTCGTCGTCGTCATTAGAAGCGGTAAGGACAGGGGGCAAGGAATGGGCAGGAATTCAGCCATGGCCCTTTTAAAGCATTCACCTGGAGTGGTTTGGGGAAACCATGCAAAACCAAAATCTGGATGACCGGAGGAGGATTCGAACCCGCGTCTTCCCGAATGCAAAGCGAGAGCGTTAGCTTAATTTTATGATCTTGTGTGTTGGTTAAGTAGGGGTCTAGTGTTGTATTAGTGAGCTTTGTGAATGAAAAACTACAAATTACCAGAAATATTTTATTACGATACCAGACCATTACTATAAAAAACCAGACATTGAATACTAAAGTCTAAATCTGCATACAAATAATAATTTAAAGTCTTTTAACCTCTTAACACCAATAGTGTTAGGCCAACTTTGCAGAAACAAAAGATTACTCAATCATTCCTTTCATTCTGTTCCTTTGCTGACTGACTATTTGAGCAGCCTGCTAAAATAAACGTTCGAATGCAACAGAAGTCGCTACAATATTCAATCAGATTTTACCCCAACCCGGCTTATATTTCAATATTGAGTAGTAGCAGGTAACAATTAGTTGTTTTAGAGTAACAATATCTTATTTCGATTCACAGCAAACAGTAGGAGTGAACCTAAGAATTTATTTTATTCATTCTCTCATACGGACAGGATAGCCAACCGCAAGAAAAATTCATCTTCACCGTTGTTATGTTCCGCTAATTGCTCACAGGTATCACCACCTGTTAATGACAATTACTTTAAATTGAAATAATTTAATTTAATCTTGAATAAATTCAGTAATCTTAATATTTATTTCTATTATTATTGTGATTAATAGCCAGAGTTAGATTTTTCTATTAATTCGATGTTTTTATTAAAAACATCGATGCATTGGATACAAAAATTCTTCGTCAAAACATCGAATCAATCAGATGTATCGTACGGTAAACATCGAATGGATACGACGCATAGATGTTTAGTGAATATCCCTAGTTCACACCACCAGTTGGCGGCCCTGCAGTTGCACTTGCTCCCGATTGCTCACTGCCAAGGCACTGAAGGCTCGTTCGCACTGGGCGAGTAATTTAGTCACGTGGCGAGTGATTTAGTAACTAAACGTGTGTGAACAATGAAATTTAGTCGAGTAGTTTAGTCGAGTTGATCCGTTTTGTTCAATTAAACCGGGCGAGTAGCACCCCCCACCACGCGCCACTCCCCCCCACCACGCGCCACTCCCCCCACTACGCGCCACTGCCCACTCGCTCAGCTGCTAAACAATTATGAACCAATAGTTTTAGTAGAGTTCGTTAGCTGCCGAAAAATGTCGTTTCACTGGAACGAAGAAACAATTTTAAAATTTGTTTCTAAATATGTAAGACATGAATGTTTATAGAATATTAAGTCCCCCACTAGAAAAACAAAGGAAGCAATCTGCACGCATAGATTTGGAAAATAGAATAAACATACCTGGATCTATGAGAAGTTTGAAAATTAAAAACATCTGCTTAGTGCACAATTTTATTAAATTATTTAATTTAATTACAATAGCATCTAGATTATACATTAAGATGTTATTCCTATTTTTA
This sequence comes from Vandiemenella viatica, assembly GCA_031002005.1. NCBI lineage: Eukaryota > Metazoa > Arthropoda > Insecta > Orthoptera > Morabidae > Vandiemenella > Vandiemenella viatica. The sequence goes on from JARYHS010008074.1 coordinate 4,484,998, forward strand.
TTAGAAGTACTACCTAAAGCGATAAAATTCTTTTTAGTAATCTCAGAAGTTAAAAAAATTAGTCCAAAAATTTAGACGCAGGTACTGAAACAGTTTACACTCCTTCAGTAAAATGATTCAGTTTACTGGATCCATCTCTATGAAACATAAATTCAATACCTTTAATGTTTCATAGATTCCTTCACACTGTGATTAATTGGAAAATATCCTATTTTCCGTGTATAAATACGAGGTGTCAGTGTCTATAAACTACATCCGGTGGCAATAAACTAGAGAACTGCCTGTAATTACGTAGTTGCCAGCATTGCACTCCTTAAATAGGTGTCGTCACGCTGGATTTCCGGCTGCATTTTCATTAACACAAATTTTGGACATTCTCAAATTATTCGTAGGGATCTTCTAATGCTAATTCCTTCAGAAGACAATTTCAGCTCCTAGTTCATTAACCCATTTTCGTACCCATTTTTTTTTTTCTTTATCGCATAAACTTCTTCATCCATCTCTTATAAAAGAGCGCTGTATCAGCTCATTCATTTGATTGTGATGCAGCCTGCTGGCAAAATACCACGCTACTTGTGTACTGTACTCGACCGCAGTGCGAACGATTTTTGGTCAGTGGCGAGTAATTTAGTAGCTAAACTACTCGCCACTCGACTAAATTACTCGCCCAGTGCGACGAGCCTTGAGTGCAACTGTACCGTGCGACGTTTCAATAATGTTGTTGTTGTTGTTATTCGGGTTTTATGGCGCGTCGACGACGGGGTCATTAGCGCCCTACGTTTAAATGAATTACTGTTCACACATTTCACTGTCTCCAATAATTACATGACTTTACCTAACACTCTATTTTGGGCTTTACATCTAGTCGACATTGAGGTGGTTAGAGACCAACTGTGGTTGGTGAACAGTAATGCTCTGGCCTCGTATTACTTATTTGCCCATTAGAATATATATATAATATTAGAAAAAAGGGTTTGTGACAGATATGGCAGTCTAGCCTGTGTGAACAAGCTGGCCCCTATGGAGAAGAAGAAATACTGACAACAATGCTCCCATTTTATTTCAAGTAGCAGTTGCAGATGTCCTCCAGAAAACAATGAAACCTTATGCAAGAAACTGGGTAGGAAAAGAAATGAAAAAACAGCTGGATAGTAAGAAGAAGAGAGAGCCTGGGGCAGATCTTCCACAGTATCAGGATGGGATAGATCACATGCCCGCCTGGTTGTGAAACTGTAATTGTTGCAATTATCCAGACTGCAAAGGAAAATCCTATACAGCATGTCTGAAGTGCAGTGCAACATTGTGCTTGGGCAAGGAGAGAAACTGCTTTATCAAGTTTCATAACAAATAGACTAAATGGAAAGTGAATTAGTGTTATTTGAGATAAATGTGTACTCTAATGAATAGAAGTTGTAATTATTTTATGTAAATAAACTGAGTTCTACTAGTATATTTTTCAAATGTTGCATCATCCATCTCGAAACTGGTATCACAACATGTTAGCCATTATTGCATGCTGTCCCATATGTGGCACAAACCCTTAAATCAATAATAATCTCCCACAGATAAGATTTGGAATTTTTTAGTATTTTTCTTGAAATCATGGAATTGGGCTTAACAGGTGACATTTTTTTTCAGAAAAATTAAATAAAAAAAAATCATGCAGTAAGTGTATAACATAGAAACCATTCTACTTCTACTTTACGAAATATACAATAAATGAGCTGGGTTGGGAGTCACTGGAGGGTTAAGAGAGTGCTGGGAGCGTATAAGGTGTATAGTGGTGATGAGGCCTGGATGGATACCGAGTGGAAAAACAAGGAAGAAAAAAGATGACCCTGACCAAAATGGTCAAATAGTGTACAATCTATTTGAGACCGCCATTTTCAAATACAAGTGCAGAAAATAATCAAGACATCAGCAAACCTTTTTTTTACTTCCCCACATTGATGTACAGGGCGTTCGCCAGGAAACGCAACCCATTGTTAGCGCTACAAGGAAGAAACTGCTCCCGGCGAGCGAGCGATCAGCTTCCGGCATTGTTCGACCGTCGGCCGCGGACTATTTCACAATAATTACGCTTCATAAACTTGTATGTGCTAAGCATTTAAATGTGTCGTAATTCATTAGCTTACCTTATAAAAGATGCTGGAAGTGTTGACCCTCTTGTGTAATGCACATTTCACATCTTCTGAACATATTTCGAGACACACGCTGGATTTCACCTTTGTCAATGGACATTATTACTTGATAGATTTTTTCCTCAAGTTCTTCCAATGTGTGAGGATTTCCTTCGTACACCTTACCCTTAAGTTTACCCCAAAGGTAGAAGTCGCAAGGGTTTAACTCCGGTGATCTGGCGGGCCACAACCCACGGCTGATTACACGATCATAAAACACTTCGTCAAGTGCAGCAAGCGAATTTCTAGCGGTGTGAGCTGTCGCCCCATCCTGTTGAAAATAGCCGTACAATTTTTCTTCTTCAGTAAGTTTCTCGAAAAACGGTTTCACAATATTTTCGATATATCTTGCGGAAGTAAGAGTTTCACGGAAGAAAATTGGACCTATGATTCTCGAAGCACTAATCGCACACCAAACACCCACTTTTAAGTCATGCAATGGCAGTTGGAGTAGAGTATTTGGTTTTTCTGAACTCCAGTGTCGACTGTTTTGAGCGTTAACATAACCACTCAGATGAAACCAGGCCTCATCAGAGAAAAACGTCAGTTGCGGATCAACAGTGCCATCGTGGACACCCTGCAGGTACCAGTTGCAAAATCTAATCCTAGGCCCCTGGTCTATTTCTGTAATTTTATGCACCACAATTGTTTTGTACGGCTTTAAGTGAACTAGCTTTGTTACTTTCCAAGCTGACGTCTTAGATACGCCTGCCTGCTGCCCTAACTTTTTTGGGTGACTGTTCTAGTCGAAAAGCGATATCGTCAATTTTCTCCTCTGTGAGAATACGGTTGACCTACAGTCTCTTTTTGTTAAAAAATGAACCCGTTTCTCTTACTTTTTTAACCAGACGCAGAATTGTTGATTTAGCTGGCAGTAAAGCGCCAGGATATTCGCGACGAAATTTACTGCGACACTTTTTAAACGACTTCTTCTTCACATATGTATCGTAGAGAAATATTCTTTGTTGCAAACTGTAACGTACCATAATTTTACTCACACTCAAACACGGTACAGATTAGTAAGAGTATGAAGCCCTAAACCAGCCAAACCGCAAAGAAACGTTTATTCACAACACTGATTAATAAGAGACTGAAGTCACAAACTAGCTACAATGCAAAGAAACCGTTCTTAACCATGTAAGGGTCCCATTATACTGTGCCACTGCACTGTTGGGGCAGCGGAGGTGTTAAACAGTGCGGTGATTCACGGTATCGTGTGGCGGGAACCGCTGGCCCCGCTGACCGAGCAAGTTGCCGACGGCAACAGACTGGGAGGGTTGCGTTTCCCGGCGAACGCCCTGTATATCCAACACCAGACAGGTGTGCTTCAATTTACAGCTGAAAACTTTTGACAGTTGTCATCAGTAGGACTGTGGCAGTATAAACACAGATTTGAATGTTGATCACACTACAAGAATAGTCAACAAACACCCAATTCTATAGTGGAGAGTGTGATGAAGTTTTATTTCAATGGCTAAGTAAGTTAGCCCTATGCTGATGTCACATTGAAATTACTGTAAGACACAAAAAAACTTCAAACAAATGGAAGTCACTTATCATAACTTTAGCAGAAAATTTTCCCAAATCAAATTTTTTTTAATAAAACAAGTGAAATTCAGAACTTTGATAACAGAAATTAAAGATGTCATTCATGTAAGTAATTTATCCAATTATCTAACACTATTATAAAATTCCAAGAAAGAGACTATATGTTCAGATACAGATTCGAGGGATGTGTGCATGGAAAGAATTTGGCAAATCCTATCATTGCAAAGTGACTCAGAAGAATCAATTAGTAACAACAATGGAATATGGTCAGATTTCAATTTATCAAAAATAATTACTGTTAAGAACATTTCGTACATAACAATCACACAGTAGAGAAACCCACCACTGCAAAGGATATTTTGTGCAATCTTTATGTGATCATTGCCACTTGCATTATGTTTAAGAGGTCAACAAATACTGTGAGCTGTTTTTTTGTGTTCAGGCAGACTGCTAACAATATTTGGTTGCAAACTGACCGAACTCCGATTATTAGGGTTTGGATCTTTATGACAAAAAAAAAAAAAAAAAAAAAAAAATATAGAGAAATATTAATGCTAATATGACCTTAAAATGACAAAATATGACTAAACATTTAAATTTACTACACATAAAAACACGCTCATTTATACTTCATTTATTTTACCTAGTAGCGTCGTTTTCATGTAGGCAGCATAATATGATCCAAGCACTCGCTGCACCATTGGGAAAATAAATTTTAAATCACTTTGCTGAAGTCACTTTAATTTCACATAATTTATAGAAAATAACTCTTTCATCTGTACTAAGACACTCCTCTCCAAATATCTTTAGGTAACTCCATTACCTCACACCTTTAATTATTATTTTTTAATCATGCAGTACTCACTGATACACTGCAGAGTTAACTCTGACTTGAGGATTATTTTCAGAAGTATTGGCGACAATGAGACATTGACACGGATCAACACAGGTATTCTGCCACTGCATTGTCGAGATTAAAAGACAGGCGGAACATTAACGTGAAGGTAGCGACAATAATGCATAACTGTAGAATTCTGACCAATTCATTGGCAATTGTTTTTTTTTTTTTTTTTTTTTTGCCTCCAATGTATAATAAAAGTACAGATCAGTGAAAAATTGTTCGCACCTATAACTTCTGGTGAATTCCCGATATTACTAAAAATTACCAGATTTCCCCTCAAAATATGACCATAAATAATATCATAATATGACCAAACTACGAAAATGGCCTGAATATGCATTAATATGGTATATAAAATAGATGAAAATACTCTAGGGATTCTAGCCGCGTCAAATAAAAATCAACCTGCTTAACTAACTTAGTTAAGCAGGGCTTGACAATGGGAGCAGTGCCGGCTCTCGAAACGTCGACTTTTATTTGACGCGGCTAGAATCCCGAGAGTGTTTTCTACAGTGCTGCCGCCGCGAAAACGTTCACAGTTATTTAGATGAAAATACATTTGGAAAGGTTGAATCAGTATTTAACTCAGCATTACAGCTCAAAAAGAAGGCAGGAAAAAAAAAAAACTACTTGTCAAAGGTTGGAACCCTTCAGATTGTGAAGATGTGGCAAGTGACACGTCCTCTGTTTATAAAATGAATGAAACAATAGAAACAGTAACAAAATTCTAGAATTCATTCACATTTTAATGGTAGCTACCAACCTGAAGGAATGCTTTTGTTTATGTAGTAGATTTTACTTTACCAACATTACCAACTAACTGGAACAAATGTGATGAATTAATATCACAAGTAAGTCTGGTTGGTTGCAGCCCTGCGATCGTGTGGCGCCGTTAGAGGCCCGTGCTGGTGCACAGTTCGTAGTTGCTTAGTTGTGCACCAAAGTCCTTTTTTTCTTATGGCTTTATGACCCGTTTACGTCGAGGTCATTAGAGGTGGGGTAGAACTGGGAACAAGGAATTTGGCTATGGCCTTTTGAAGGGGATTTGAACTAGCATCCACATGAATGTGAGGGGCCAGACCATTAACCATGCACCCAACATACTCTGTACCGAAGCCCTGACTTAGTGCAGTGGGTGTCAAATGAAGGCATTCAACACTGTTGACAGTGATGCATCCATCAGATGGGGAAATCAAGCCTGGCAGCCCCCCCCCCCTCCCCCCAGTGTGTTTCAGGAGATTAGGCCCGACTGGGCCAGCACCCGATTTCGCCTTCTCTCTCTCTCTCTCTCTCTCAAAGCCATTGACTGTTCCAAACAGTTTCACTGGGGACGGCAATGGGAAACCATCGCAGTTCATCTTCCCAGACATTGCCATGGGGAGGTAACAAAACCAAAGAAGTAGAATATTACAATTAAGTAAGGACATGGTAAGCAAAACTATCACTCACCACAGACTAGAGCAGAATGCCCATGACCTGATTTGTAGCAACTGTTTCTCTATTTAGTGCAATAGGTGCATAACAAAATACTTAAAACATAAAACAAAATTTTTGGACATGTAAAACGTATGACAAACTGTCAGTCACTGACATTAACGGAATTCAACCAACCTGAACAAAATACACACAGCATATCCATATCTCTGTGATGTGTGTTGCTGTGATCATACAAGGTCTATACCAAAAGTAGCAGGACTGATTTAAAAAAAAAAATATTGAAGATATGTTTACAATTCCTTAATCCTCTTCAAAATAGCACCCTTGGGCAGCTACACGCCTAGAATTACGCTGCTGCCATTGGCCGTATGCCTTCTGGAAGTCAGATTCCGGCACGCTGTTGAGAGCCCTCGTAGATGCTGCATGAACGTCCTGGATTGAGTCAAACCGCTGTCCCTTCAGCTGCCTTTTCATCCATGGGAGTAAAAAAAAGTCAGATGGAACCACATCAGGACTGTAGGCGGGGTGCAGCAACGCAGCAATGTCAAATCGGGCCAACAGTTGCCTCATGACGGCGCAGCGTCGTGATGCAGAGTCCAGTTCTCGGAGATGACCGGTCGGACGCGATTCACTCGGTCTCGCAGGCGGGCTTGCACTTGCACGTAAAAGTTCGAATTGACAGTTTCCCCAGGGGAAACGAACTCTTTATAAAATCACCCCGCGACTGTCAAACAACACAATCACCCTTGTCTTGATCTTTGATTTGCTCATGCGAGCCTTCGTTGGGCGGGAGGACGTGGAAGGCAACTGTTGGCCCGATTCGGCGTTGTCACGTTGCAGCACCCCGCCTACAGTCCCAATCTGGCTCCAACTGACATTTTTCTTTATTCCCACGGATGAAAAAGCAGCTGAAGGGACAGTGATTTGACTCGATTCGGGACGTTCGTGCAGCATCGCTCTCAACAGCGTCCCCGAAACTGACTTCCAGAAGGCGTACGGCCAATGGCAGCAGCGTAATTCTAGGCGTGTAGCTGCCCAAGGAATTAAGGATTAAGGAATTGTAAACATATCTTCAATATATATATATATATATATATTTAAAATAAGTCCTACTACTTTTGGTATACACCATGTAGCCTTGAGAAAATTTCTGCAGTACAATGCTTAAATAGGAATTGTGTAGCAATACAAAAATGTTTGTCATAGAAAAAAATATCCATAAAGTTACGTTAGATGAAATATGAGGGGGGGGGGGTTCAGGAAATCTCATGAACCCTCACCAAGGGGGAGGGAGGGGAGGTAAACAGAAATTTCACATGAGGTTTTGGAAATTGTTGAACAGCAGAGTTTTAAATAGAAAGTCTAAAAATGACGTCAAAGTTGATTTTAGGGGTGTTTTTCGTCAAAAAGTGGGAGTGTAACCGCCTTTGGAAGCGTGAGACCCAAAAAAAAAAGTTCTCATAAAGTTGTGATGTCAATTTGAAGAGGGGGCCCTCCAACAAAATCTCGCGTCCATTTTAGAGGGGGGGGGGGGTCGGTCGATATCTCATGAAGTCTCACCATAGGGGGGGGGGGAGGAGGTCAGGAATTCTGGAAAAACACCTCGCGTCATTTGCTGCAACAGTGACATAACTCATAAATGTCAATTTTATAGTCAATATGCCTCATATGAAACGACTTTATGCATTCGCTAGAAAATAACCTATCTGCAAGTTTTATTGAAATAAAACAGTATAAAAGAAGGGAAAAATGTATAGTATAAGTTGTAGTATTTGCGAAAATGGTCCATCCTAAGATTACAACTCAAGACAGCTCATTTTTTTTAGTTATTTCACTGTTGCAGCAAATGAGCGATATGATACACCATTTCTCGATTTCAGTTAGGTATGAAGGGAAATAAAAGGCTCATAAAAATATTGTTTGCCTTAAAAAAAAATCCTGTTTTAAAATATGATGTGACCAAAGTGTAGACATTAGTTTTTAAAATGGCACCCTATTTCTCAATTTTGGTGAGGTATAAAGGGAGATAAATGGCGTGTGGCAAAAGAGAGAACATTTTAGAAATGGATATTTTTGCCCCTTAAGGCTTGAATTCGGAAAAATTCTTTCATAATATGATGTGACAAAGTGGAAACCTTAATCTTTAAAATGATACCTCATCTGTTGAGTTTGATTAGGTATGAAGAAAAGATAATAGCTTGTGGAAAGAAAAAATTTTTAGAAATAATATATGATTTTGAGCAATTCAGAATTGACTGACATAATATGAAGATGCCTAAAATTGTTCTTGTATAGGGAAAGGAACAGGCACACAAATACTGCACAGTATTTTTTTTTCTTCCCCTGTAGCTCTTTCAGTTAGTTAATTGCATGTAATTTCAAACAGCTAGTTTTAAATGTTCCAAAATTCTGTTCAGCACTAACTCAGTAAAAACAATTACAAAACAGGAGTCGGTATCGGCTGCTACCGTAAGGCACGTTTTGTCATCTGTTATCAATTATCTTCCTCCTTGACCCGTCTATCAGGTCAAGGCACTACTCACAGATAACCTCAACCCCTGTACGAACAAACCACACAACCATTCTGCATTCCTCCAACTCATGGCAACAAGATCTTCATATTTTTATTATTATTATTATTTTTTAAACTCTCAGTGTAGCTAATGATAAGTTCCTTAAAAGCACTCACCCCAACAAAAATTTTAATGACAATCATGTAGCACATTTAACTCTACGGTCGACTTTCCTATACTTGAAAAATCATATTTAGGGATTAAAGTTGAAAGCAAAAATTTCAATTTTCTGAACCCAATTTGTTCCCCCCCCCCTCCCCAATGGTAAACAATCCATTCAATTTACAAATATCAATTACAAGTGCAGAAAAATCTCATTAGTCATTATTCTTATCTTTGAAAAATATAAATTTTAAATAATCACACAATAACTCATTTTGTTTTACTTACTTTGGAAGAAGACTAAGTAGCCAGGTTGGGAAATTATTTTTTATCCTTTGATATACTTTTTCTAATCTGTTTCATCAAACTAAAATATTTGTTTGTATACAGAACAAAGTTTTCACTTGAAATTCCATACATTAGAGGGCTACTTCAGCACCATCGAATGTCTTTCCTCGGATTAAAAATACTTGGGGCTTAGTTTTCAATCTACAAAAATATACCCCAAAATTATTTACATCAGACAATGAAATTCCTGGTGTATGAAAGAAATTGATTTTTGAAGGTAGTCACCAGTAAACTTATGTTTCTTTGAAGAAATGCAATCACCAAAATCTCCACACGTATGTGTCAAACGGTAATTTCATTTGGAAATTTTTAAAAGTGGGATAGAAGGTTTTATCTCAGATAACTTAGTACCCAGGTTGCAATTCTTTTAATCCTCCACCGTGAATAAAACATTCAACTGACATCACGTAAACAGATTTTTTTTTTTTTGATGACAGTTTTTTTTCACACTCCAAATTTTTGGGACACTATTATACCCCATAAAATTTTTTGTCCACAGATAAAAAAGAAAATGATTAATTAAACTTAGATTTTAATCTACTATAGCAAAACACAAAATCGTCAAAAGGCAAATTATGAATGAAGCAATCTGAAGCTGTTACCCCAAATTTCATTTTTTTTAAGAAACACAAAAACCTGTAAACTTTTTTAGATAGAAATTCTAAGAGGGAAGTGGTGGATCATACTGTTTCAGATTGACAGCATTATTTAGTCTTACTCATGAGAAATATTTGGTAATTTGCTGTCAAGAGTTTATTCTTTTTCTATATAAACCAATGATTTTTTTTTTTGCTTATGACTTTTGCAGCTTGTCAATGTCGAGGCGGGGATAGAGTGGGAGCAAGGAACAGGAAGGAATTCAGCCATGGCCTTTTGAATAAACCAACCCAGCATTTGCCTGGAGTGATTTGGTGAAACCATGGAAAACTCAAATCCAGATGTCCTCGTGAATGTGAGGCCAGAACATTACTACTCAACACCCTTAATATTTCAACTCCCAAACACACTTCTACAAATAAAAAAATGTTAATCTTAAATATCAAGTCTACTAACAAAAATATTGCAGAATTATTAAAATTGAAGGACGACACAGCATAGCTGAAGGATATGTAACAGATATGACGGAGTTCAGCCTAAGGCATGTTGACGTCATGGCAATTAGTGCCTCAGTAATATACTTAAGAGGCAATACTGCTAAATAAATAAATAAAAGGAATTTATTCAGTCAGTACGGCTTACTGTATACCAGTTGTAAGTCAATCATGCATCAAGCACAATAATAAAACAAAAGTATCTGGCTGTCTTGAGAGGGACAAAAATAGAAAAAATATTTATAACAACCAAGGATACAACACAAATACTAAACTACGTGGCTTGTTCTAGGGTGGAGGGGTTGGCTGGTAAGCTACACTGGGCTATGTGGCGGGGGGGGGGGGGGGGGGGGGGGAGTGTTTTCGGGCCAGTCCAGGTAGCTTTACATTCACATTATTTGTCATAGTTAAAACGAGGTACAGAACACACAACAGCAAGTGAATACATATTTCCATCTTTTAATTATTTCCGTATGTAATTTATGATACTCTGACAAGAGAAAACAGTACAAAATGTCTTCTAGAATCAATAGGGGAAAAAGCTATGTGCCATGCTGGGAGGGGGGGAGAGGGGGGGGTTTCGCATGAGGCCAAAATGGGGCTATGTAGTTAATGAATAATGTCAGGCCACAAGGCTGCAGGGGGGTTATGCAACACTTTTGCCTGAACTGTGAACAGCTAAGTTCTTGACCATGTGTATCCTTCTGGTACCTATAATATTAAAAAGATCGGCCACCACGCATTCGTATTAAACCCCAAGTGCGAAGGGTAATTGAAATAGTCACTTGACACAGTTTCAGAGTAACACAATACTTATATTCATGACAAAGCTCACTCGTACATTGTCGGTACCAGATACGTGAATAAAGCATCAAACAACAGTTTCCTTGAAGACTGCAGATTAAGTACAATCCTACGAGAAGACAAACACTCACCGATTCACCTAACATTAGTGAGTATTACGGCATGTTGGAATTTGCCTAAACCGCTACCGCATGAACAATTTTCTCCACTAACTAGCGCGGAGTTGCGCGATCACGTTCTGGTGGAAGAATGAGACCATGAGAGCTTGCTACAAGACCCTTTTATAGACTTCTCAGAGCCTATGACGTCAGCAAATTTTTCTTTAATTAATATCTCCAAAAGTACTGAATAGTTTAACTTGAAATTTTTACAGAGACTTTCTATTATCATGTTCTATCTGTTTTAATTTAATTTAACATTCAAAAGGGTTTCCATAATCTTAAAATTAAAGTCATCACATGACCAACTTGGCGGAATTTTTTCACACGATTCTTCAACAATCCACGACAATCTATCTTTAAAAACTTAATTATTCTGGCGAATGCTTATGCTTTTTACCAAAACCATTATATGTTCGTAATCATCTCAATTTGGACTATCTACTGATATAAATTTCAAATTAATATTCCTTTTAGTTAAAAAGTTCATTTTTTTCTCTTAATTAAAACTGCTAATTAAACTTTGCCAAATTATTTAATTTTACTACCAAAATATCAGGAACAATGCTGACTATAGCTGGTGATTAAAGATCAGTTGTAGCTTTACGCGATCCAAAGATATCTCGAATCTTAGATTTTTACTTTCCCGATCGCGTATTTCAAAACGTGAACAAACCGGAATATCTCTTAAAATAAACGTTTCCCGATATAACAAATACACTTTAAAATGATTTTTATGGTGAATCCTCACTGTGGGAAAGATTACAGGAAACTTCCTCCAAGTTAACAATTACTCTTCTTGAAATTTTTAAGTCCAACATAAACGACTTCACAATCGATCTATAGAATATTTTGGGAGTGCTTTTGGTGAACTAAAAGGTACTTTACAATAACCTGTCTAAAATTTTGGGACCCAAAGCAGACCTCACAGAGAAATGTAAACTTCTTGCAACACTGTTGCTATCACTTTGCCTAGCCCAACATCTACCAGTAAAAAACAAACTCTATTACAAATTGTTGCAGTGCTGTATGTACTAGTGTGTAATCAATGCTGTTTGGGCCTCTCAGCAAAGAATACACAAGCCTGCATTTTTTCGGTTGTATCATGTTTTTCCAAGTTCGGGTGATGGATTCCTATGTATTTTTGTCCAAATCCAAAAATGACCCAAGTTTTTCTCCATTACATCAGAATGTTTTACAAATCGTAATCTGTCAAAAGTGTCATATATCGAAAGAATTAAAAAATGTAGGATGTTGTGGCACAACGTGTTCGTGGAGAAATTATAAAAGAAATTCGTAGCCATAGTAACGACCAGAGTAACGAGAGCGAAAGTTAGTGTGTGGTTAAGTTGATAATAGTTACAGAGAGCAAAGGGTGTTCTCCAGATATCTATTAATGAAAAGCAAGTGGAATAAATGTCAATAAATCGTATGAAAGTTTATTATTATTTACATGGAAAAGAAAGGGAAAATACACTCAACTCTCATTAAAGTTGAAGGGAGTAGGGCAGCAGCAACACACACACAAATAAAAAACAATATTTCAGGTGAAAACCCCTTTTTCAAGTTAACAGACTTGCGTTGGGCAATATACCGTCGGAGGTGGTGGGGGGAGCAACGATAATATAACCACGAGTATATGAAAGACTAAAATGATTGAAAAATAATAATAATAAAAATATAAATAAATAAAAAAGTAATTTTTTCAAATTTCAATATTTCTAAAAGGTGATTTTCTTTTTTCAAGAGCCATTTATCTCCTGGGTACCTAACAATCAAAAAATAAAGTATCAATTTAAAGATTAGGATCTCCACTTTGGTGAAATCTTATATTAAGAAAGGAATTATTAGGAATTTGACCCTTAAGGGGCAAAAGTACCAACATTTCTAAAACATATTTTTGTGTCATGAGCCATTTATCTCCCTTCCTATCTAACCGATATAGATAAATGAAGTTAAGATTAAGGTCACCACTTTAGTCACATCATATATTAAGAAAGGAATTTTTTGGAATTCAACCCTTAAAACGGTAAAATTATCATTATTTCTATAAAGGATTTTTTTTGGGGCCATTTATCTCCATTGAGACTGTGACATAACGGAAATATTTTTTTAAAAAAGAACATAATATTTAGCTCCTTGAGCAAGGATGAAAATTAATAATATATACTCTTAGATGAAAAGCAAGATGACATAGGTTGCTATGGAAATAAATACTCGAGAGATGTTAGCTATCAGTGTAAAAGCGTAGGTCGGGTGCTTGTGATTACCATTGCCTAAAAAGAACCAGCAACTTTGGAGATTAACAAATTTCAATGTAATCCCTAGTGGATTAAAATAATATACAATAAACAAAAACTGTTTGGATTGAAAGAACTGAATTATTTATAATTGTAACTACTTCACAAAACATCGATACAATCACAAGACCTAACCTAAATTAATAAATGAGGTTTCATATAAAAGATTGACGTCTCCACTCAGGCGATATTATAAATTAAGAATTAAATTTTTCAGAATTTGACCCTTAAAGTGCAAAAGGGTAATAGCACAATCACTAGGACTCATCAAGGAATTGTAGTTTTGGTCTGAAAACCGTTGCACATGTTTGTTGGGAGATATTATTCAATATATGTTGTTCTTGGAGCTGTAAAATATATCCATCCCCACAAACTTCACTCGAAAAGTGCCATAACGTAAGGTGGTGACTGACTGGGAGAAAGCATATAGCCATGTACAAATATAACACTATCATTCCTTTGACTATATTATTAGTAATTTGTTCCTATTACACCCATGAAGATAGTGTATATAACACACAAACTTCACAATAATTAAAAATAACACTAATAATAAAAAAATACTGTAACAGTACACACTAAGCGATGAGAGGCCAGTTGTTATCATATACCACTTCCAGCGATAATAATATTACGTGGAACAAAATGCATCAACTTTATTATAAAAACAAAATTTGTAGTCCATTAAGCTACAAAAGGAAGCATCTATGTCCATTTTTGGTCCAGGCTGTATTCCAACCTATCCACTAGTCCGCTAATTATCCTGCTTGAAAATCATGATAAATGTTTAATATGAGGGTTATGTAAAAAGTAAGGTTCCCAACGCTGTAAACTCGCCGCGCGAGATGCTAGGCCAAATCTGGCAACACCGCCGACTGCGCAGGTTCCCCCACTCTAGATCCCGCCCAGGTAGAACTCGCTGTGACGTTAAGTGCCAGCCTGACAGCCATCCGCGATGGAGCTCCCGCTTGCCGTCACCGCCAGGTGCGAAGTTCGTGCTGTAATCCGGTTTTTGCACGCAAAATAATTTACCACCGGTTGAAATTCATAAGCAGTTGTGTAAAGTTTATGGGGAGGCATGTATGAGTGTTCAACATGTCTGAAAATGGTGCAGGGAGTTCTCTGAAGGACGCACAGACATTCATGACGACCAAAGAAGCGGTAGGCCATCGACCTCTGATGAAGTTGTGACAAAGATTGAGCGAATTCTGCTCGAAGATCGGAGAATAATGATTCAGGACCTGGCTGTCCGGGTTCCTGAAGTTTGTGAAAAAAACAGTTCACACAATTGTGACGGAAAGATTAGGTTATCACAAGGTTTGTGTGCGATGGGTCCCGCACATGCTTTCTGAAGCCCACAAAGCCGATCATGTCAGGTGTGCCCAGGAGTATCTTCGAGAATGCAACGAGAATACCGAAGATTTCCTAGACTCCATTGTTACCGGGGATGAAACATGGTGTCATTACGTCACCCTGGAGACAAAGCAACAATCTCGTCAATGGTGCCATACTGATTCGCCGAAACCGAAGAAGTGCATGCAGTCGCTGTCCGCAGGAAAAGTGACGGTTACGGTTTTTTGGGACCGTAAGGGCATTCTTCTTGCTGACTTTATGCCTCGAGGGAGCACAATCAATTCGGACAGGTATTGTGAGACTTTAAAAAAGCTCAGAAGAGCCATACAAAATCGACGGAGAGGAAGATTAACAAAAGGCGTAAGATTGCACCACGATAATGCGCGCCCGCACGTCTCTCGCCAAACCAGGGATTTGATCGACAGTTTTGGCTGGGATCTCGTTGATCATGCTCCTTACAGCCTTGATCTAGCCCCAAATGACTTTCATTTGTTTCTAAAATTAAAGGAACACTTGGGTAAACAACGTTTCACAACCGACGAGGAAGTGAAGGAAGCGGTCACCAAGTTTCTCAATGGACTAGCGGCAGACTTCTTTGAAGTTGGATTTCAAAAGTGGATAAGTCGGCAGCAAAAATGCGTGGAAAAATCTGGGGATTATGTTGAAAAATAGTTTAGAAATTAAGCTTTCCAATAATGTATTTTTCATTTTAAATAAATCAGGTTTTACGTTTTAAAAAAATATGGGAACCTTATTTTTTACATAACCCTCGTAAATCCAAATTTCTAGGAAATTATGCTTTAATAACAACAACCAAACATCATTTTAGTACAGGCTGCATTTCAAATATATAAACTAAATTCCTTCGACCTAATGTTGGAACAAGCATATTGCCGCACTTTCAATCCAAACATAAGCCATGTTAATGTTGCCGCAACCTACTTTCATAAATGCCGTAGAATATTAACATCTCTAACATAACATGCGGATATGTATCTCTACGATGTAATACCTATTATCGTTAAAAGCCGCGTATGTGTATGTAAACGAGGCAACCAACGTTCAAAGATTTTTTTTTTATCAGTATGTAATCTTTTCCATATTTATAATTTTATAGCAACATATTCCCAAATAATATTATTCAAAGAACGTGTGCATGGTCATTATACTTCGCTATAAGGCTTCTCCCAGTCGCCCGTGGTATAGCGTTACGGCACTTTTCGAGTGAAGTTTGTGAAGTATCTATAAATTTTACAGCTCTAAAGAGAAACATATATTAAATAATATCGCCCAACGAACGTGTGCAACAGTTTTCAGACCAAAACGACAATTCCTTGACGAGTCCCAGTGATTGCGCTATTGCTGGAAAAAGTAATAACCACGAAAGTCGCGCATATGAGACAGTTCAGAGCCAAGCCACTAAATAGCAGCACGTCACAGAGATATTATTAATAAACTGCGTCACTGGCGTCAACTTTTGTTACATACCTGTTACACTAAGCAAATAAACAATTGAAACAAATGAGTTGATTCTTTTTTCGTCCTCTTACAAACCACCGGCTCCACTGTTAATCATATTCACACAGGTCATTGAACCCTGTCTTATTCGTATTAGGTAAACAGTTTGGCACGCTACTCACCCCTCCTGATCTCTATCGGGTTGGCGCCCTTGCTGATCTTCTCGAAGCCCTCCTTGGCGATGGCGCGCGCCAGCACGGTCGCGGTGGTGGTCCCGTCGCCCGCCTCCTCGTTGGTGTTGTTGGCGACGTCCTGCACCAGCTTGGCGCCGATGTTCTGGAACTTGTCCTTCAGTTCTACGCCCTTCGCCACGGTCACTCCGTCCTTGGTTATTTTTGGACTGCCCCAAGACTGTTCCAGGATCACGTTTCGGCCCTGTATCACACACGAAGCACAGCGTACGTAAAAATATTTGCTGCTAATGCAGTTTATAATAACTGTGGGACTACTTTCTGAAGTGAGCAACAATTATGTTAGTATAAAAAGGTGACGTTCATATATTATATATAAAAAAGGGATGTTGCATTGAAAACTTCAACATATAAGTGAAACATGGATAGGTTGAATATATTTTTTTTAATTATAGCTTTTAATGTCAATGTCATTACAAGTTGGAATGGAATTCTGTCATAGCCTCTTTAAGGAGGCATCCCAGTATTTGTCTGGATTAACTTTAGGAAACCATAGAAATGGCTTGATGTTTTCGTTTTTTTTTGGTTTATGGCTTTACGCCTTGTCAACTTTGAGGTCATTAGATGTGGGAAAGGATGGTGATAAGGAACAGGAAGGAATTAGGCCATGGCATTTTTAAAGGAAGCATCCTGACATTTGCCTGTAGTGATTTGGGGAAACCATGGAAAAACCAAATTTGGATGCCCAGACAGAGATTTGAACCCGCGTCCTCCCACTGATATAATCCGTGCAGAAATAATACTTACAATCTGAAAATTTCAATATTAAAAACTAAATATTTACAATATTTTCTATCAAATTTCATTAGCTAGAAGCATAACTCATTTAAACAAGAGTTTTTCTCATAATATTCCGTTCCATACTTATTTTTCTGCACCAGACATCTAAAATAGCATTGAGAGCTGACGCAATATTTCATCATGGTGGAGCATAGGAACAAGTATTAAAAAAACACACACATTGCAAACTACTGTCATAAGGAATCTGTGCAGCATGTTATGGACCTCCAGGTTGTTTAATGTTATGCTCAATTGCAACATTTTGGAATGTAACTGGACAGGTAGCCATGGGAGGTATCCATTTGTCTGCAGTTTTGTAATGGACAGTTCCAGATTTCTTCATTTTTGATATAAAAATTATAAATGTCAAAACTAAGTTCTCAAAACATTATCATGTTTTTAAAATGACAATGCTGCCACCATAAAAAGACAAGTCAATTCCCATGCTGAGATATACCTATTCTTGTCTTTTGTTTTTGGAGCCACACATCATACAGCCATGTCTGTTGTGATTATATTTTAACTATTTCTTTGAGTGGCATTGTAGTACTGTGTGATTTACGTAATATCGTGTGTAAAATAACTTTATTCTCTTCAAACACGGCCGTCCTTTAGTTTATTTTTCATGATAGCATCTAACTATGAAAAGATGCATAAACAGTATTCTTCTCTATGTAACAAGTTTTATTCAAACAGTCAATTATATCACATTTTCCAAGCACGTTGAGTAAGCAGTAAAGCTCTGGAGTCTCATTCGGGATGACAGGAGTTTGAATCCCAGTCCAGGCATCCAGATTTGTGTTTTCCATGGTTCACCAAATCACTGCAGGCAAATGCCGGGGGAGGGGGGGGGGAGGTGTTTCCTTCAAAAGGACATGGCCAAATTCCTTCCTGTTCCTTGCTATGTCTTTTCTACCTTCAATGACAAACAAGTAAAATTGACAAAAAATTAACTTTGCCCACAACCCTCAAGTTGTTTGGCTTCTCCTGGAGGAGGGATACTAAGCCATTGCATCAGAGATAGTACGGCCAGTTCCTTTCCTCTGGGACCTACAGTTTAACGTGGAATCTGAACCACAAAACAAGTAACATGATCAAACGCAATTCTTAAAAATTCCTGAACCCGGACTTCTGAAAGCAAGTGCTTGAACCACTGAGCTAACTAACCATCCAAAACTGATATTACAACTTCTACAATTAGTGCAGGTGCCAAAATCATTAATAATGAAATAACCTTTTGGTCACCTACATCTTAGACTTTGTTCTTAAAGTGTAAACAAGACTCACAAAAGCACCTAACTTCTTCACTAAAAATTAAATCTGCACACAAAGTTACCATTATAGCCAAGTAGTCATATCAATTTGTTAAACACACCACATGTTATGTGATCCCTGGACCAATAAAATTTGTAAGTTGTAATGCTATGTAGTATTACTGTTTGATTGCTCTGTTTACGCTGATACAGCATTAATACTGTATGGAAGCAGACAACATTTTCTTACACACGTTATGGGTTTCACATTTTTCTTTCATCTATAAAGCCTAAAGTAATGTGTCAACATATTTTTTGGAATAGTGATTGACTGTGCTAATGCCACATACACCAACCACTTCTACAAAAAAAATTTAGTTCATCCCAAAATGCAGTATTTCATATGGCAACATGTTACACAGATACCAATTTAAAAAAAATGAAAACTATGTAACACAAAGAATTCAGAATATTAAGATACTTGAGGCCATTAATTCATTTCTCAAATGGGGTTTGTGACATACAACAGAGCTGCAAAATGAACTATTAACAATTAAACTAGATAAATTCTTGCTCTTATGATCATCATGTCAAATTTTCTTTTCTGGACCCCGTGAAAATCACATTCATTTGGAACACAAAATGACTATTTTAATAAAAGTAAAAGTTTTGACCTTGTGGCAATTTTAAAGGAGCTTACAAAATTTAAATAAGAATTGTACACAGTGGTGTAAAAGGAAGAGAGAAAGATGAAGCAGTCAGAGGTTTCAGGTAGTTTAAAGAGAAGCATTTATTAAAGAGATGTATAAAGTCTGAAGGAATTCAGTAAAACTTCTGAACAGATAATAAAAGAAAAGTTGTGGAGGATTTAAACGACCTGCTTCGTGTAATAGTAAAAAGGAATGTAATTACTTGTAACTGCTATGCAGTTTCTGATACAACTAATGATGGGGGGGGGGGAGGGGGGGCACAAATCTTAATTCCTTCATTGTAGTCACATTCAAGAAACATACCAGGAATTTCACAACACTGCATTTTTCCAGTCACTTTGTTCTGTTACTGGTGATCAATTATTACAATGTTTACCGGCACATGGCTGAAAAGATGTAACACTTAACACTGACCATTTAAATCGTGTATATTTTTAGTGTTACAAGAAAACCAATGCACACTGTCAGCGGAGATATATTGCAACCCTATCACAAGCAGTGACTCGTACAGCACAAACTGATTAGTGTTACTGTGATGCAGTATTGAACAAGGAAACAATGGTTTAACATCAACATTACGAAAGAAAAATAATATACAGCTTCAGCATTCCAACCTAACCACAAGAAATAAATAACCAACAACTGGCACTGAACAAGCAGTTTAGGTTGACAAAATACCTGGGCCTGTAAAAGACTCAATTACACGAAATCAGGAACACATTTTATATGACTGTGCCTAATATTTCAAAATTTGTAGGCTTTTGAGGTTTTTATCACATAGCAACTTGCAAAAATGTGAAGAATATACGAAAATGAAGCAGTTCATCCAAATTTGAAGAGGTTTTCATTGGTGGCAATAGTCGCGCACATACCCATCTTGTCACTATAGTTGTTAACTTTCCTTTTTTTTTACTGCATAACATCTCTTAACAGCGAGGTCTTTAGAGACGGCAAAGGATGGAGGAGGGGGGGGGGGAAGGAATTCAGCCATGGCCGTTTAAAGGAAGCATCCTGGCATTTGCGTGGAGTGATTTGGGAAACCATGGAAAACCCAAATGTGGATGCCCGGACGGGGATTTGAACCACCATCCTCCGGAATACGAGGCCAGAACTCTAAACGTTACACCACAACACTCGGTTGTTAACTTTCCAATTCACCCTGTAGCAGCAGAATTGTCATACCACTAATCGCCTACCTAATGATGTCCTCAGCACACAAAAAACTACAGATCAAAATTTACCCTCCACTGAGGAATACGAACAATTACCTGCAAACAGTGTTTTCTGGTGTACCTTCAGGGGTTCCCAGACAAGCATTCATTGGCACTCTACACCATCACCGTACGTAAGCTGCGACAAGCACTCAAAAACACGCCTTTCTACATCTAATGGCAAATCAATGAAGATAACTGCCACATTACTGCAGCTACAGTACATACATGGAGCAGTATCCTAAAAAAGTTACACTGAAGTAAATTGGGAGTGAATCCAGTGGTCCTGTGTACATTTGCTAAAGCAGTCCGTTTCTCCGATGGAGAATATACAAACCTGATTTGGAAACTATCCATAGTCTCATAGTAACTGGCTGCATGAAACCAATCAATACACCTAATGCATGAAGCGGCTAGTTTTACGGAACTGAAAACCTGCTACAGCTCACACGAGTACACAGAGCAACTCGAGCATACATTTAGTGAGAAACACATAATGTTTGAGATACTGAGGCAGCCGACCTGTATTGTACTGTAGATTAAGTCAGTGAAAATGATGCAAGAGTAGCCATTTTTCATTTCTGAAGTTTGGGGCTGGTGAAGTTGGATTCCATGAATGGTAGGCATACTTCTAATGGGTTTACTAACATTGCTTTACTTTTTATTGTTGTGCCATTTGGGATCCGTTTCAAAAGGGGAGTTGACTGACAGTATAGAAAAAGTACAGAGAAGAGCCGCTCGATTCGTGACCGCTTGCTACAGTCCTTATGAAAGCGTCACAGAGCTGATTAGTAGACTAGGCTGGGAGTCTCTGGTAGATAGACGACGCACGTTTCGTTTAAACTTATTTGTAAACATGTGTACTCCCACGTTCACAAAACTACATGTCTCGGTCCAGGTGGGGGGGGGGGGGGGGAAAGGTTGGCTGAAAGGCTAAGCTGCGTTACATGGGGGGAGAGGAGGGGGGATTCCGAGCCAGGTCACGTAACTTTCCTTTCATATTATTTTTCACAATTAAAATGAGGAACAGAACTCGCAACAGCATGTGAATATATATTTCCCTCAGTTAATTACCTCCGTATGCAATTTACAATAGTCTGACAACAGAAAACAGTACAAAATGTCTTCTGGAATCAAAAGGGAACAAAAGCTACAGGAGGGGGGGGGGGGGGGGGTTCCACAGGAAGCCAAAATGGAGCTACATGGTTTAAGTACGCTCCCCATATTTCTGATATTTAATTAGGATTTCAGGAGTGGTGTGCAACTTCCTGTACCAATAAAAAAAGGATAATAACCTCTTCAAATTTGGACTAAATACATTGTTGTGATGTAAGCTTCACATTATGCTGAAAAATCATCTAAATATAAATCAAAAACACTAAACACATTATACTTTCAAAATGAGGCACACCGGAAATTTTCCAGTTTATGTTATCACTACACTTCTGTTACTGGTCCAGGCAACATATCAATTTAAACTGTTTCACAAGGATAAACTTTAATCATTGCTAGAAGAGGGTGAACAGCAAGGGAATCTGACATGTACTCACCAAGACATACCACATGACTGACCCAAATGGGAGGAAGGGTGGTGATGACAATGATGGGGGAACAATTGTCCAACGATAATTACCAGAAAGTAAAATCTCTACAACAGCTGCCCACAGTAAAAGAAAATAAATTCAGTATCTGCATAACAGTGGTGCTATTATCTTGAAATGCGGATTAAGCATGAAAGCAACTTAAAAAAAACCCACTAAATCCTCAAACCTTATGCTGTAATAATAAGTTTAGTCATTTTGGTCCAGGCAGCTTTTCAACCTAACCAGATCATCTATTAATACTGCCCCTAGAAAATCAAAGCTTCAATCATGCCTGCATTAATACCTTCACTGGGCAGCTGCACAATAAAAATCACCATGCAAGAAACAATTTTTTTTCTTATGGCTTTATGCCTCATTGACACCGAGGTCACTAGAGGTGAGATGGGACTGGGGGCAAGGAACGGGAGGGAATTCGGCGATAGCCTTTTTGAAGGAAACATCCCAGCATTCACCTGGAGTAATCTGAGGAAACCATGGTAAACCCAAATCTGGATGCCCAGACGGGGATTCGAACTGCGTCCTCCCGAATGCGAGGCCAGAACAAGGAACAATCCTTTTGGTATGAAAATTTGTACATACATTCCTTGGGAGATGATATTTAAAAATATTTGCACATCATATACTAATTCGAAATTTCGGTACTTCCGTACAAGTTAAGTAAGACACATATATTACTGCACGTTGAAGTTTACTGTAACTGTTTTTAACAGTTTATTATTTGAGAAAAAACTATCCTTGTGACTTGTAGGGAAGGAATATGGGCACACAAATGTTCTGTAATGTACAATATTGAGCAGTGCAAAGCAAATGCATTTAACAGAATTAGACAATATTCCAACTTATTTCGCAAGGCAGCCAATCTCTTACAACAAAAGATCAGTATTAGCAGATGTTGAAATTCAGCACAAGAGCTGTTCCTCTATATTGTCTAATATTGCAGTTAGCTTCATCATACAAGTTTTACAGTCACGAAAAAAGCTAGAATATTGTCCAATTCCCTTTAATATGTCTGCTATAAGCTGCTTTAAAAATATTGTGCCAAGTACAGCCAGTAGAAAAAGCAATATTTTCAAGACAAAATAAGTTAACAGGTTCCTTGTCATTTACTCTTCAAGGAAAAGTGTACCTGAGAGCATTAAAATAGGATATTTGCTAAAAAATACCATTATGCACATTACTGACTATCAACAGTTGTCTCGAGTCGCCCGCAACGTAATTACAGTCAGAATTTGGCATGGCTGCCAGCTTCGTTCAAAATCAACTAAGCATGATGGAATATTGTCAGTCGTTCTAGTGCAGGCTGCATTTCAACACAACTCCAGTATGGTTACACAGTTTACTACATTTGCGGCAATAGACAGTTTGGTTTAATTCTAGGTGGGGATACCGCTACCACCTCATACCGCCTAGCATAGTAAACTCACAGATCATGTGGTATATGTGACAGATTCAGTCTGCACGTACCAACACAATAACATCGACAGATATGATTTAATAGTTGGGTATCCGCAACATCGTGCCTTATGGTTACGTTTCATTTTGGTCCAGGCTGCATTGTGACCAAAACGCATATTTGTAAAATATGATTTAGTCAGTAATCATTTGAGTTTATGTTGTAATGCAGCCTGGACCATATGTCACAATGAAGTAATATATTCTAAGTGATCTGTGTGTTTACTACGAGAGACGGTAAGAGATTGTAGCGGTATCCCCATCTAGAATTAAACCGACATTTCGAGCTGCCTCTGATGTCATAGTCACACCACGGAATATTAGTCATTATTCTGGTCCAGGCTGCATTTCGACCTAACCACATCTTCCACTAATACAGCCCCTGTAAACCATTACGTGTACCGCAAGTGGAAGGAGCACATTCACGATAATGCTGGCCGATACACTTCCACAACACGACTGCTGTATTACCTATTTTATCAGCTTTGCCTATACTTTCTATCAAATAAGGAATGTATTAATCGTGTTTTCATCCTGAAAGAAAAGTTTTTGCAGTAACACGTTAATACAAAAATAGTCCTATCGGTCTGAAATTTGATACACACATTCCTAAGGTGATAATATTTGATCAAAAGTGTATAATCCAAGCTTCGAATATGTCGAAATAACATAAAATCACTCAAAATGTGGGTAGGTGCATACATGTTATTACGTAAGAAATTACGAGTTAATATTTACTCCACGTGTTCCTTACTATTAATTTTTGGTCTAGGCCGTATTTCATCCTAACCCAGGGGTGCCCAACCCGCCCGCACCTTTAACATTTTTCCGGCCCGCGAGATTCATCACACTTCCACAAAATATTGTTTATATTTCATTTTTAGCGTTATATATTTCTTTACAATATGCGCTTGGTATCATTATCATTGTATTATCTATGTTTACATGAACGAATAATAGTAAAGACAATAATAACTCATGTTTCAATTTTTCACTCCAAAAAATGTCTCTAGTGGGGATATATAATTTTATATGCGGCCCGCGGAGTTATGATGCACTTCCAAAGTGGCACGCAAGACCATTTGGGTTGGCCACCCCTGTCCTAACCACAACTACTATTACACGACAATTAAACCAACTCAAATGCTCTGTATGAAATATTGGTTATGTTTTACCCTGGAAGGTAGGCTGCCATGGAATATATCTTAGTTTTGAAATCAAAACTGCAACTACGCACACAGAAATTGTAAATGTTACTGATCTTCTACATATTAAGTACCTGCAATTTAAATGTGGAAAGAGTTTTTATCCAACAGTGAAGACTTAAAAAACACATGAAACAAAGACTAACGTGCACTTACTGCGTAAAGACATATATCCACCCATCCATGTTTCAAGTGATTTTAATTTATTTCCACATATTCAAAGAGTACGTTATACACTTTTAATCCAATATTATCGCCTAAGGAATGTGTATACCAAATTTCAGACTGATAGGACAATTTTTGTAGGTTCCAACCTATTAATGTGGAGTCGTTTTTGTTACTGGCCATACTTTGACCAGCAGCCACATTTGTGTGCATATACAACGCCCCGTGTCATATGGATGCATAATGCATTCCACACACACACACCCCCCTTTTTAAAAGTCGTCTGAAAAAGCTAGCTACAATCACCTACAGATAATACGTATATTACCCAAAAAAAGTGACTACAAATTTTCATACTGAAAAGACAATTCCTTTTAATGTGGTTTGCATTTATGGTGTCACCTCTTTCAGACCAGTAAAAAATTATCTGCATCACCTGAAAAGCTGCACTATTTCAATGAATAGAGAAAAAAATGGGGGGGGGGGGTAATATGTACATTGGGATACTGCTGCAACCACTTACCACCTCGCGATGTAAAAAATTCCCGGATGGAGAGAGTATGGCAGTACTACATAGCCGAATGTGACATACGTTCCACACGCCTTCCACGGAAAATAGTCCATCACTAATATGTCTCATATCGTAAAATCGTTAATTTGCGATGAGGTTTAGATGCATCCTGGACCACACTGAAACGTAACTATCCAACACTTTATTGCAGATACCAATTTCTATGTCATATCAATCACTGTTACTGTCATTTACATCCTAATGCAACCTGAACCATAGTGAAACATAACCATAGCACATCATATTACTGATACCCAATAGCCAAATTGTATCTATCTTTGTTAGTATCGTCCAGGCTGCGTTACAACCTAAGCGCAAACAGTATCTTTATAAATATTTTATTTCATTTGAATGATTTAAATGGGAACTGCAAAACTTTGGTAACCTTTCATAAACTGGTACTAACCTATTGAAATTTACATCAGTCGCTTCGTCAACATGTCCTCTTCACGTTTTGCGATCATACATTGCTGAAAAGTCGCTAGAAATTTAATTAAAAATGCTGAAATATGAAAGGCTGAGCAACTGCTAAATGCTATCAGCACTGCTAAAATAACATAAAAATTATTGGTACAGGGATCATTTCAACCTAAACAGTTTTGTTTTGTCATAGAAATAGTGGTTAGGTTGAAATACGGCCTGGACCAAGTGAAAAAAAATTACGAAATTTTGGCTATGCGGCATCCAACACGCAATGGAAGCAATTGATTATCTCTGGTTGCTTGTTGCTATGTACGATGGCGGGCATCGCCGTATTACAACTCTGATAAATACTGCCCATTTTTTTAATTTTGTGTGACTTTTTACAACGAAGTAATGCTGAAAAGGCATGAAGACATTACAACAAAGGATTAAATCAACATTTTAAGAGACTGTCACTGATTTTTTCAACGGTGGCGGCATGTAATGTTATATTTCATCATTTTTAATTTAATTTCTAGCGATCGCAAAATGTGAAGAGGACATGTTGACGAAGCAATTGATGTATATTTCAACAGGTTAGTACCAGTTTCTGGCAGGTACCGAAAGTGGTGCAGTTCCCCAAATTTCATCAGATTACTAACAGTTTCCGGCAGTATGGATGCAGCATAGCAAAAATTTCAGATTTTTTTTTCCACTTGGTCCAGGCCATATTTTAACCTGATGTCTATGGCAAAACGAAACTGTATAGGTTGAAATGATCCCTGTACTGATAATTTTTTATGTTATTTTTGCAGTGCTGATAACATTTAGCACAGCTTTCATATTTCAGCATTTTTAATTGAATTCCTGGCGATTTTTCCGCAATGTGATCGCAAAACGTGAAGAGGACATGTTGACGAAGGGACTGATGTAAATTTCAACAGGTTAGTACCAGTTTCTAGAAGGTCGATAAAGTGGTGCAGTCCCCAACAATTCCTTTGAAGGAGGTTTCATTATGGTGTTAGCTCTTCCAGACCAATTATATACACAGATTTATTAATGGTATTAATGCCATATACTTAACATTTTCATCTATTGCACAAATAATGTGGAATTGTGATGGTATGTTTGGCTCAGTGGGATAAGAAAGCAATTCCAGCAATGCCATAAAATTCAGTTTACCATAGTAATTGCCGGTACAGTATGAAAGGGCAAATAGGTTATATGTGTAGGTTCGAAAGCACACTTACCTTGGGGCCCATGGTAACGGCAACTGCATCTGCCAATATATCGACGCCCTGTAACATCAACGCTCTGACCTCTGGTCCAAAACGAACATCTTTAGCGAAGTACCGCACTTGGTACATCTGCTGAAGCGCATTTGAGCGAAGTACTCTTGGAAGACGGTACATCTACAACACAAGAAACACTCAATCAACTAACACGACTATTCAAAAATATCTGCACATCTAACTAAATTTACTTAAAGCGTAATCGAAAACAAAACTATTATTTAACAATACAAATCCATCAAATCGTTTAAATAAAATTCAACAGAACGGACACTTTTACTGTTCGACTGTAATATTTTCTCCAAAAAGCTACAACGTAAAACGATTATTGAAGACAACTGAACAACCGAAAACGCATCAGCATTTGTTTTACAGAGTTATACCTTTACTAAGCTTCACTTGTATTGGTACTCTCACGCACAAAAGCCGGCTCTAAGCATGGAGCACGCCTCACCGATTCTGGGACGAAAGAGATAGGCACAGAGACAATAGGCACATGGTAGCTCTATACTGATAAAGGTCGATAGTGCATAATCTAAATAATTTAACTCCAAAGCAAGTTATTTACGCGAAAGAAAAGGCCGGTAATAGGAAATACGACACCTACCAGACACAAAACATCTGACTTAATTCATATAAAACAGAAAAATAATCTTACTTTACAAATAACGATATTTACACCGGCTAAGAAGATATTTATGCACGGTTAGGGGCCACTTTCTAGAATATACCAAACATGATGATGTAACCTATCAATATAAAATTGCAATTGTTATTCCAAACAATATCGACGCCGATAATTCAAACGTTTGATTTCAATACCACTTAACAAGTGTAATGATAAACACTTACGTTGCAATAATTTCTGGTTGTTGTTTACCGATCACGCTTTATTCGTCAATGATGATGTTATTCTAGAATACCGACGTAGTTCCAAGCTTCAGTATCCTCTGTCTATTGTGATCTAGTGATAGTGCAAAAAAAGCACAACGAATTAAACTTTTTAAAATCCTTGAAAATTCCTACAGTTTTTCTGCTGAGTAAATCACTATCAGAAAATATAACTATTAAAGATTAAAAACAATTTAATTCGTAGAATGTGCTAGAAACTAAGTTTGGTGTAATTTGCCAATAGATGGCACTGTAAAAGGTATATGAGATTTCAGAATGGTAGGCGAAAGTATACGAAAGAATTATCAGTGGTAACACTTGCTCGAGGTCTTGAACTTACGATAAAGAACGTGTGTGACTGTGTGAAGTTCGAACGAAATTGCTAGAAAAGCCGGTTGTCGTTAGTTGCAAAGAAATCGTTGCCGAAACTTTTAAAATGGTACATGGTCTTTATTTTTATTTGTCTTAAATCATTGTGTGAATGATTTCCTTTAGCAACATGCAATAACGTAATATTGTTACATGTATAAACAAGCATTGTGTTTTTTGGCGAAATTACGCGTTGATCGTATTATCTCCATTTTTAGGCTGCCGCCGCTGCTGCTGCGAAGAAACTGCTTCCTTTGTTTGATAGAATTCTGGTGAAGCGGGCGGAAGCTATAACTACGACCAAAGGAGGAATTGTAATCCCTGAAAAGGCACAGGATAAAGTGTTGAGAGCCACAGTAATTGCTGTTGGACCTGGAGCCCGCACCAATGTAAGGTTTTACAATGTCTCTTTTCAACCAGCTTTTATCCTCAGTCATTCATCACTTATTTCAAAATTGGTACCCACTAGTTTCAATCGCCAACCGGTTTCAGTTCTTATTTTCGTTTGAGGCGACTTCTACTCTTCAGAAACGCAATTTTTAGCTTCCCCTTTGCTGCTGTTTCTTTATAAGCCCTTAAACGCATTTCCTGTTGTTTTGTTGCTTTCCTATTCAATTGCGATATTTTCGGAGAATTAAGAGTATATGATACCTACAGAATCTGCTACCGGTAGTGATGTTACATCATCCAGCAAATAACTTAATGTGCCCCCCATGTTTTATGTTGTACTTTACAATATCTGTTGTCATTCTGGTTGTTTTACAAATTAATTATGGCCTCCACCTAAATCGCTGCTTCAAAATTAAAACATCTACCCCACAAAACCCAGTATCATAAAATATCACCTCTGCTTCATCACAGAGAACATTGATATCATATGCTCACGAACAATCTCTCTTCTTTTCTAACTTTAATGAGTCGCCCAACATTATTTTTCTGTTGATTACTACCAGTCAGGTAGCAAAATCCCTTGTTGCTGACTTCCTCTCTTTTGTAAATATTTATCTTTAATGCCACACTATTCTCAGTAAATTGTTGGGTCTGATGATGGTTATGATACCAGTGGCATTACACATTATCATTGCCCAAACGGGTGCAGAATAAAGTAGCTTTGACATTATTGTAAAATTCAGCAACTGTAGAATAATCCTAGTGGATTTTTTTTTGTT
The DNA here is from genome assembly GCA_031002005.1 of Vandiemenella viatica. Taxonomy (NCBI): domain Eukaryota; kingdom Metazoa; phylum Arthropoda; class Insecta; order Orthoptera; family Morabidae; genus Vandiemenella; species Vandiemenella viatica. The sequence continues at coordinate 4,514,576 of JARYHS010008074.1, forward strand.
TAATCCTAGACTGCGATTCCGCCACTGACTGGCGTTGATGTGACGTCATATTGACGTTGTTTTGAGGTATTCGCTGTCGATGTACCAACATAAAGATAATTTATTATTGTGACCGGCCGCAGAAATCCGATAACACATCAAACACTGAACATCTGGTTGTGTTATCGGACATCTGCGGCCGCTTACCAGCGGTCGCCTGCATCTGATTCACCTTCGGGATATCAGTTTAGGTTGATATTGTACAGTTTTAAATTATTGTGACTGCTACGCTCGGTCACAATAGCACTAAAAGGACAGTGAATACGTCAAAACGACGTCACGTCAACGCCGGTCAGTGGCGGAATCGCAGTCTAGGATTAAACCTTTTTTTTTCAGTTCAAAGTTTCTCCACAGCTTTATAAGAATGATTTCTTACATGATTCCAGATTGAATCATTTTCTTTCCACTGTAATAATGCCTTTATATGAAATCTTTGCATGAAATATCTCTTCAATTTTACAATGTTCCTTTTCTGGTCAGATAAGTATTTGAGGGAAATGGGATTAAAGGTTAATGGCGATCATAAGTTGACATAAAGGGATGGAATGGGAGAATTATTGTAGTTATAATGAATATTTGATGTAGGAAAATTAATTAAAAATCTAATAATATTTTCAGTATAGTATGAGAAATGAGTAAATATTGTTTAGAACTTATAGTAATATACTACTAGAACTACTTTCTTCCACAGCAGTTGATCTAGACAAAGATAATTGAATTCCACATAGCAGTTGAGACACTTTTGTGCTTTTGTTATCTTTGCTCATTATAGTTTTTTTTTTCATTACAGCTTCACGCCTCGTCATGGCTAAGGTCATTAGAGGCGGGATGGGACTGGGAAAAAGGAATTCGGCCATGGCCTTTTTGAGGGAAGCATCCTGGCATTTGCCTGGAGTGATTTGGCAAAACCATGGATCGCTCCAGGCAAATGCCAGAATGCTTCCTTGAGAAGGCCATGGCCGAATTCCTTCGCATTCCTTGTCCCCAGTTCTTTCCCACCTGTAATGTCACTAATGAGGTGTAAAGCCATAAGAAAAAAAAATTGTATGACGAGATTGCTTTTAAATTTGGTTTAAAGAATTAACTCCTTATATTCGAAAACATTAAGCATCATGCATGTGGAAGAAAGTGCCACAATAATGGAGGGGGGGGTGGGCCTTTGCTGTTTTCTGGCAGTTTAAATTTTTGGTGAAAATTATCTGCACACTCTGCAGATTTAAACTTCAGATGACCATTTTATATGAACAGATAAATTCACTGAAATGTATTGCAACCTAAACCCAAGTGTAATACACAGTTACTATGCTCTTCACTATTACTAGTAATAGTATGCACTCGTTTGGGATACTGTCGGTATACATTATTTCCTTGCAGTTTTCCTGTAATCTGTTACCTAAAAGTTTTGTAAATTAAAATTGAGGAAATTTATTGAGTGGTATGTTTGATCTGCTCAGCCAGGTATCTTCTGCAGTAGGTAATTTAGATCTTCTTAGGAAATCCTGGCTTCAATCAAAAGTTATGTAATATTGATATAATATTGATATGCTCTTTGTAATAGATTGTTTCTTCAAATTGAAAAAAGTAAGAGAATTGTAGATCACGCAGAAAGCTGAACAATTAAATGTGGTATAACTGTGTACGATCCCTGGACCAATAATGTTCATACAATAATTAATTGCTTCGTTTCTTGTAATCTAAAAAATTGGCTACCGTGAGGAATAGCAGATATTACACAGAGTGTAGAGAGTGAATGGCAACGTTCTGGCCTTGCATTCGGGGGGACACGTGTTCAAATCAGTGTCTGGCCATCTACGTTTGGGTTTTCCATGGTTCCCCCATATCACTCCATATGAATGTTGGTATGGGTACTTCAAAAGTCCATGGTTGAATTCCTTCCCAGTCCTTTCCTGCCTCTAAAGACTTCAACATCAACAAGGCATAAGAAAAATGTAGATCTGTGTTTCAGTTCTAAACGTGGCTTTTGGCTGACCCCCCCCCCCCCCCCCCCCCCCCCCACATGGGACGTAACTTTTCCCCTTTTGATTCCCGAAGACATTTTGTACTGTTTTCTCTTGTCAGACTATTGTAAATTTCATACGGAGATAATTAACTGAGGGAAATAAATATTCACATGCTGTTGTGAGTTCAGTTCCTCATTTTAAGTGTGAAAAATGTTATGAAAGGAAAGCTACGTGCCCTGGCACGGAACGCCCCCTCCACCCATGTAGCCCAGCGTAGCCTTTCAGCCCAACCCCCACCCTCCTGGACCGAGCCACATAGTTTGTGCACGGTCCCCATTCTATGCTAGGAAATTTTTTGCAAAATTTGTACTACTACTTCATGTCACTAAAGTCATTTTGTTTACGGTCCAATATAGATGTATTAAGAAGAAATTATGTGTTTGACTTGAAATTTGTCTAGGTGAGCAGTTCATGTCCTGGCCTCGCATTCGTTAGGATGCCGGTTCGAATCCCCGTTCGGGCATCCAGATTTGGATATTCCATGGTTTCCCCAAATCACTCCAGGTGAAAGTCGGGATGCTTTCTTTAAAAGGCCATGGTCAAATTCCTTCCCGTTCCTTGTCCTGAGTTCCATTCCACCTCTAATAACCTTGGTGTTGAGGTGTAAAGTCATAAGAAAAAAAATTAAATTTGTCACTGATGTTCCTGAAGGCATACCATTTGCAAAAAAATGTACATGAAAGCCAAAAGAAACTTACCTTAGACATGATGCAACATGATAGCTACCACATGCAACAGTGTTACCAGTACAGTTTAACTGCCATTTCTCATTACATGTTTAATGGTTACAGTAGTATATGAACTTAGCAGGAATTAATGTAAAATTGTTGGAAGATTCTCGTGGTACTATCTGAATACATTGCTATGCCGTTGTAATGAATGTAATTCAGCGGCCAAGTTTTCACGAATTTGACAGCGGTATATGTACTACGGAACTACGGTAGCTCATAGGGGTAGAACCACAGCATTCATAGGTTATTTGGTAGTAATAGAAAGCAGACATCACACTGAGAAACATATTTATTATTTTGGGTGAACAATCCGTAAACAAAAGTAGCAGTAGTAATTTTTTTTTGGCATTACTTAGCACTGTTCACAGCTGATGGCCGCTTACAATTGGTCGTGGTGTTCCATAGTCAATAGCTCATTGGCTATTTAGTTTTATTTATTTACTAATCCACATATTGCAGTTACTAATTGTTTACTGAGTAATAAAATTGGCTTGGCAAAACATTTGATTTAATGAGCAAAGCTGTAGAAATTATTCTTCAGTTTGTTAGTTCCATATTCATTGGTTTATATTTCAGTTCATTATCTTATATTTCCTTGTGTGGCTATATTTGCTATCAAAATCATGCATACAAAATGAAATATTTATAAAATATTATTTCATCAATAATTGTCTATGTTTAGTTTTCAATGCTGCCTGGGCCACAATAACGATAGATATGACATGAACATTGGGTATTTTGCAATATTGCTTACTATGGTTGTATTTCACAGTAGTCCATGCTGCATTATGATATAAACACTAAGGAATTCGTTCCAGTACTACTAGTGTAAAATTATCAATACCACCTCATGAGAAGTTTTATTAATGCTGAACCAAAAGTGGAAAATTAAAGCTCAAATATACAGCATCTTGCAATTGGCTAGCACAATTAAAAAAAGAATAGTTCCATATTAAATATTGTGCAACGAATTTTACAAAATATTTTCAGTTGAAATATTTTACAAGGTGAAATGTAGGCTATTTAAATGTTAGAAGTAGTGGCATTCACGAAATTTATTGGTAAGTGGCCACTAATACACTGATATATCGCAACCAATCGGAAGTGGCCATTAGTGGCGAATAAGACTGTGAAACACTAAATAGTGCAAACAAAAACTACTTCTGTTGCTTTTGTTTATGGACAGTTCACCCAAAATAAAAGTTTTAGGTGTGATGTTTGCTTTCTACTGCTACCAAAATAAACTTGCAACTCACTGTTGCTTCTCCTTGGTTCTAATTGCTATTAGAACTAAATTAAATGAAGTGTTTTACTTGTCCTGCGTACTTATTGTTCCATGCTTTTTCATTCTGGTCCAGGCTGCACCAGAACATAACAACTATGCCAGTATATTGCTGCCCAAAATCCAAGTAAGCTTAATTTATCAGTGAAACTAAGTTTCTAATGCCTTAATGCTATGGCCATTTTGGAATAGTACTTAAACAACCTATATCAACCAGCATTTATGGTAGACAGTTGGACTATTTTACTTCATTATTATACATTTTGGGGCTTTAATAAGCAGGTTTTCATAAAGAATGCTGCCTAAGGAACATTTGTACCACATTTCAGACCACATAGCAGTATTATGTATGGAAATATGCACATTAAAGCCACAAAATATGTATATGCTAATGATGTAAAATACATTGCAATGTGGATGGTTGCATACACATTCTTAAGCAACACGTACACTTTTACTATGGCACAGGACTTATTGTGGTATCCTGAAAACTTGCCAGTGATTTTACGAGGGTTGTCTGTAAAGTAAGGTTCCCATTGATTTTTCACAATGAAAAACATGCTTATTTGCTTTGAATTATGCCTTTTTGGAAAGTTTAGACTTTTCCCCATTTTTCGACACGATTGCCATTGAGGTCGATGCATTTTTGTGTGCGGTGTACCATCTTCTTTACGTACGAGTTGTAGAACTGTTCCGCCACACTGCGAAGGTAGCACCTCTTCTTTCAGCTCCTCTCTGGTTCTGAATTGAGGCCACCCAGGTGTTTCTTCAATTCAGGGGCTATGTCCGGGCTGTAGGGTGGGGGTGTGGCAATATCCCATCCAAATTGGTTGAGAAGATGAGCTGTTACACGGGCGGTGTGCCGTGATGGAAACGCACTCCCCTTGTACCCCACCTGGACTCCGGTAAACCTGTGGGAACCTATGACGAACCTGGCAGCAGGCCGAGAGGACTGAGTGAATGGGTAAGGATGGAGCATAGAAGTCAATCTGGGATTGGAGTGAGACATTCGTGGTAGAATCATCAGGGTGAATGATTTCATAAACATACACTATGTACACTGTTTACTGTCACAAAATATACCAGTGGTATGCATTAAGACTACTGCTAGATACTGATTATAATGTAAGGTGGTATTGCACTACGTTCTGACATCCCGCTATGCCGTATACTTGCAAATAAATGGTTGCTGATGATATAACTGTGGGGGTATGACCTTTGCTTTGAGCACGGCGAGAGCTTCTGCGACTACAGGAGATTATTTTGACCAGTATCCCCAGCGATAGGCGGTACGATTCGACGCTGGCTTTCCACCTGTTACGTGCTGTACATCTTCTCTTGTGTGGCTGTGACTGAATGATGAAGATTAGACTAGACAAGACACCCTTCGATGCCCGTGCGTAGGTTTTTACGTGACCTCTCACTATGGTCCCAAAGTGGAGGGGCAAATTGTAGATCAGTGATGAGGCCGATCCATTCGGTCATCTGCCCAGCTTTGCACGGCCATTACGCACTTTTAGCACTCTAAATCCCTGGTCGATGCCTTTGTCCGGTTTCTTATCATGCAATATGGCACCCTCATTTTTTAATTAACAAATATGTAACTCTTAGCCAAGTGAACTACTCTGTTCGCTACAAACACGCCTCTCCTCTTGTTTTGAATTGTGGGACGCAAGTTCTTCAAGGTCGCATAGTAGCGGTCAGCGATGATTTTTTTACCAGTAGGCACGAATTTGCACAGCGATAACCCCTTCCTGTCCAAACACACGCTCACTGTCACTTTGCTGTCAGACTGTTTGCTCGAACTTCCACAGCTTCGGTTACTCTGGGTGTCCGCACTGACGGGATTGTTCCTTTATATCTGGCATCGTGCTGAGGACCAAAGTCTCTCCCCAGTAAAAATTAAATCCAAGAATTCTTCGCCATCAGTTTTATAGGCTTGAAGAAATTCACGGACAACTTCAACACGTTGCCATTTATGGTCTTCCGTAAGCATTCTCGAGATCCGTCTTGCACAATCCTTGTCATACTCTAAATGGTGTGTCAAAATTTTGTTTGTAGTAGTCTTTGATCTTTCAGCATTTCTTCTTCAACTTTCACAGTAGTTTCTTCCGAAACTGTCAGCCGCCCGGGATGCTGTTTGTTGTGGACATCTGTACGTCTATCTTTGAATTCTCTGCACCATTTGCACACTTGTTGTACGCTCGTACACTTTTGTCCGTAGCCTTCACACGATTGGAAATGAATGTCCCCCGGCACAGTGCTTTTTGCACGCAATAAACAAATTACAGAACGTAATTCGCACCTGGTGGGCGAAGTGAGTGGGAGTTCTGCTGTAGAGATGGGTCGTTCCTGAGTGAATCAGTTCTTTTGAGCAATTCATTTAAAAGAGCGAGTGAGCAGTCACTCACTAAAAAGTGAAGGGTAGTTCTTCTAGGTGAATCAGTTGATTCCGAAGATCATGAAGAGCTAGCACACGTGGGTTTTGTGGACTGGAGAGCTAAAAAAAAAAGGTCTACTATTTGTGTTGAAGTCGACATAAGGGGGTATTATCAACGGAAAGTGGGGGTATAACCGGATTGTGAGGGGTGAGACCTAAAAAAAAAAGTCTCAAATAGAACTGAGCTACTGAGCAAGTGAACCATTCAAAATAACTAGTTCTTTTCATTGAGTGATCAAATGAACAACTGCTCTTTTTAGTGAATCACTTTGCCCACCTCTACTCTGCTGCTCAGCCGAGACTGAGCGTCGCAGACAGTTCACTGGGGGGGGGGGGGGACCGAGCTACACGCCAGTGTTGCCAGATCTCAACTGCAGCGTCTAGGGTACCTTATTTTAACGGAATACTCTCGTGCATTTGTTATTGCAGAGAGCAGCTACATGATTAGAAATGGTGGCCGAACTTTACTGGTATAGCTATTGTGTAGAGTACCTTTGTGTGGCATCACATTTAATGTACATTTCTGTTTGCTTTCACATACACTGTACCGAGTGTGGTGGGTGAGCTTTCGGGAGAATGTGGGTTCGAATCCCTGTGTGGCCACCTAGATTTTGGTGTTCCGTTGTTTCCTACTTCAGGCAAATGCGAGGATAGTTCCTTAAAAAGAACCATGGCCGAATTCCTTCCCTGACTCTAATACAAAATTTCTTCTTGGTACCTCTGTCTTTGACCACTGCTGTAGTGTGTGTGTGTGTGTGTGTTGTAAATGAGAAATATGTGTTTAACTATTCCATATTACAAATTTTTTTTTCAAAATTCCAATTTGCCATTAGATCCAGACTTCTGTGTTTTGTTTCCATATATTTCTGTAATCGTAAAATTAGTAACAAGTTGTTATATTGTTGCTTCCAATTGCAGAAACTTTTGTTGGGGTTCTGTTGGAAGTGTGATTATTTGGTGAGGTCACAGAAAGGATTATGGTTTTTTATTGCATTAAATGAAACAAGAGTACAAAGTTCGATTGATTTGTTCAAGGCTGGGCATTATAAGACGGTCGCTAAACTATTAGTTCTGAACTTGCTAGCAGAGATTTTAAATACAGCAAGAACTTCCATTAGCACTTCTTGTTGTGAAAGATAAATTGTGATTTATTTGAAATGAAGTTATTCTGCTTGATATGGTTCGTTATCTAGCACCTAAGCAAGGAGAACCACCCTAGAAGGGTTTGTCCTTTCACTCTGAAAATTTGTGTACATGTTCCTTGGACAATATAATTTAAGAATCTGTGTGTAATATAGCGTCGCCTCCCCCCCCCCCCCCCCTCCTCATATACTAAACAAGTAAAGCCCCTTGGAGGCAAACCAAAAAATCTCACACTATATTTTTTCTAAATATGGTTTTATTTCTCTGTGCTCAATAGTTTTGAAGGAATTTATTATGCTATGAAAAATAATTTGTGCTTGAATTTTTGTTTACAGAAGGGAGAATACATTAAACCATCTATTAAGGTTGGTGATGAGGTTTTGCTTCCAGAGTACGGTGGAACTAAAGTAGTGCTGGAGGAAAACAAGGAGTACCATCTTTTCAAGGAGTCCGACATCCTGGCAAAGATAGAATCGTGAATCTTCGTCCGCAGTGAAAGCCTTTGCCAGAAATCTCAGAACGTGCCGTGTAGTGTAATTTAGAAACGAGCACGAATTGTGCCGTGTCGAATGAAAGTCGTTTGAGAGGATGTGTGCAGACTGGTCGGACATTACTTGACTGGAACACAAATGTATCTTTTTATTTTTGCCAAATGTGTGATTTGTTTCAGAAGGCTTTATATTGTTTTCATACCTGTGTAGTGAATCATACTTGTTGCATATATTCTTTTCAATAAAATGTTTTGGGAAGTCTAGAAGTTTGCTAGTTATTTTTGTTAACTATCTTGTTAACTTGACTGCATTTGATCCAATAAGATTAAAAGACAGGATTGTACATAGCAGGTAAAATTTGACTGAATTGTTTCGTTATATAGTCCTCTTCATATTTCCAATTCCCATTTAGTGAAAAACAATTTCAAATAATACTAAAACCACTAAATAATGAGGCTCTTTTAATTTATGTACTCACTTTTATTCTTGATTCAGGAAATGTATCGGTTTAAATTGTTTGTTTTCATATCAATTGCTGTTGGATTGAAAGATGACCTGGACCAGCAGAAAAAAATTCATGCTGAAGCCATATGTGATTTTCTCGGCCTCCAATATATAAAAAAAGATAATATTAATCTCTGATATTGTTGATGCATCTTTGCAATTTATCTTCTAAGTCTGATATCAGGAACATAAACTGCTAAAACACGGTGAAAATAGTGATATTTGCAAATTTCATGTGATTTTTTGCAACAGGGTGTAGCTAAAACTCCAAGAACACATCGCAATGAATGAATTAATCAACATTACAAGAAATTTGTAATATTTTTGCAGCTTTAGTTACAGCTGTGCATTTTGGTGGTTTTAGCATCGTTTGTGATGTCTTTTTACTAAAACGTGAGTTGCAAACAAGATCACATCACAAAAAGGTAGTTGTTCCAGATTTTAAGAGGTTAGTGCCTTTTTTTGATGGGTAGTTGTACAGTGCCCTGAATATCTGTAGAGTAATCAAGAAAGGCTACATAGTTCAATAGGCAATAATCTAGTGAAGGTAAATGCAATAAGTTATTTTAGGAAATACACAATTTTTTGTACAAGTTTCTGGTTGAAGGCGTAACCTTGATACTAAATTTGGCACGTCATATGACAGATTCCAAAGTCCTTCATTTATTGGAGAGGATGGACCAGAGAAGTAAGGGAACTGAGTTTCAAAAATGTGGTGGGTCCAGTGGTTGAATATGGTAGTGTAGTATGGGACCCACATTATGGGTATCAAATACAGGAGTTGGAGAGGCTGCAAAAAGGGCCGCTAGATTTGTTTCTGGAAATTACTGCAGAACACAATCAGTAACAGATATGATAAAAGAGCTGGAATGAGATTCAATGGAAGACAGGAGGAGGATGAAGAGGGTAATGGGAGTGTACAAGGCGTATATATATTGGTGATGAGGCATTGAAAGATATTGGTGTAAGAATGAAAAGTAGTTCATGGAAGGGAAAAGATGACCATGACCACAAGCTGGCACTCGATTTCAGGTTTAAAGGAGTGCTGAGATTTTCTTGAAACGAGTTGGGTTTGATTCATGTTGCGTGGTAGCACTCTCGCTTAGTATTTTGGAGGACACGAGTTTGAATCCACATTTGGCCACGCAGATTTCAGTTTTTCATATTCTCCTGAAATAGCTTCATGTGAATGCCATGATGGTTCTTTCAAAACACTATGGCCATATTCCTTGCCTTCCCATTCCCTCTCAGATATAATGTAGGAATTAGGATAGGTAAATGAGCCATTTCCTAATTTAATTCCTTTTTGCTACATAGCACCTTTGATTTCATTGTTTACTAATCGGGAAATGATAGGAACTAAGTAGCAAATGGATTTACAAAAAAAAAAAAAAAAAAGGATAGCGAAATGAACAACCACTTACCTTAGACCAGGTGTGGGCAACCTTTGCTAAGCTGAGGGCGAAATTTCAGGACTTAATCAGGTCGCGGGCTGTAGGTAAGAAAGAAGTATATAGTAGCGAATAAAAAGCCGTTAAAAATTCACACATTTTTTATTTACTAAAATTACAATAGGATAATCAAACGTACAAAAAGCAAATTAACAAAAACAGATAGAAAAATCAAATGAAAATTAATGGGAGACTTGAGTTTGAAGTGTTATTTGAAATTTCTGAATCTCTCGGAGAATGGACTGAAGTTGGTGGAGGGCCGGGGGTTGCCCATATATGCCTTGGACGATGGTTTTGTGGCGTGAACAACACAAAAAACCGTGCTTCCGCAACGAGTCCCTATGGACAGGTTTATTATCTATTTATTAGTTTTTTTTCTATCTTATGTCTTTCTACCCCCCCCCCCCACTCCCGCCATGTTGTTTTTCCCCCCACCATGAGCTACCGCCTTGTTGGCTCACTCAGTTGGCTGCCGGCCTCCAACATGCAGCCATATCACTACTACTGAAGAAGGGCCACAGGCTCGAAAATTTTACTTTGGGTGTACATGTTTTTTTCATGTACTGACACCACAGGAATCCTCTTCTATGGTAATGCTTGCTCTGGTGGCAGTTTTCCTATGCATCGATCTTTCATTTTTCTCTCTACTAGTTTCAGCTTAAATTCTTTTTTGCATTTTTGGTAATTTATGCAGCTAATTTATTCCTCCCCATGACACCGTTACCTATGTCTGAAATAGAGTGCCAGCTTGTGGTCATGGTCATCTTTTCCCTTCCATGCATTACTTTTCATTCTTACATCAATATCTTTCAACGCCTTGTACCCTCCTCCTGTCTTCCTATGAATCCCATTCCAGCTCTTTTATCATGTCTGTTGCTGATTGCATTCTGCAGTAATTTCCAGAAATAAATCTAGCAGCCCTTTTTTGCACTCTCTTCAACTCCTGTATTTGATACACATAATGTGTGTCCCATACTACACTACCATATTCATGCAATGGTCTGACCAAAGTTTTGTAACCCATTTCCTTTACTTCTCTCGTATATCCCCTCATCACTCTCTCCAAAAAACGAAGGATTTTAAAACCCTTTTCCTTCTACCTGTCCAATGTGACTTGCCCAGTTGACTTTATCAAACATTATGCCAGGATATTAACATTTTAGGTCCTGATAAGAAATTATTACCCCCCCCCTTTTTCAATCTTTAGTTTTTTTTTGTCGCCTGTGTACTTAATTAGCCAACTCTTCAAATGGTTTACAACTCCACTTCTGTATGTAATGATCATGTTTTCTGGTAACAGACTACAATTGTAGCTGGAATCCCTTTTCACAATCATTGCAAAAATTTACATTCTCTTACAGTTATTTGGTACTACTGTAATGATATATATCTCAAATAAATAAATAAAATAAAAACTATATATTTTCTTTATATGCAGAACTTTTTTCAAATGTCTGAAATTAAATGTAGCAGATGGTTTCTCCATCAAATATTTTCTGAAAGCCCCTTGATGTAGTGAAAATTCTTTCGGAGTGTGGGAGTGTATATCCGAATACTGTCAAATATAAGGATAATTAACGTTTGTACCACATTTATAAAAGTTTTGTTAGGGTTAACGTTAAACATATTGTGTCAAACGTCTTTCATTTCTGGTAAGAATTGTGATTCACTGTGGATTATGCGAGCAGTAACACTGAAATGTGTGGACACAATCCTCACAAATGTGTGGGTGATCTGGACAGGATATCTAGTTGGGTTGGTACAAACGGGATGAAGATAAATGCAAAGAAGAGTCAGCTAATTAGATACACAGATAAAAAATTAAAGGTTCATTATGATTATAATGTGGGAAAAGAATTGCTTGCTGAAGACCTGAAATGTAAATATCTTGGTATTACATTTGATAACAAGCTTAACTGGACAGGTGGTAGGAAAAGGTTTCAAAATTCTGTATTTGTTGGAGAGAGTGATGAGGGGATGTATGAGGGAAGTAAATGAATTGGGTTACAAAACTTTGGTCAGACCATTGCTTGAATATGGTAGTGTAGTATGGGACCCACATCATGGGTATCAAATACAGGAGTTGGAGAGGGTGCAAAAAAGGGCTGCTAGATTTGTTTCTGGAAATTACCGCAGAGCACAATCAATAACAAATATGATAAAAGAGTTGGAAAAGGATTAATTTGAAGAAAGGAGGAGGGTGAAGAGGGTCATGGGAATCTATAAGATATATACTGGTGGTGAGGCATGGAAAGATATTGGTGTAAGAATGAAAAGTAATGCATGGAAGGGAAAAGATGACCATGACCACAAACTGGCACTCAATTTCTGGCACAAGGGTGTGGGAAGATTCTCTTTTTCAAATAACGGTGTCAGGGATTGGAATAAGTTACCAAGAGAAATGATGAATAATTTAATAAAAATGTTGAAAGAATTTAAAGTTGAATTTTGTAGAGGGTAAATGTAGGTGGGTGCAGGAAAGGGGGAAGCTAGGGGTGTAGGGAAATTGCCACCGGAGCCTGCACTCTATTGCAACTAAATTGAAAGTAAAATCATCTTAAAACTTGCTCTTTCTTTATATTTACAACGTTACTGTGCACATGATTTTCAGTGTTATTCTGAGATAACTTTAATGGCACAGCAATATTGCTTTGGGAACTTAGTGGCAAAATTCAGTGACCTCGTTGCAACGTGTAATTTTGATGTGCATCACTTTGAATATGTGACAAAGTGATAAATCTCGTTCAGATTACACGTAAAACCAGAGCCAGCCGCATCAAGTATGGAATGTGACAAAATGGAACACTGTTACTAAACACCTGAACTACCCTTAACGACCTTGTGATCTTCAGCCTTGGACATCGATGTTTTAATGCTTAGTAAAGAAGCCCATCACTTACCATAGAAGAAAGGGGGCAGAGGAATGGTGTAGAAAAAAATAAGCGTGTACACTCGGAGAAAGATAGATTTGAGCTGGAGGACGCAGGTTCAAAGCTCTGTCCCGACATCCAAATTTGGGTTTTCTGTGGTTTCCCCAAATCATTCCAGGCATATGCCAGGACTGTTCCTTCTGCAGGCCATGGGACAAATTCCTTCCTGTTCCTCCCCCCCCCCCCCCCACAATCTTCCCACCTGTAATGACTGACAGCAATGTGTAAAGCAAAAAAACATTTTTTAGAAGATCCTTTTTTTTCGGTAAGAATTGTTACTCGTTTATTACGAGAATTACTTTAAACTGGCAGAGAACGAAAGGTGCTGTAAAAAAAAAATTAGTATAGTAGAATAAATCATCACTTACCTCAAATGATCAGCTAATACACAAAAAGATGTCAGGTGTAAACCTGATAATTACAGTGTTAATTGTGTATGTTATCATTACAAAATGACCTGTAATGATGGTAGATGTCCTTACTGTGCCTGGATGTGATCCTTGAGGCTTGCAGACAGTGGTTGTTATACAGTCTAGTTTACACAGTAAAATAATTGTAACTTACCACAGATGAAAAAACATGAACCTAAACGCACTTCACAATATTCCAGTTAATAACCTTATTCATGTAGGAGATGAGATGTGATGTGTTGTGGGGGTTATCAACCTGAATGTTACAAAGTGTTTTTCTGTTCATCTGGCCTTCCATATGTGGTAATTGATTTTCCCTATACTATATTATTATCAAAGTAATACAGAAGTGTATATGACATTTAACTTTGTAATGAGTTTGATGCAAAACAGCAGGTTCTAAATGCAAAATTTAAATATACCTATTTCATGTCTAAGTGCAAATTATTGTTTTCATGCACACTGATGTGCCAAAATGTGTGATAACTGCTTTAGCCTGGAAAGTGTAGTAACTTGACGTGTCTCAGACTTGACTAGTCGGAATCTACTGTCTCAACATCCAACTGTATCTGCGTGGTTGTGGTAGGTGATATGTCTGTGGAAATTACCACAGAACACAATCTGTGACTATTATGATAAAGCAGCTGGGTTGGGAGTCACTGGAATGTATAAGGTGTATATTGGCGATGAGGCCCGAGCGGATGTTGGTGTAAGAATTAACGCTCCGTCGTAACTGATAGAAGTTAGTGGATTTTGTAGTAAAAGAGTTTAAAGACTACACTTGATTTTCTTTTTCCTTTGAAGAATAATTTATTCTGTCAAGGTTAGAAGCTGACCACAGGCTATTTGACAATATTGAAAATATATTACAAATTGTAGTCATTTGCATAGATTAATGCTTAATGAAGCTATATATTTTTTCGTTTGCAGTTTCTAAAGAAAGTTGGATTATTTTTTATATAAAAAAGCAAAATAGATTTTTTTTTACGTAAAATATTGCCTTTTCTCTATGTTACTGGTTGAGAGGATGTGGTGGACGAATGGTTATGCTCTGACCTCGCATTCTGAAGAACATGGTTTTGAATCCCTGTCTTACCGTTCAGATTTTCCATAGTTTACTGAAAACACTCCAGGCAAATGCAGGGATGGTTCCTTCAAAAGGCTTTTGCAAAATTGCTTGCCATCACTTGCCTCCAAAACCACTTTCTACTCTCATCATCTCTTTGAGCTTTAAATCCTCTCTTCCAGTGGTTGACAACCCAGTTTCTCTATCCACCACTTGTGTTCCGTGGTAATTCCCTCTACAGTTGTAGCTGGAATCTTTTTTTTTAGCAGTGTAAAAATTATCATTGCCTTGAAGTTTTTTTTTCAAATTTGATACAATAGCTCAAATAAATAATAATAATAAACACTGTGTAGTTTCTGCCTAAATTCTTCTTTATTTCTTGAAGTTTTTTGAAATATATGAGAGAAATTAAATATACCTGTTTGTTATTCCATCAGATATAAGCCTCTGGATGTAGTGAAAATTCTTTTATAGTTTGGACCACTTTATATCTGAACATTGTCAGACAAAAAAATAATGAATGTTTGTTCCACAGCTTTATGAAAATTTAGCATGGCGTAAATTTCAAAATGTTGAGTCAAATAACATTTTCTTTTTTTGGTAAGCAGTAATGCTAAATAGTAATATTGAAATAGGTAGATACAGTCCTGCCTAACGTAAAAAACAATCTTAACATGTTACCTCGTGGTCACTTGAGGTATTGATAGTTAATGTTGCACCATAGAAATGAGTCATTCTTGCTCGCCACAGATTGAGCCGGGAAACTTTTGGCAGTACATCTAAAGCAGCTGTCGTCCTAAGGAAGCTTTTCCTGGATTTCAGACTTTGTCTGGGGAGTTGATACCCGAATAAGGGATGAGCAGCATTTTGATTAGCCTTGTTTCTTTCTGACATTGCAGCTACGTTCCATCTTATATCAGGGGGAGCTATTCCTACCAGACAGACTATGTAGTTTTTCAATCGGCGTGGTTCCAAGGCAATCTGTTAGAATTCTGCAGATTTCTTGCAACGATACGTCTGCTTATTTGGCATAAGCAGAGTTGTACCAAACAGAACAGGCATATTCTACAGTGCGTTGCGATGAGAATCATATTAATGCAAACAATATTTTAAAACACATTATTTGTGCATCATCACCGTTGTAACTACTATCACTCGTGTACTTGTCCAAAGCTCGGCCAACAAATTTTCAAATTCCCCGGAGTTTATTAGATTACATATTCTATCTTTGGGGCATGAAGGCCACACATAGCTATCGTCTCTACAACTCAAATTATAAGCTTTTTTAATACGAGTGTGGCCCAGAAACTAATGCAGCACATTTTTTTTGTCAGCCGCCAACAATGGTACAAATGCGAAATTTTAGATATAAATTCTTTGAAGATTTCATAGTGCGTGCACAAAGTTTCAATTTCTTCCAACAGATAGCGATCTTCCGGCAAGGGTTAAACATGGTGTCTGTGAGTGATGTATGTTATGGGCAGTGTGTCGTCACAGAATTTCTCACTACGGACCAAGGAACGGTTGGAAACATTCACAAGCGTTTATGTGCAATTTATGGAGCATCGGCAGTCACCAGAAATACGGTTAGTCGCTGGGCACAGACGGTGAGGCCATCTGAAAGTGGTTCTGCAGAGCTCCAAGATTCGCAGGCTTCGGGAAGGCCGCCCACGGCTGGAACACCTGACGAGATGCACCGTGCTGATGTGCTCATTCGCGAGGACCGACGCATAACGACTCGGCAGTTGGCGCGGGAGCTGTCAATCAGCAAAGGAAGAGTGGGCGTAATTATCAGTGCTCTTGATTATGGAAAAAAGTGTTCCACGCCGTCTAATGGAGGAACACAAGACTCAGAAAAAACATCTGTTCTGAGTTGCTGCAACGTTTTGAAGCTTAGGGGAAAGCCTTGTCCCGGATTGTGACAGGTGATGAATTGTGGGTTCACTATTTTGAGCCCGAAACAAAATGGCACCCGACGGAATGGCGCCGTCCTGACTCTCCACAGAAGTAAAAATTTAATGCATCTCTGTCCGCTGGTAAGCCCGTGATCTCTCTGTTTTGGGACTGTGGTGGTGTCATACTCATTGATGTGATGCCGAGAGGCACCACCATTAATTCTGAGGCATAAGTGAATGAACACATTAACCAAACTCAAGAAGCGCTTCCAGTGACTTGGACGCCATAAGAACCCAGGTGATTGTTTGCTTCAACAGTGGCAACACACACCCTCACACATCACCAGAGTTGGACGGTGTTATCCCATTGTAAGGTTTGCAAGTTCACCAAAAGCACTCCTACTAGCCATCCTCAGCAATAACACAGTTTATAAACCGATTTTGAAGTCATTTGTGTTGGACTTAGAAATTTCGAGAAGAGTAATTGTCAAGTTACCTGTATTAATTTCCACAGTGAAAACTCATCATTAGAATCATTTTAAAGTGTATTTATTATATCGGGAAAAATTTATTTTAAGAGATAATTCAGTGTGTTCACATTTTGAAACACACGATTAGAAAAGTAAAAATCTAAGATTTGAAATATCTTTGAATTGAGTAAAGCTACAGTTGAACTTTTATCAGTGGCTATAGTCAACATTGTCCCAAGTAATTTGATAGTAAAATTAACTAATTTGGCAAAGTTTAATTATCAGTTTTAATTAAGAGATAAAAATGAACTTTTTAACTACAAAGAATACAGGTGAGAAATTTTTATCAGTAGATATCCCAAATTCGGAGGATCACAAATATATAATGGTTTCGGTAAAAAGTTTAAGCATTTGTCAGATAATAGAGTTTTAAAGGTATATTGTCGCTAATTGTTGTTGGAGTTCGAGAAAGTCTGCCAAGTTTGTCATGTGATAGACTTCAATTTTAAGCTTATAGAAGTACTTTTGAATGTTAAGTTAAATTAAAATAGATAGAACATGATCATAGGAAACCCTTGTAAAAATTGCAAGTTAAACAATTTTGTACTTTAGGAGATATTAACTAAAGAAAAAAGTTGCTGACATCATAGGCCATGGCAAGCTTATAGAGGGCCACACAGCCACCATGATTTGTCTCATTCTTTCGCTGGAAAGCGATCACGCAACTCCGTGCTAGTTAGCGGAGCGAATTTCTCCATGCGGTAGTAGTTTCGGCAAATTCCAACATGCTGCAGTAGTGTACTCACTAATGTTAGGGTGACTTAGTGAGTTTGTCTTCTCGTACGAATCTTAGCCTGTAATCTTCAATGAAACTGTTGTTTGATGTTTTATCTACGTATCTGGTACCGAAAATGTACGAGTGACCTTTTCCAAGAACATAAGTATTGTGTTACACCGAAACTGTGTCAAGTGACTTTATTTCAATCGCCCTTCGTATTTGGGTTTAATATGAATGCGTGGCGGCCGATTTCTTAAATATTATAGACACCAGAAGGTCATGAACTTAGCTGTTCACAGTTCAGGTTAAAGTGTTACACCCCCCCCCCCCCCATTATCATCTTGGCCTGACACCATCCAACCTATAGTCCTGACATAAGTCCCCCAGACTTTCACTTGTTTGGGCCATTGAAGAATGCCATTCGGGGGAGACATTTTGAGGATGACGGAGACGTGATTCGCACAGTGAAGAAATGGCTTCGTGAACAGAACAAGGAGTGGTACCGCCAGGGCATACATGCCCCTTGTGTCTCGCTGGAGGAAGGCTATAGAGCGAGAAGGAGATTACGTGGAAAAATAGGGAGTGTAGAAGAAACATCATTATTTCTTATGTATAAGTCTCATTGTGTTCAATAAATAATTGTCGAAGGAAAAAAAATGGTGTATTAGTTTCTGGGCCACCCTTGTAACAAATAGCACTTGCCTTTATAACTTGCTGGTACCTTTTACTCCACATTAATACATGCAGAAGCACTTCACATATAATGCTGACTGAAGGAGAGAATAAATGTTGAGGTGCAGCTATTCACACGATGCATTGACATCACACCACACGCTCGCGCGTGTTCAGTAGAGAACGTTTTAAAACTTGTTCTTTCTTATAAAAATCATTTCATTGGGTGTATTCCTAACATTACTGTGTGTATGCTTTACGCAATCTTGGTGACATATAGCAATGTTCAGGTCCCTCATGCAACCAATAATTTTTCAGGCTAATACTTTGATCATGTTCTCTGTTCAGATTGCAGCAACACAGGTGGAATATGCACCAAATTGAAACTCGGTTACTTGAAAGACAAACTATCCTTTAGGCTCTTGTGATTTCCAGTATCATAAACATGTGTCTTCTATTGTTAAGTATTGCAAGTAAGTCCATCACTTACCATGCGAAAAGGGACTACGGTGTAGAAACAATCGTCTGCACGCACTCAAAAAGATAAAACCGAACAGGAACACTCCAGCCTCGATTGTGGGAGGACGGTCATCCAGATCTGGGTTTCCCCAAATCATTCCAGACAAATGTCGGGATAATTCCAGTTCGTCACCCCCAGTCGCTTCCCCCTGAATGTTGACAAAGCGTAAAGCCACAAAAGGTAAATTAAGGAAATTATTTTTTCCCAGTGTGAATTGTTACTTTGTACTGACTCAACACAAAAATTATTTTCAGTAAGAATATGCATTTAGATTTGGAGGGGGAAAAAAAAACGGGATCATGGGATAAATGATTGCTTACCAGAGTTGACTGTTGATACACAAACATTTTTTTTTTTTTTTTTTTTTTTTTTTTTACTTATGGCTTTATACCTTGTTGACATCGTGGTTATTAGAGGCAGGAAGGGGTTGGGGGACAAGGAACTGGAAGAAATTCAGCCATGGCCTTTTGAAGGAAGCATCCCAGCATTTACCTGGAGTGATTTGGGGAAACCATAGAAAACCCAAATCTGGATGCCTGAACACGGATTCGACCCGCATCCTCCCGAATGTGAGGCCAGAAACACAAACAAAAGATATGAGGTTTATACCTTACAATTACAACGTTAGCCGTTTATTTTATGTATCCAGGTGTTTGTGTTTAACACATAATGAAGACTGTGGCCAACGAATTAGGCCTTGGCCTTTTGAAGAAACCATCCCTGCATTTTCATGGAGTGATTAGCGAATGTCTTGAAAAACCCAAATCTGAATGACCAGGCAGGGTTTCGAATCCGCGTCCTCCCAGGGTGTTACCATTATTCTTGGTGAGGAAAAGGTTGTCTGGTCTTTCTGTGATCTTTGTAAGCTTCCAGTCATAGTACTTGTTGTAGAGTTTAGTTTCAATGGTTAATGAGAGATAAAGAACATATTGGAGAGATGAAACGAACAAAGGAGGACCTGTATGCAGAAAAACTAACTCGTCGGGCAGTACGAAAGAGCACATACTGAGGATTTGTGACTGCGTATGCAAAGACAACAAGACTGTGCATTGGAGCTTCTGATTGTGTTCTGTCGTAATTGTAGCTCAAATCCCTCTCCCCAGCACTGTAAACATACTCATTGCCTTAAAGTTTCTTCCTATTTGTTACTATTATGAAAATACACATCACGTAAATTAAAAAAAACTCAGTATAGTACTTGCCTAAATTCCTCTTTATATCTTGAATTTTTTGAACTGGATGAAATTAAGTATAGTTCATTGTTTCTCCTTCAGATATTATTTTATGAAAGCCACTAGATACAGTGGTTTTTTTTAAAAAAAGTGTGTGCCTCTGTACCTTGTAACGTTCCCACCCGTCGTTCTAATTAATTTTCGGCTACTTTATTAATTATTTATTATCGGACCTCTTAGCCGAAGATTCTTTTCATCATTATCAACCGGTGACGGGTTCGAGGGAGACAGTCACAAAGAAATAAAGTATGTGGATAATTATGAATCTCACAAAATTAAATTTGTATTCTGATCATTCACTTTCATACATTGGTCTATAATTGAAATAGGAACACAATTAGGCAAGTCTATACAGTTATCCTGATATTGAACACATGGAAATCAAACACTTTCCCTTAAAGTTCTATGTTTCTTACACCATAACTTGTAGCGAGAGTGAGCCTACAGTACACAGAGAGAGAGAAAATTTGTCTTACATCATATTGGCAGGCCGGCGGCGCAGACAGTCATCACTTCGATCACATCGCCAACTGAGCACAGACTGAACAACACATCTAGCAGAACTGACCAAGACTGAGGGCCCCTGGTCCCATTGTGAGGCCTTATATAATATACCCATAACGGTATTCGGGTGGGCTGATCTTCTTCTGGGGGGAGTTTTACCGACATTGGATTCTTACTTCCCCGTTGGTGGGAGGACCATCTCTGCCAAATGGGAAGGGAATACAGAGTTTAAGCGACCCTACCCCACCCGAGGGGTAAGTTTTGTTTTTGTGGGATGGCGACTGTTCAATCCTTATTCCCGCCAAACTCTGGGCGGAAGCAGGGTGCCCGAACTTAACCGCCATGACAGTAATTTGTAGCCACTTGAAAATCTTAGAATAAAAAAGAAGCTCTTCGCCTCACTCTCGTTAACTAATTGGAATTACTTAATCCTATCCTTATCCTAATTAAATCATACGTCTTAAAGTTCCTAATTATGACTTCAAATGTCTTGTGACATCACAACCTGAATACTGTAAGACACAAAACTAACCAATTTTTGTTACATAGCTTTGTCAAAATTTTGCCAGATGTTAAGTTAAGCCTAGTGAGTCAAATAACATTTTCATTTCTGGTAAGCATTGTTTGTGATCCACTGTGAAATATGTGGACACAGTCCTGATAAAAGTAATAGAAATGATCACAAACACTGCATACATTTCTAACATTACTGTGCAAGTATTTCCGCTGTCTCCGTGAAATGATTTTAATGACTTTGGGGACTTGCCGGCAGTATTCAGGGCCCTGGTGCAACCAGTTAGTTTGATGGCTGTTGTTTTGATTACGTTGATCTTAGTTTTAAAATTTAGGATCACATGAAAATCTTAATTCTAGATAAATAATATTTTCTTTTATAATTTTCTCTTACATTAAATTTTTTTTTCAGATTTATCCTTTATACATACAACGGGGAAGGGTTTAAGATGTATTTACCACCATCCGACACATTCTTAAATAAAAGTTATTTATTTGTATCAAATTTTGAAAACTTGATTATCTTTTTTGTTCTGTACAATGACTTCTATTTGTATAATTAACACTCGTGCAAATAAAATTTATTCAAATCTTCATTAATAATACAAAAAAATTAAAAATAATCTCTGTTGACTGATTCTAAACTTTTTTTTTTATATCAGTTTGTGGATCTGAAAAGTAGTTTTTGTTTTCTTCCTACACCTATGAAACACATCTTAGATTCTGATATTTCTCTTGTTGGCTAAATCATGCATGTCAAACTAATTGCTTAAACTATGATCTAATTCCGAGACATTTGAGGGTCTCCTTTAAGTTGTCAGTTTTTCAGTTAAGCTGGTCTCTGGTTTACGTGTTCCAACTTTTGATTTGGAACTGTGCTGTTCTTCTTCGACGTTATGACTCTGTCGTAACAGGATGCACGTAACTGTTAACAAAACCACCTGGAATGAAAAAAAACACCAAATTCATTCATCCAAAACATAAAGCTATGAACAGTATCCAACACTTAATACGTTTTGTCAAATAATCTGGAACAAGCGATTTTCAGAACAGATCCCGACACATTTTTTATAATGATTAATTGACTTTCGGGTTATGCCGCATTGTTTATTTCATAACCTGAGCTTTCGGCTGGTATCCTCCAGCCTTCGTCAGAGATACTGTTTATGTTGACACAGCAATGAGCACAGAGTAAAAGGCCGCTATCTTCGTTGATGTTGTTGGCGGAGAGACTTAAAGAACATATCCGCCACTACAAATATAACAACAGCGACGAATCCGCCGTAGTCCGCCATGCCATTAATACCGGGCATGAAATAAAATTTCAAGAAATGAGGCTACTGTGGAGAGAAGACCAGTGGTGGCCCCGACGGGTGAAAATTTTAAAGCATACCAACAACATCAACGAAGATAGCGGCCTCTTACTCTGCGATGCTTGGCGCTCGTTGCTATGTCAACATAAACAGTATCTCTGACGAAGGCTGGAGGATACCAGCTGAAAGCTTAGGTAATGAAATAAACAATGCGGCATAACCCGAAAGTCAATTAATCATGAACAAAGATGGCCGTGGAAGTCTGAGGAATCATTTTTTATACTTGGTGCCTTCCTAAATTATTGATGTCAGAAATTTTATTTATGTACACAACTTGAAAAATTGTATCTTCAATTTAAAATACTCTAACCATGAAGTGCATTAAATTATGGTTGCATCAATCCATAATTAATCTTTGAACACTCCAGTCACTATCAAAATGCTGTAAATTCTTATAAACCTTATTTATAACTGTCATACATTTCTATAAGACTTATAAAAACTCCTAAGTGTAAGTGGGGGAACAGGAAGATATCTCAATGGGTAAGAGGTGGAGGTGACAATAATTAAATTTTACTTTGATGGTTTTTACTTTAATTCTATTCAGGCATACACTATCTAGCAATTTGCCTATACATCTATTTTCCCATATAACTCTTTTAGTATAATCTCCCCAGCAACCTACTTTGCACGTTTACAAACTTCAATTTTAAACTCCTTCAGTGTTTTTGGTAAGCTGATCATCACTTACGTTTGTTATTTAATCGAATCCCCTTGCCCACAAAATCAATTTCCCCACTTCTCGTAATTCTTCTGGTAATACCCATCCGGGCCTCATCGCTAGTACATGCCTTGTACATTCCCAACAGCTATTCACCTGCCTCCAGGCTTCCAGTTAATCGCATTTCAGCTTCGTTATCATATCAGTTATTGATTGTGTTCTGCTGTAAATTAAACAAACAAATATAGCTGTTCACCTTTGTGCACCCTCAAAACCTGTTTTTAATACCTGAAATGCTGGTTCCAAACATCAACATATTAAAGCAATGTTATGATCAATTCACTCTGGTACAACCCCTCATCCCTCTCTCCAATAAACTAGGGATTTTGTAACCTAGTTCTATCACTTGCCCAATGTGCTCTAATCCATTGGGTTTACTATCAAATATTTACTCTTCAGGTCCTTAACAAAAAATTTATTCCCTGCTATATATATATAAATAACATTCAGTTTTTTCCTTTATTCATAATAAACTGACTTCCTTACTTTCACCGAGCGTGGTGGTGTAACGGATAGCGTTCTGGCCTCGCATTCGGGAGGACGGCGGTTCGAATCCCCGTCCGGGCATCCAGATTTGGGTTTTCCATGGTTTCCCAAATCACTCCAGGCAAATGCCGGGATGCTTCCTTAAAAAGGCCATTGCCGAATTCCTTCCCATTCCTTGTTCCCATCCTTTCCCGTCTCTAAAGACCTCGCTGTTGAGAGACGTAAAGCAGTAAAAAAAAAAAAAAAAAAAAAAAAAAAAAAAAAAAATCCTTACTTTCACCTCCATTTCATGTCGATTTGCAGAAGTGGACATCCTGCCCAGGATCTGTTTAGTCTTTTGGAATTACCGTGGGCATATTATGCGGTAGGGAGGTCAATTGGGACTGTTTAACTGAGACGTCTCGTATATTTGCCAATATGCAGTATACGTCACCGACACGACTCTCAAAGGAAAGGTGTTACCGGGAAAATTGTCGCAACAACAGTCGTTCTTTAAAATTCCAGTACCACTGGGACTACAAACGAATGGCAGACAGTGATGGATTACGAGTATGTAGTTACTCAAGGAGCGTTGCTTACAAGAAGAGATGCCATTGCTACGGCTACGCTCCCCACTGCTCTCTCAACTGCGTCGAGATGCTTGTTGAGTTTGAGAGCGCAGCCTTCACTGCGGACGTCACGGGACGTCAGAGTGCATGGGTCAGAGTAGTGGCAGCACGTGACAGGTAGTGAGGAGTCATTCCAGCCACTGGAAGCGACGTAGTCGTCTGGACGTCGCACTCCACAGCAGTCGCCCTGGAACACGGCAACCGCAGTGGGACGTCAGAGTGCACGGGTCAGAGTAGTGGCAGCACGTGACAGGTAGTGAGGAGTCATTCCAGCCACTGGAAGCGACGTAGTCGTCCGGACGTCGCACTCCACAGCAGTCGCCCTGGAACACGGCAACCGCAGTGGGACGTCAGAGTGCACGGGTCAGAGTAGTGGCAGCACGTGACAGGTAGTGAGGAGTCATCCCAGCCACTGGAAGCGACGTAGTCGTCCGGACGTCGCACTCCACAGCAGTCGCCCTGGAACACGGCAACCGCAGTGGGACGTCAGAGTGCACGGGTCAGAGTAGTGGCAGCACGTGACAGGTAGTGAGGAGTCATCCCAGCCACTGGAAGCGACGTAGTCGTCCGGACGTCGCACTCCACAGCAGTCGCCCTGGAACACGGCAACCGCAGTGGGACGTCAGAGTGCACGGGTCAGAGTAGTGGCAGCACGTGACAGGTAGTAAGGAGTCATCCCAGCCACTGGAAGCGACGTAGTCGTCCGGACGTCGCACTCCACAGCAGTCGCCCTGGAACACGGCAACCGCAGTGGGACGTCAGAGTGCACGGGTCAGAGTAGTGACAGCACGTGACAGGTAGTAAGGAGTCATTCCAGCCACTGGAAGCGACGTAGTCGTCCGGACGTCGCACTCCACAGCAGTCGCCCTGGAACACAGCAACCGAGATACTGCACACACTCTACTGGCAGTAATAACAACAAAAAGTAAATTGTTTATTGATAACTAGCGGAGTTCCCGGTATAGTTGGTATAGATTTACCTGTATCCTATTTTTATTCCTGCAATGAGAAACATTTCTACAAAGTTTTATAAAATTCACGCCAACCATTTTCGGAATTAAAACCAACCTAGATTCCCCCCCCCCGGTACCAAGAAATGGGTGGGTTGAAGTTTATTTGCACGTACACTATTTACATTCATCCGAAAAGATTCATGTACTTCAGCTTCGTCAATTTGGTTAAGAAACTGCATCACTACATTACTGAACAGTGCTAGATTATGTTAGAAACTCACATTGGATTCAATTGCGGAGTGAATGGATATACTTTTTGATCGGAACACCAGATACTTTAACTCCGCAGATTCAGTCTTTTATACAAATATCAAAAGTGAATACGGAATAATAATATCGTAAACAGATGACTAATGCTGCTGGCCAGAGACATTGTCCAGAGACTGTGCTTAAAGAATATCTTGTTTTTACGGCTATCTGTGGTGTTTAAAAATTGAATATCATGAAAGAATCTTCAAGTTATAGCTATCTATTGCGTTTAAAAATAGAAAAATGCAAATTAAAGGTGGGAATACTCCAAGTTTTTTTTAGTGTGCAAAATATTTATTATTGTAAAGTTATCTTATTGCGTTCATTAAAGGCTATGGTCAGAGACATTGTAGTTGTGAGTTTAGTGTGAAGAATGCAACATCTAATCCTTATATCTTTGGAATTTGTCATCATACGTTTGAAATTCCATTTAATGCTCCTGCGTTATTCAACGTTGAAACATAAGACATGCCAAACAACTGAATCGAGATTCTAAGCTTTAAAACAGTGAAAATCCCATCGAAATCTGCTCTGCAGTTTCCGAGTCTATCCGGTTTTATAGATATAGATTTAATCCACTACCCAACTCCGTTACATAGAAATAACATTTTCCACTATTTCACACCTAACATAAGATCCAACTTGTGGTCATAGTCATCTCTTCCCTATCATGAACTACTACTATTCCTCTGCCAGTATCCATCCAAACCTCATCTGCGATATAAGCTACATGCATTCCCAGCGTTCTATTCACACCCTCTTATATTCCAATGGCCTCTAAATTCAGCTTGTGTAACATATCAAACAAAATTCATTGCTTTTCTTTGCACCACCTCAAACGCCTGGGTACCCAAGTTGAAGCAAGGTTTTGCAGCCTGATGACCCTAGCCATACTTTCAAATAAATGACGGATTTTGAAAAGTTTCCATATTGCTTGGCCAACATGTCATGCCCAATTGAGTTTCTTATCAAATATTATAAAGATATTTAAACTTAAGGTATTTAACAAGCAGTCTCTCAGCTGTGGCCTAATTGCAAACATCCTCTATTTTCACAACTGTTTTCCTCGTGATTACGCAGATTTCAGGAGTCGTCGTTAATGTTTCATTGGTTGTCTGTTTGAATCCTATCGTTTCAGTCATCTTGCTGTGTGTTTCGTCAGGTGTTGGAGCACGAGGCAATGATTGAGGCTCACATTCTGCAACGCCCTTATTGATAACGTCAACACTGTGGCAGTTGGCAAGAAACGTCCCCTTAAAAATTCTTCTTTCAGAGAAAGCAATATGCAACATTAATATTAACAACAAAATAATAAATAAATAAAAAATTGAATATAAACCTGCTATATGGACTCCTATTCTAGCTTTAAATATCAAAGTACAACTTCAAAAATTTAATAGTACTAACATAAAGGAATAAAAGATAGACCAAATCTAATTGAATTATCTACACTAGAATAAAACTGCAAGCAAGATGGTATTACACAGAAATTTCCATATTCATTTGTAGATGTTTCCAAATTTTTATACCTAACAGTCCTGATCACAATCTGTGTAAACAGCTAATGACTTATATATACTGAGGGAGCGAGCAAGTAAATGAAATCGTTTTATGGTAAAATTATGGGCAACCGGATCAGGATGTGGTTGAGGTGTTTTCTGCTTCTAGGAAAACTGACAGACAAAACATACTACTATCGTTTCAGGATTATGTTTCGCTTTATTTAATAAATTATTTATTTAATACATTCTTCAAAATTTAAAACCTTAAAGTCAAGTCTGAGTTTTTATTGTTCCAGTGGAGTAAAACCTTTGTAGTGAGGAAAATTCATCTCGACAATAATAATTTTTGGATAAAGGAAACAAAGAAACTGCCGCGAGGCACTGAAAATAAGATAGGATAGGGAAAAATAAACAGTTACCCGTCACTTACCACAGATGAAGACAGGAGGGCGAGACAAACCCGTAAAACCACAAAAACATAAACGAATTGCACAATATTTTGACTTTAGTCTTAGTCACGTGGGAGGCGAGACATATGGCAGGGGGAAAGATGTGGTCACATCCCAACCCACCACATGAATGAAGCACAGGCGGAAAACGCGTGGTAGTGGTAGAATTGCCGGGAAAGGGGGGGGGGGGGGGGAATAGGCTTGACCAGCGATAAAAGTGAAACAAATCAATATAATCTTTGTGTAGCATGATTTAGAAAGTTATAATTGAAAATAAAGGGAGATAGAAGAATTTAAATATATATATATATGAAAATAAGATAGGATAGGGAAAATAAACAGTTACCCGTCACTTACCACAGATGAAGGCAGGAGGGCGAGACACGTAAAAACACAAAAACAAAAGAATTACATAATATTTCGACTTTAGTCTTCCTCATGTAGGAGGCGAGACATATGGCAGGGGGAAAGATGTGGTCACATCCGAGCCTGCCACATGTCTCGCCTCCTACATGAGGAAGACTAAAAAGTCGAAATATTATGTAATTCTTTGTTTTTGTGTTTTTACGTGTCTCGCCCTCCTGCCTTCATCTGTGGTAAGTGACGGGTAACTGTTTATTTTCCCTATCCTATCTTATTTTCAGTGCCTCGCGGCAGTTTCTTTGTTTCCTTTATCCAATATATATATATGAATAGATGTAATGTACATAAAAAAATAACCGACTGTAAAATGAAATGAGAGATGGCAAGTGACAGGTTTAACGTAGGTTTAGGCCAGGAGTGTGTCTGGTGTCAAGGATATGTTGATAGGCTAGTTCCCATCTGCGGAGTTCTGAAGGGGTGGTGGTATTTGGAAAAACTCTAATAGCGCTGACTGTGAAACAGGTGTTGAGGTTGTTTGAATTATGGAAGTTCGCATGAATTGCCACGGGATGGTCTGGGTTGGAAGTATAAACGGTTTGCCTGTGGCCATTCATTCTGTAGGAAAGTTGATGAGTGTTGAGACCAATGTAAGAGGCAGTGCAGTGGATGCAGGTGAGTGGTAGCACATGTGGCATGTCCAATTATAGGGAAAGAATCGCCTGTGACAGGCTCCCCACACTTGCTTCAGCAGACCGCCCAATCTGTACAACATCTTAGTCCACAAGTATTTACCTGCCGACTCCCCTAGACCTCCACAGGGATCTTTCCCGTGTAACAGACCCCGCTGTAGAACTTGCAGCATGCACCCTGCCACCACTACTTACTCTAATCCTGTCACAGGCGAATCTTTCCCTGTAATTGGACATGCCACATGTGCTACCACTCACCTGCATCCACTGCACTGCCTCTTACATTGGTCTCACCACTCAACAACTTTCCTACAGAATGAATGGCCACAGGCAAACAGTTTATACTTCCAACCCAGACCATCCCGTGGCAACTCATGCAAACTTCCAAAATTCAAACAACCTCAACACCTATTTCACAGTCAGATCCCGCTCAGCTCCTTACCCTTATCAAGAAGGTCTTTGACAGGCGAGGAGAGACCTTTGACCCAGAGGTAATATTCAGACAATGCACAATGATACATGGCAGGATCATTTTTGATCCTAAGCAAACCTGGCCGCATTGCAACATACATACAAGGCACCCTTAAATATGTATCATAATATTAAATTAGCGCAAATAAATGCAAGGCGAAGTAATTTGGTGTTGCAAGAGGTGAGGAGGCTAGCAGCTGAGGAACAGTGGGACATAATTTGTATCCAAGAACCGTACACCAAAAATGGCCAAATTCCGCATATGCCGGTGACTTCTCAAATAATAGTAGAAGAAAATACTCCTATGGCAGGACTAATAATCCTGAACAAACAAATTACTGTTACTAAAATCACGCAATACTGCGATGAGCACACAGTATGTGCGGAAGTTAGCACTGATTGGTGCAGCATGGTGTTAATCAACGTATACTTTCAGCATAAAGACCCGACTGAAATTTATATCGACAAGATAAGGGAGATATGTACGTGTCTTGGAAAACGCAAATTCATCATCACAGCAGATGCAAATGCCAAGTCTGAACTTTGGCATAGTGCATATGTGGACGAAGCCGGAGTTATGGTCGAAGAACTGATAAGCGATTTAAATTTGGAAATTAGGAAAAGCCAATAATCCGCCCACGTATAGAAACGAGACAGGTGCAGAGTCTAACATTGATGTTACACTCACTTCGCCAGATGTAGGGACCATTCTGCAAAATTGGAAGGTTGAAGATAACTTAACGAGTAGTGACCATAATGTTATAACGTTTGAATTGGCGAGAGATAGACTCGATGCCAAAGAAGGGGTAGAAAGTGGCAGGTGGCGCTATAACATAAAAAATGCCGACTGGTGCAAATTAAGGAGAGTGTTTAGTCTGCCGTCAGGTCTCCTGGAAAGTGACGATGTTGATGCTATAGCAAGAGGTATTAGAAATTCCATTCAAGCAGCAATGAAGGTGGCGATTCCAATAAAAAGACCTACAAAGTTGGGAGACAAACCGTGGAGCGACCGGCTACAAAAAGCACGGGCGGAAATGCGCAAGGCAAGAAGAGTATACCAACGTTGTTTGATTGCGACTGAAAGGCCCGCCCTTCTCGACCGGTACAGGGAGAGGAAAAGTGCTTTCCGGGAGCTACTGGTACAAACAAAGCGGCAAAGTTGGGAGGCCTATGTTAAGACAAACCTTAGGTCGGACCCCTGGGGTATCCCCTACAAGATAGCAGCTGGTAAGATACGGCCTCCAACCATGTTGTCGACAGTGCAGAGGGCTGACGGGACACGAACCACTGACTGGGGCACGACGGCGGAAGTACTGCTACACGAACTCTTGCCAGACGATGAAACAGATGCAGAAACGAACGAACAAAAGGAATTACGTACCAAAGCAGAGCGTATCTATACAACAGAGGTGATAGCAGATGAAATAACCGTAGAAGAAGTGATAAAAGCGATAAATACAATGTCGAAGAACAAGGCCCCCGGGCCAGATGGAATAGCGGCAGAGGTACTCCAGGCTCTAGTTGTTCAGTTAGCTCCACCGTTGTGCAATCTGTTTAATAAATGTTTACAGCAGGGAAGAATCCCTAATGCATGGAAACAAAGCGAGGTGATCATTTTACAGAAAGGGGGTGGCAAGGATCCGACCCAGCCCAAGTCCTATCGGCCTATTTGCCTGCTCAACGTACTTGGTAAAGTTCAAGAGAAAATTCTTGTCTGGCGCCTACAAGCGCATAGGAATATAACAGGAATGAATGTAAACCAGTACGGATTCAGAGCAGGCAGATCGACAGAGGACGCTATAAACAGAGCAATGCAACTGGTTGGAACATGCACTAGTGATTATTTACTGGCATTATCCGTTGACATTAAATGGGCTTTTGATAATCTCTGGTGGCCAGGTTTGTTTGCTCGGCTCAGAGAATTAAAATGTCCAAGCAATATATACAACTCATTTAGGGATTACTGTAGAAACAGATATGCCAAACTGAAATGTCCACGGATGACCATTGAGAAAAAATTGTCTAAAGGGTGTCCTCAGGGATCGGTATGTGGCCTGATATTTTGGGATATATGTTTTGAAACTATATTGTGTAGACTGGAAGGACTAGAAGGGTTGTTAGGCTTGGTGGCCTTTGCTGATGATCTGCTTCTGCTGATACAGGGAGGAACAAGAAGAGAAATTGAGCAGAGAAGCAATACCATCCTGGACCAACTTGACAAATGGTGCACGGAGGTCAAGCTTAAGCTCGCACCCCAGTAGACTCAGTATATAATTCTACGCGGAATCCAACGATCAAGGTTAACAGAAACAGCATAAAAAGGACAAGCAAGTGCAAATATCTCGGCATTACCATCGATGAGCGTCTAACATTTATTGATCATATAGAAGAAGTGTCCAGCAGGACGAAGGTCGTTATGCATAAACTCATCAGCGTTGGTCAAAGACGATTTCATCTTCCCATCCACGTGATGAGGCTCTATCATGACGCTATTCTGGCATCAATAGTGAGCTATGGAGCGAGTGTCTGGGCGAAACATCTCAAGAAAGTTAAGCCAAAAACAACGCTTAGAAGAGCCCAGAGGGGAGTCCTTTTAAGACTAAGTGGTGCATATAGCACCACCGCAACAGATGCTTTGACGACGGTTTTAGGTGTCTGGTCCCTAGACATGATGGTAAGAAAACGTGGTGCAATATACTGGCTAAAGTCCGGTGATAAGAGAGCAGCTGAAGAAATAGTAGGTCGACCGGTGGCAGCCAAAAAGGAAGTCATGTCGGCCCTCCTACAAGAATGGCAACATCAATGGAATATTAGCAGTACAGGTCGGAGAACTTACGGCATCCTTCCAGATATCAAAGAACGGTTGGAACTGCAACATCTAAATCCTTCCGCCGGCTTAATACACTTCATAACCGGACATGGTCCTTATAACAGTTTGCTACACAGCAGGGGCCTCAAAGAATCGAGTCTATGCGAGTGTGGAGCGGAAGCGACACCTGAACATGTGGTTCTCGAATGCATTCTTCTTGCGGAAGCGAGGGAAATAGAATGTGAACAACTAATTGGAAAAGAGGTTCGAAGTATCATTAAAAACAGGGCTGACTGCGAAATTCTGATTCAAATAGCAGACAGGATTTCTATGCACTACAAAACAAAATACCTTGAGCAGTTAGCAAGCTCGAGAAGGCACCAACAGTGGAGAAATTAACTTCTAAGCATGGCAGTGAACATCGAAGGATATATCATAAACAGACACAAGAACAATAGCACCCTTTGGAGACCGATGCACCCGGCTATTCCAGAAGATCCTTCTGATGGGCTGGACGCTGTGTTACCGGAGGACACCGTTTTCTGTTGGAGGCCGTTCCTCAAATACTGGACCGACAATTATTACAGTATCCGTAATTATATAACGAAACATAATAATAATTGATACTGTAGTTAAAGACTTTTGTTGAAGTGCGTGTTACACAACGAAACATAACAGTAAACGATACCGTAGTTAAAGACTTCTTTCTCCTTAACATTTCGCTGCATTCAAGTCTTAGTCAGCTTATGGTATGCGGCGGATAGCCTGACAAAGCATTACTACATCAGCAGGAAGGTATAATGCCTACTAAGCGGCGCGGACATTGACTGCCAAGTGTTGCATGCCATGATGAAGAGGAAAAAGAGACTGTTATTATACTTTATTATTGTTTATTTTTCTCACTTGGAAAAATTAAAATGATGTGGCAGCAAAATGGAAAGGAGACAGCTATCAAATTAAGTTCCTTACATAAGATATAAAAGAAATTATACAAGAGGAAACAAACTGTGACTTGATAGAACAAAGGAGATGTAATACACCTCCTCAGCACCGTATTGACCCAAATAGGATTTGGGATTCACAGCCACTGGAAGCCGGTGGCGAACCCTCTGAAGACCCTGGACGGTCTTGGTCATTCCAGAAATCGCATAACCGCATCTGATGGGCCAGACCTCAAGGAATTCCGGAGGACATGGATCCCACTAAAGATCTATCCTAGGAAAATTGACTTTTATTCTGTAGTTAGCAGTAGCGTAGTAAAATTTGTAATAAACTAGTGGTGGTGGGTTAATTAAGGGGTTATGTTACTAATGTTAGTTTTCTTTTATTAAAAAAAATTAACCTAAACATAGTCAAGCACTTAAGTTTTTGTAATAAAATGCCTATACTTACAACAGTAACTGTAAACAACAATTCACTTGATTTCGCCAGGTAGCGGAAATCTATGTAACAACTTAATCATATTGTTATTGTAAATATGGCCTAATTTAGATACTAGATGTTAGGCTGTAAAAAGTTGTAAATAAAAAATAAAAAAATTCACAGTCAGAGCTATTAGAGTTTTTCCTAATACCACCACCCCTTCAGAACTCCGCAGATGGGAACTAGCATACCAACATAAACTTGACACCAGACACACCCCTGGCCTAAACCTATGTTAAACCTGTCACTTGCCATCTCTCATTTCATTTTACAGTCAGTTATATTATATATATATATATTGAACATTGGATAGGATAAAAAACCACCGCTTACCAAAGAAGGGGATTCCAGTGGCGTTGGTACACGAAAAAAACACGAACACATATATATATATATATATATATATATATTTAAATTCTTTTATCTCCCTTTATTTTTAATTATAACTTTTAGAATTATGCTACACAAAAATTATATTGATTTGTTTCACTGTTATCGCTGGTCAAGCCTATTCCCCCCCCCCCCCCTTTCACGGCAACTCTACCACTACCACGCGTTTTCCGCCTGTGCTTCATTCATGTGACGGGTTGGGATGTGACCACATCTTTCCCCCTGCCATATGTCTCACCTCCCACATGACTAAGACTAAAGTCAAAATATTGTGCAAATCGTTTGTTTTTGTGTTTTTACGTGTCTCGCCCTCCTGCCTTCATCTGTGGTAAGTGACGGGTAACTGTTTATTTTCCCTATCCTATCTTATTTTCAATAATAATTTCTATTATACTTGCCCTGAGGGGTCCTACTATATCAGTCTGGAGCAGACCCTAATGATCAGTGTTCATTGTATCCTTAATTAAAATTTCATTAAAAATACACCTCAGTTAGTTTTGTGTAACACAGCTTCTTCTTTTCTTTATATATATATTTCTTTGGTCCGTGTGTATGTCACTGAACTATACCTAAATGGCTGGACTGATTTTTATGAAACTTTGTGCGTGTGATTAGGTTGATTTGAGAATGGTTTAGATTCACAATTTGATTTGCAAAAGCCCACCCCTCTCCCCACACAAATCATCAACCAAGATAGCGGCCTTTTACTCGGCGAGCATGTGGCAGAACAGAAATATTTCCATA
This sequence comes from Vandiemenella viatica, assembly GCA_031002005.1. NCBI lineage: Eukaryota > Metazoa > Arthropoda > Insecta > Orthoptera > Morabidae > Vandiemenella > Vandiemenella viatica. The sequence continues at coordinate 4,548,957 of JARYHS010008074.1, forward strand.
AGAAAATTATATTTTTGATCTCTGAGAGTAGATAAAAACTAATAATACATATACTCTTAGAGAGAAAAAGCAATAAGTTGTAAGTTGCTATGGAGATTAGGACTCGAGAGTTGTTAGTTATCAGAGTAGATGAGTAGATTGAATGCTCGAGATAATCATTGCTTAAAAAACGAACCTGTATCTTCTGAGAATAATCAATTTCATTGTAATTCCTAGTAGATCCGAATGATATAAAATAAACAAGTAATTTGGATCTAAAGAATTGAGTTATTCACAATTATAATCAGTCAATCAAATCAACGACAAGCGACACTAAGCGGTACAAGCATTGACGACTGTTGACATAGCAACTGTCGCTATGTCAAAATAAACAGTATCTCTGAAGCGCGGCATAACCCAAAAAGCTATTAACAATGCTACGTCTTCGTAGATGAGAAGGAAATATTGGTCGACATACACGGAATGCACAAATAGTTCTGAGCAGCAACATTAGCTGTAATTACGTTGAAATGTAACCTGGACCAAAATGAAAACTGATATTCTGTATCAAAGCAACCAAACCACCCCATTCTTAGAACTGAACTGCTAAATCACCATTTAGTTTAGTACCGGAAATGGTCGACGAACATGGAATCCACAAATAGTTCGAGCAGCAATATTAGGTGTAATCAGGGGCAGCCCTAGGGCGGTGCGAGCGGTGCGACCGCACCGGACGCCGTCATATGGGGGGTGCCGAAAATAAGCAGAATGCAGCGACTGATCATGTGCGCAAAAAATGAAAATTAAATTCTATAATAACCCAGCTTGCTGTTCACATATTGTTGTAACACACATCATCCAGAAGGGTTTATAAAAGTAAGAGTTTCATCTTAATGCATAATCGTATGGTATCATAGAATTAGCATTATTCAAATCATGAAAATCACAACTTGTTCCAAAGTTAGCACCTTCCGATGCCATGTTGCGCCTCCCGCACCTGTTTTCTGCCTTTTCGGCTATAGACTTGAAGTTCATGCATGCGGGTACATGTGCATGGGGCGAGGTTCAACCTATTTATCTCTTTTACCTTATTAGATCCTCGGTGATTACAATTAATGTTGGTATCGTAAATATTTACTAAGCTTATCTCTCTTTTACAAACAACACATGTCGCAAAAAAAAAAAAAAAAAAAAAAAAAAAAAAAAAAAAAAAAAAAAAAAAAACCTGTATGGCGCACAATACTTAAAAAGAAAACAAAAGCAAGACGAAACTGAGAAGGCTTCAAAATAACAAAAAATATTTTTTTTTTTTAGTAGTCGTCTGAATGTTCGTCATCAGAACTAGTTCAACACAAGGCGGAATAAAACTTTTAATGGAAGTTTTCAGACGAGGCTCATGATAAAGAGTAGCATGTGCGAGAAAATTTATCTATGGCTGGAACGTCGTCTGCTGTTCAAAAGATTACATATGGGTATACAAGACATACCACCACCGCCGCTTTATCAAAGTACAAATTATGACGATATTTCAAAATTGTCGCTCATTCACCCTGCTGGCAGAGATGGAATAATTAATCGAGCAACGAAAAATAAAAATCATGGACGTCATTTTTCAAATATGCAATATCAAAGAGTAACACCAAATGGAGAAAGTTATAAAAGAGGATAGCTAGTTTATTCTAAGTCTGCAGATAAAGTATATTGTTTATAAGTTGTTTATTCAACAGAAGGTCTCATTTTTATTTGGGAAAAGGAGGATTCGACGACTGGAGTTACTAATCAGAGCGTCTCAAAACTCACGAAACTTTCTCAGATCACAATCACACCATGCTCAGTTGGATAGAAGCATTGATTCCATTAAATAACTTCAATATACTAGACAAGCATTTGTAAATACAGTCTGAAAATGAAAAATCACAGTGGGTTGCTATCCTCTAGTGAATGATGTCTTGTTCAGAGGAAGCTTTGGATCTGAGGAACTAAATGCTTCTAATGATGGTAACTTCCTGGGTATATTGCAACTGCTAGGAAAATAGGATCCTGTGATAATCGCTACAGTTCTTCATCACTACTCTTCAGTTCGTTACGCCCTTCTGAAACGAATTATTCAGTTGCAGCAGCAGATGTCTTGTCATTTAGCCAGATCGTGGAGCAATTTGAGTTCATAATTACAGTGGTGACTTGGTATAATACATTGTTTCAAGTAAACATTGTAAGCAAAGGATATGCGGACTGGAAGTGTATTTATGAAACTCTTCATAGTTGCTGAAAAACAGTTCGGCATTTGAGAAAGAGTAACGGCTCTGACAACAGACAGCTACTAGAGAAATTGATTCTCAGACTGGACCATTTACTATTATTAACCCAGTCAGATGCCGAAGAAAGTAAAGATTTTTTGAGTATGAGCCGTAAATGAGATAGCAACAGATCCAGATGAATTGTTTACAATGAACGCTACAATTGAGAATGCGTTGATCATTACATTTGTACAACTTTCCAAAGGAATAAGCAGGATTAGCTTCAGAGTGGGGCAAAAGCAATGAAAATTATTTGTTGAAAATGGTTTTACCTGGGGAAAAAAATTATATGCATTTAACCCTGTATAAGCATTAGTCTTCAAGGGTTCTGGAAAAATTTTGGCAAAGTTTATTTTTTGGTATTAAAAATGGAAATTTTTATTTTCATATATTTTTATTTTTATATATTTTTAAAAAATATTAAAAGCTGTGAATTTGACGTTTAAGTGAAGTGAGCAATGTGTTCGCCATAGTACCTTAAATAAACCTTTTCAAACATATAGTATTCCTTTCCATTGTTGTTTCTCATTCATACCGCTGCTATCGATACTAATCTTTCCAAGGTTAGAGTTATCATTTATAATGTTTATCTTTTGCCCGGGGGTTTGCTCAAGTGGAATTCATAAAGCATTCATATACATATTTGTATCCGAATCCCACGGGAACTGCTGTTTGGGATAAAAGTAGATGGTAAATACATTATTCCAAATTTATCCTATGCAGTTTAGTCTTTTCGACGTGAAACAGTAAAAACATCTAAGCAAACAAACTTTTAAAATTATAATATTAGTAGGATGTAAAAACTGTATATTATCTTCAGTCTATCTATATGGACACCTTAATTACGAATAAGCGATTGCTCATTTGGGGCGCCACCTGAAAACCTTGCTAGTGGTGTAATTAGGTTGAAATGTAACCTGGACTAAAATGAAAACTGACATTATGTATCAAAGCAACCAAACCACCCCATTCTTAGAACTGAGCTGCTAAATAACCATTTAGTTTAGTACCGGAAATGGTCGGTACGAAATCAGTAAAGCTTGATACACATGAATCTTTTTGGACTGATAAAAATAGCATGCGGGTAAATCAACTTCAACCAACTCCTTTCATGGTAAGGTGGGGGTGAATCTAGGTTTGCTTTAATTCCGGAAATGGATGGCGCGAATTGTATGAAACTTTGTACACGTGTCTCGTTGCGTGAATAAAAACAGTGTATGGATAAATCTACACCAAGTCTACCGGGCAACGCTGGGATCTCTGCAAGTCTTCTAATAAATACTGTCAGGCTAAAGATTATTTCACTGACATCTAACATCAGTTCCAGATCGGGATAACAATAATTCATCCTTTGGGTACTGCCTCTGCACTAGGTTCACGTATTTCACAGATGTAAAAATCAATTTAATAACAGAAAATATTTCTAACATATTGATGAAAGCCCCAAGTTGTCAACGATATGCCGATCTTCTGTTGAGAAAGTTTATGATAATAGGGTGATTCCGGATCATGTTCCAGGTCTTCGAGCGATGTTCTGACTTAAAGTTTCCTAGCTTTTCAGACTATACATCCCCTGATATAAATTCTTCTCGGGTTTGCCGCCGAATCACATTTTCTACTGTCGAGCTTTCGGCGACTTTCACTGCCGCCATCATCAGGACTGTTGTGTCTGAGGGAACAACAAAAACTGGAAAATGTGATTCGGCGGCAAACCCGAGAAGAATTTATATCGATGATACGCCGAGAAAGACTTATATCTCATATACATCCCCTGGTTTTATTGTAAGGGAACCAAGATAATAATCAGGATTTAATTTTATTTGTGAATTGGTACATAAATTTTGTCATTGTATGTGCGAGTTATAAGTCGCTGCTAGTAGCCAGCGGAAGCACTATCACGCGATAAGTCACATGGTGACGCCCAGTGTCAGCATTTCTAGGCTCGGTAAAAAGCTAGCCTACACGCTCCAGTCGTTCTTCATTCTTTACGAAACAGCACGCAGCAAACATGTAGTCGCTTACAGAAGGTAAGACACGCAGCAAGCCTCGGTTTGATCTCCAAGTCAGTTGACTGCTCTCTAAGTTATTTAGTTTGTCTCCAAAAGTGTTCAGTCTTTGTTATAATAATTTCTAAGTATTCGGTTGGTTTGAAGTTGGATAAAATGTCGTAAAGTAGCTCAAACTGCCCCGGTGTAACTTATTCGGTTGATTAGGCTTCCATTTATTTGTGTTGGTAGAAGTTGCCGCTAGTTATAAGAATTATTCAGTCGCCGTTGCAGTTCAGTGAATATTGTGTATGTGAGGGAGAGCGGCCTATTTGAGTTAATAAGTGATTGATTGTAGGAAGCATTCGTTAAAGTAAAGGCAGTGATTATGTGATAACCTTGAGCAGTAAATTCAGTTTAAGAATGCAAAGATGTGTCATTTTCTCTTCAGGTCAGTTAGTTGGAATCGAACTAAAATGTATGTTAGGTTTTTATATTAAATGGTTTGTAACTTAATCCGCACTGTTTGGTCTCCATAACACTCGTAGACTAAAGAATCCATAGCCCTCAAATCCTGATATTGTATTGTGTTTCATGATAATAATGTTGATTTAGTATTTTGGAACGGAAGTTGATACTATAAAGAAGAGTGAACGAAGTTTTATTTCCAAGAGGTAAGTAAGTATAAAATCAATCGCAGTTTGGTAATCTCTGCGTAATCAAAGATTATCTGGTGTCAGATCCTGATATAAATTGCTAGAATTAACATCTCCTATCTAATCTCCTCCCCCCCCCCCCCCTTTCGGTTGCAAGTTAAACTTAAAGTTAGATGAAAATCTTTAGTAATGTTGGATAGTTAATATAATAGCAACCACACACTCTTGTCACGCCCCTACATTATACAGGTGCGGGCATGTGTCAGGAGCTTAAACTATTTCTCCAATGCGGCCAGCTCGGAAAAGATCGTGGGTTGATTCTGTACCGTCTGCCAAAGTAAACGAAAAGTATGCTGTTTACTTACCAAATACTGCAGCATGTTTAGCGCTATCTTGACAGTTATAGGCTGCGGGTAGACCTCCACAAAATACCTTATCCTCTCTGTCACCTTTTGCTGGAGGTATTTTTTGTGCAAGTACCCAAAATTGTTAAACATGCCGGCAGTAAGGGCACAGCATATGATGACGTCACGGTACTGGAACAGAGGAGAGTGCCTACTAGATGCATAGCACCATTTGCAAATGTTATTTATTTAGTTTAATAAAATTCAGTATATGTGCCAGTCGCATAAAATGTTAATCAATAATTCTATTTATTTATTTACGACTTGTTTGGTGCACGCCTGCTGAGAAAGGTCCTCTGGGATGTGGAACATGCCATGGATAATACACACACATACAACATGAATATCAATCACAGTTAAAAACTATTATTTATCACAACCAAACAAATTTGTTAGTGAATTTTGTAAAAGTCGTGTCAGATATAATGGATATATGGTTGACACATATACATACAAGATTAACAACAATCATAATGAAGAGTGTTACAAATAAAATAATTAATTTTTACAACTACATTATACAAAAGGCATATAAGATAAAATTAATTCTTTTGTACAAATTCTTGGGTGGAGGAGTTGCCAATAAGATAATTCCTCAGTTATATTTAAATACTTATATATTGTCTGCAAACTGTTTATACTTTTGTTTCCAAATAATTATCTTCCCTTCCTACTCATTACTGTAATGTTTGTTATTTCTGTCCCTTGCGTTGAAATTCTTTACCTGTCAGTTGGTTGTAAAAAGTTAAAATGTTGTACCTGAAAAATAATCTCCTATGGTTATCAGATCTTCTACTATCATTTGAGTATTATAGCTTTCCCTCTGTGTACATACAGTGGTCTGCCATATTATTATACTCGGCACACGAAAATAAGATATTTTCTGATTTGTTTGTTATTGAGCTTGTACATTTCCTTTGTTGTACTAATATTTAACTTACTACTTTATGAGTATCCACACAAAAAAAGTTTGATGAATCAGTGATTTTCTTTACTCTGATCACAGATTTTGTGAAACTGACTTTAGCTGCAATTAATGCTTGGACCCTTCTTGACATACTTGAAATGCAAGTTTTGGTTAGTTCTTCCAAGTATGGGGTATTCCAAGCCTCACTTATTCTTTCTAAAAGCATATTCTTATTGGTAATTCATTCCTTGTTTAGTAATTTCTTTCTTCAGGGCCTCCATTTTTATTTTATTTTTTATTTTATTTTTTATTTTTTTTTTATCTTATTCATATCTCCAGAGTTCACAGGCCAGTCCAAGGTATTTATTTCTCAACTCTCTAAGAAGGCTGTCACTGATTTTGCCTTGTGGCATAGTGCTGAATCATGAAGTAAAAGCTTTATTTATAAACCATTTTGTTGGCCTAGGCAGAAATTCATTTCATAAAACCAACTCCTATTGGTCCCTCCTCATTGTGCCATTAATAATATACAGAGTCCCATTACCCTTGCTGCTGATCCCATACCATATCATTACCCTTTGGATAATACACATTCTTCATTAAATTTCTCATTGATGTGGCAAAGTTTTATCCTGAATGACTTTTATGGTTGACTTGACTGAGAACCAACCTGCATAGTGTCACAGTAAAAAAAATACACTAGCTATTCTACGTGGTAACATCAGAGCACTTGAAACTCTGTAGAAAGTTTTACAAACCTTATTAAAATCTTCCTCTGGCCAATTTTTGTACTTCTTTGCCCAGTGAAGTCTTTTCTGTCTCATTGCAGCTGTCAGATTTGGTTTTGTCAAAGGAGACATTACTTCAATCCCATTTCCTTGAAACGTAGCTCAGTAGTTTTCTGTGATAAAGCAATCCCAACATTTTTAAGCATTTCAGTTACCACCTTTGTTGGTTTTTGACAGTATAATTCATTATTATTCTGTCAGTTCTGGATGAACTAAACCGTTTACGTCGACATCGTCCTTTGTGGCGTGACTCAAGAGATGTGTTTGTTTCCATTTTGTTGGTGATATCTCTCACTGATGTATATGAAACACCTACAATTGATGCAATTTGACTGAACTGACAGTGGTTTAATAATGTATAAATTCTAGCTTTCTTGCTGGGCGTTATGTCAGCTACTTTCCTCATCTCAATTTTTAGGCTAGAATCTGTTTAAGATAATTATAATTATTTTAATCCACTATCAAATATTATGGATTATTACTAAGTAATAAAGAATTATTATTTTATGATTGTACTAGCTGGTACCCATGACTTCGTTCGTGTTTGTAAATAATTTGGATTGACAGCTACCAACATTTAACCACCATAGTGCACGATGGGAAACTTGATAGCACTACCACACCAATGATCTACGTTATGTAGTTGTGGCAACAAAGTGACATATATGGAGACACATGTCTTTGGTCGAAATATGAAAATACCCTTGATTGGCCACTTTCAACCATCATATCTCCCACATTCCCACAGTTACTGAAATTTGGCCAACGTTGTGATCGACAGGTGACTCTGTGCTCGTTCCACACACAAACACCAGTGATCTGTACTAGATACTTTTGGCTGAAAAGTGATACACCATGACACATATGTCTTTGGTATAAATATGAAAGTGGCGCAGGTCATTCACTTTCAACCACCATATCTCCCACGCCTCAATAGCAACCGACATCTAACCACCATAGTTCATGACGGGAGATTCGATGTTATTACCACACACAAACATCAATGGTCTATCCTATGTAGTTGTGGCAGGAAAGTGAAGTACAAGGATACACAAGTCTTTGGTCGAAATATGAAAATGCCCTGCATCGACCACTTCTAACCATCATATCTCCCACAACCCCACAGCTATCGGTATTTGGCCAATGTTGTGCACGACAGGAAACTTCATGCTATTTCCACACACAAACACCAGTGATCTGTGCTAGGTAGTGGTGGCTGAAAAGTGATATATAGGGAAACATATGTCTGTTTATATATATATATATATATATACAGGGTGTTACAAAAAGGTACAGCCAAACTTTCAGGAAACATTCCTCACATACAAACAAAGAAAATATGTTATGTGGACATGTGTCCGGAAACACTTACTTTCCATGTTAGAGCTCATTTTAGTTTCGTTAGTATGTACTGTACTGTATGGACCAATTCCATGGCCCCCACGCTCTCCTGACCTCAACCCTCTTGACTTCCATTTATGGGGGCATTTGAAAGCCCTTGTCTACGCAACCCCGGTACCAAATGTAGAGACTCTTCGTGCTCGTATTGTGGACGGTTGTGATACAATACGCCATTCTCCAGGGCTGCATCAGCGCATCAGGGATTCCATGCGACGGAGGGTGGATGCATGTATCCTCGCTAACGGAGGACATTTTGAACATTTCCTGTAACAAAGTGTTTGAAGTCACGCTGGTACGTTCTGTTGCTGCGTGTTTCCATTCCATGTTTAATGTGATTTGAAGAGAAGTAATAAAATGAGCTCTAACATGGAAAGTAAGCGTTTCCGGACACATGTCCACATAACATATTTTCTTTGTTTGTGTGTGAGTAATGTTTCCTGAAAGTTTGGCTGTACCTTTTTGTAACTATATAAATATGCCACAATAACTGTAAATTACCCAGGAATAAAAGTAACACAGAATTTGTGTGCCAAAACTGTACAAGTTTCAGGCTGACCAACAACGATACAATAGAATTTCAGTGCTCTTCAACCAATTACAGCATAGTTGAAAGTTCTATGATTAAATAATTAAAGAATGGGTAAGCTAAGATGCCATCATAGCAATATAGCAATGTTTTCTTTCAAACAAGCAATTTACTTGTGTTGAGTATAATAATTTGGCAGACCACTGTAGTTGTGAAGCACAAGTATGAAGTGTTACGCTGACTATTCCAGAGTAGTGACCCTCAGCTACATTTCTTTCTCACCTGCTGCAGAGCTGTCGCACTGTGACACACGACTCCGTAAATCCCCAGACACCCGAGGACGAACAGCGAGACTCCGGTGCACACCGAGATACTCGACGCACTCTTGAAGGCAAAGACGCAACAGTCCGACAGCTCGGGCGACTCCTCGACGCTAATGATGTCCGGAGTGAAGAGGACGATCCCGGCAATCTGTGAATACGAGATAAACGACCACATTTCAAGCATATTAATTAACGTGACACAGGGAACAACACACACGAGAGACAGTGGAGAGGTCGCCTGAGGCGGGTCAGCTAGACGATGAAGACAGCTCCAGCTTGCAAGGCAAACAGTCACACAGTCGGTTAAATTATATATATATAAAAAAAAAAACGAGGAAAATGGCAGAATTAAGTGTTTCTCTAATGCATAAGCAAACAGGAGGTGGTGGATCCTACTCGAATATTACCGACGTCAGTGAAAAGACACACTGTTTACAAGTGGTGGATGGTTCAGATGAAGCAGTTAACAGAACTGTCCTACTAATTAACAGGAGAGTTGATATTCTTTCAGAAATTGTTCCCTCTCATTACAACAGTCTTTGTTTTTTAGACAAACATACATCTAAGGAATGACGGATAAGATTGGTTGGCTGCTTAAAAAGATGAATATCTGTCCTGTATACAAGGCCCCTAGGAAATTATCAAGCATCCTGACCAGCATTAAAGACGAGAGAACATTTGCAAACACCAGGAGTGTATGAAATTCCTTGTAATTGCGGCAAAGTACACACTGGAGAAACAGGACACACCGTCAAGGAGAGGCTCAATGAGCACATCAGGCATTTGAAAAATAACGACGCAAGCAAGTCCGCTGTAGTTCTACATTCAGCCGATAGTGGCCACTCAATTTTATTTGACGAGACCAGCATTACAGCCACTGAGAGCAGACGGTGGCCTAGGAGTATAAGAGAAGCGTTACGAATACAAAAACGGCCGAACCACATTAATGCCGACAGTGGTTTGCAACTTGACCATATTTGGTCGTACCTGCTCAGGAAAACCCAAGAGAAATGACCCCATCCTACCGCATACACTGGGCGCAGTGACGTCACCGAGGCTGATTGGCGCACGCTGGTTTCCTGCTACAATATAAGGCGACAGCGGCAACTGACAAAGCAGTCCTCTGAACAAGGCCACAGCGCGATGGCAGAAATGTCAGGTTTTAATAAATCGACACGGCTCGACCCAGAGAACCGAGATAATACATTCAGTGACCGCAGAAGCTTTCGTAAGTGTAATCATAGGTAAGGCTAGATCAGGCAAGTGAAGAAGAAAACAGTGAATGAGATTACAACTAAACAGCACCATAAGTAAATTTGCTGACTTTATGTGCAATGTTAGGACAGTAGTCTGAGATTTTCTTGACTATTATAATTATCACTCATGACTGTTGGTACCTGTTTTCAAAGTCTGTATTAGTACTTGCATTTTCTGATCATTGTACTCAACTTGTGGGCACCAGCAGGATTACTTTAAGGGACGTTGCATCTGGGTTTTTTTTATACCTTATATATGATACTTATTAACTAAGGATACTGAATTTATTGACAAGGTGTTGAACAAATTTACACAACTTAATTACCTTAAGTTATTATTCAAACAGTGAATTTAATAATAAACTTTATGTTTCTTAATCTTTTTCTGTGTATTTTCTTACATAGCAGGTGCACCCCCTTGCAGCCCCCTACCGGCACCCATGACTCAACTGTTCTTGCCTTATAAGCGTTGTTTCCCTGAACCAGCCAACAATTCTGCGGTCATACATCAGTTACTGGTTTTATATTAGTCCATTCGTTTTGTTTACTGGTTTGAAAAGCTTGAACATTTTCCGTTTTCAGCAGTAACAGTATTGGATATGGTAAGAAGTTACTGAGGATTTGAAAAAGGCAGAGATTTTATGTAACTGTCTAGTGAGACCATATCTCATCTTCAGTGCTTAACAGCAGATTCATTGTCACCATTATCCACGTATTATTTCTGATAATTTTACAATCAATAAAATGCGGAAAATACTATCAATAAGATATTCTTGTTAAAATGAATATTGGCTGTTAAAAAGAAATATTTTCTTTTTAAAAATAATTTAAATTTATAATAGCTTTATGCAATAAGGACTTTTGCATATGAATATTTTTCCATATTTAAAAAAATTGTACTAGCTTCTGAAAAAAAACCAAAAAAAAACCAACAAATTGACTCCATGGCGCAACTATATGTTGTCAGGACAATATTTTGACAGATTTTTTAAATACAGTATTTTTGAGTTATGACACCTTGAAAATGTGATATTTTGGGATATTTTAGTGAACTGTTGTATGAGCCAAATTCATCATTCATTGCAAATAAATTTATGAAGCAAAAAAGGTAAATTTAATTTTCAAATTAAGAAAAGTATTATCTAAACCAGGTAAACAGCTACTGTTTAAAGCAATTGTGCCGCCTCAAATAAAATACTGCTCCATATTATTAATCATGGCAAGCAAAAGAGAAATTATGAAGTTGCACAATAGTTATAATACGGGAATGAGGGCTGTTCCGAATAAAAGACAAACTGAAAATGTCAGCAAGATGCTTAAGGATTTAGGATATTTGTCTATTGAAAAGGAAATAATTAGAGATGTACTGACTTTTGTATATAAGCCAGAAAGTGGATTATTATCCAGATATGTATTTTGGTTAGCACAAAAGAATGATGATGTACATAATTATAAGATAAGGCAGGCAAATAATTTCCATTCAACTTATAATAGAAGTAGCAAAGCACAGAAAACAGTGTTGCACAAAGGTTTAAAAATAGTTTCTACTGGATATCACGATTCCGGTACTACAACATTCAGTAATATCGTCGTAGTACTGGTGGAGTCAGCCCCAGATGGATTATTTTCAAGCAGTAATTCCGTTGTGAAACATGGACCATTATTTTCAAACAGAAATTAAGTTGTAATACAGCCTGGACGAGCATGAAACTATTAAATGTATTTCGGGAAGAATTTCTAGCGGAGTCTTGCATTTCACTATTGCAGTATTATGATTCCAACTCCTGGCGCGATCACGATCTCCAGTAATCCCAAAAAATATATAACAAATTACCTGAAGAAATAAAAAGGACCAGAACTGTTGCAAGTTTCAGAGAGAAGCTGGGTAAATGGCTAGAGGAGAGAGATTGTAATATTTTCCTGTGAAGTATTCAATGAAAGTAGCACCTTGTTTGTTTTTGTTTTTCTCTTTTATTTTAATGTTATGTATGAATTGTAATTGTATACATATATTAGCCATAGGCTATTTGAAAATAAATACAATTTCTCCCTTTAAATACGTAACTTTTTCACTTGTGCTCATAGTTTGTGACTAATTGTTGAATGCAACTTTTTTTTTTTTTTTTGCTACATCCTTTGAGCATATTTGTAACTCCAATATGATTATTTACCAGACAGACACATGTGGGTACAGGCTGTATGATGATTTGAGATGCAATGGGTCATTCTATGCTCGCCTACCCTTGGATATCCCCTGCACCTATTTACAGTCCTCTCCAGTTTCAATGCTATTACATGAAATCATGCAACCCACAAACACCCCAACTTATCTCTGTAAAAGTCATTCTTTAGTATAGTGAACTGTAGCTGTGCTAACATAATAGCCTATGGCGTTTTTTTTCTCATTTCCAACCCTTTCCCAACCTTACATTTTTTGGGGCCAACTTTTTTTCGTGATGAGGTGGATCTATAAATGAGTGTGCCACAGAGCTGTTGATTGTCGACCAGCAGTGTTATGGAAAGTTTGATTAGGTTGAAACGCTACCTGGACCAAACTAAGCCATGGTGAATTTAGTTTTTAATAATAATTTAGGTTACTTTCGTGAGTGCCAAGCTACTGATGTAACTTCATGCAGACAGCAGTTGGTCCACGAATATTCATGATCATTAAGATTTATTGGAGACTACACCACTTTTGAAACCTACGTGAAATTGGTACTAACCTGCTGAAATTTGGTTTAATTACTTTGTCAATATATCCACATCACATTTTGTGGAAAAGTCGTCAGAAATAAAATTAAATATGCCGTAATATGAGAGGCTGCACAACTGCAAAACGCAATCAGCACTGCAAAAATAACATAAACAGTTTCGTTTTGTCGTAGAGCTCGTGGTTAGGATGAAATACAGCCTGGACCAATAGAAGAAATTTTCGTTATGCGGCATCCATCGCGGAAATGGCGTATTTGTTAACAACGGAAGCTATCGATTTTATCTGATTGCTAGTTTTGGGGACTGTACGATAACCGTGGCACCACAATTTGATGATGGATTCTTATGTAACTTGAAGAAACAAATTGAAAGTAAAGAATAAAATATTTTGATATCTCGCTTAGTTCTCAAGATATCGTATCTCAAAATTAACATGGTTAGGTTGAAATGCTCCCTGGACCAGAAGAAAAATTTTGCCATAGCGAAATTTGATGATGAATTCATATGTAACTCGACAAATCAAATATAAAGAATATATATTATTATTATTCCGAATCACCCTTTTGGAGGGTACGATAAATCAACTTTGGCTATGTTTCTTTGTATTTAATTTTCTTTGCTTCCAAACTTCCTTCATTCTTTGAGAGTGTTGTTCCTTTTGTTCCTGGGTCCATTTCCTTCCCTTGATGTATATCTGTCTCTCCTGAAAGCCTGCCTTGTGAATTACTTCTCTATAGAGTGTTCTGTTGTCTATTATATCTGCTTTCACTCCAGCATTTTTCATGTCCTTTTCAGTTTCAGTGAACCATGTGGGTTTGGATTTGTATTTGTTCAGTAGGGTGAAGATCTGTTTTGTTAGTCTATTACTATCCATTCTGTATATGTGCCCGTAAAATTTCAGTCTTCTTTTCCTCATTAAAACTGTTAATTTTTCTATTTTCGAATAGTTCTCGGTTTGGTCTTAATGTGTATTCAGCATTACTATTAGGTTTGGGTCACAGTATTTTTCTCAAGATTCTTCTTTCTACTTTTTCCAGTTTTTCAAGATCCCCATATCTTGTTAGCTTAAGCGTTTCTGCCGAATACAGCGTTTCTGCCGAATATAAAATTTCTGGTCTAACCACTGCTTGATAGTGCCTTAGTTTTGTGTTCCATGATAAGGATTTTTTGTTTTATATGTTCTTTATCATATGAAATGCTCTTTCCATTTTATGTATTCTAGTTTCTATTGCAGTCTTTTCTTTTATGTCACTCGCTATCCATTCTCTTAAATATTTAAAACAATTTGTTTTAGCTATTGTTCCATTGCGAAGTTTAAGATTTTGAGGAGCACCATTGATGTTTGACATAAACTGTGTTTTTTCATAAGATATATGTAATCCTATTTTGGCTGCCTGTTTCTCCAGTTCTTCGATTTGTTCTTTTGCACTATCCAGTGAATCAGTAATTACTGCCATGTCATCTGCAAAAGCTAGACAATCTATGATGATTTTATTTGGATTTCTTCCCAGCTGAACACCCTTTGTGTTGATGGCTTTCCTCCATTCCCTCACTACTTTTTCTAATGCACAGTTGAAAAGTAGTGGAGACAGACCATCTCCCTGTCTCACACCTGAATTAATTTCAAACGGCTCGGAAATTTCTCCCATAAATTTTACTTTGGACGTCGTATTTGTTAGTGTTCCTTTAATTATTTCAGTTGTTTTATTATCGAGTCCTAATTCTTTCAGAATATCTATTAGTACATTTCTGTCAATTGAGTCGTAGGCCTTTTTAAAGTTGACAAACGTAATTAAATATTTCAAGTTCCTGATTTTTCTCATTTCTATTGTGTTCTTTAAATTAAATATTTGCTCTGTGCAAGATCTGCCCTTTCTAAATCCTGCCTGATATTCTCCTAACTGCGGGTCTAGTATACCTTCAGCTCTCTTCAAAAGTGCCTTGGACAATATCTTGTAGGTCACTTCCACGAGGGAGATACCCCTATAGTTGTTAGGATCTGTTTTGTCTCCTTTTTTATGGAGGGGATGTATTAAAGCCGATGTCCATTCTGGTAGTAAGCTATTTTTCTTCCAAATTTCATTGATGATTTCTGTTAAACATATGATCATGTTATCACTAGTGTTTCCATAATTCAGCAACTATATTATCTTCTCCAGCTGCTTTGTTATTCTTAAGCTCTTTTATGATTTCTTTAATTTCCTCTATTGTTGGTGGCTTTGAGTCTGGTTGCCTTGGTATCATGCTATCAAATTTAAATTTTTCTCTCGGTGTATCACAGTTGTGTAGTTCTTTAAAGTATTCAGCAAGAATTCTACAGTTCTCAGTATTGTTATATGCGGTTTTCTGTGTTTTTGGATCTTTAAGTTGTAAGCTTGGTGGTGAGTATTTCTTTAAATTACTCTCAAATGTTTTGTAAAAGTCTCTTATGTTGTTTTTCTTAAAATCTGATTCAATTGATGATAATTGGTCTTTGATATGCTGTGTTTTGACTCTTCGGAGACCTTTGGATGTTAGTTTCCTGGCTTCTATAAATTTTTCCCTATTCTTTTCGCTTTTATTTGCATTCCAGATGTTGTCTTTTTACAATTAGTTCATCACACTCATTATTCCACCAAGCATGTTTCCGTGTTTTCTTAAGGAGAATGGTTTCTTCTGCTGTTTGTAAAATGTCTTTTTGAAGCTGTTCCCAACTTTTAGGAATCTCTTTCTTTTCCAAGAGCGTTTTGAAATCATTTATTTTAGCCAACTTCTGTGTGTCAAACTTTTTTGGTTTGTATTGATTCTTTTTTCTAATGATTGGCTTAATTTTGAATTTAATGATGGATAAGTAGTGATCTGAATCTAAACTAGCACTCTTAACAACCTTAACATTAAGTATCTCCTTCGCGGAGTGTCTGCTTATTGCAACATGATCAAATTGTTTTTCACCACATATTGGGTTTGGTGATAACGCACGTAGTTTGTTTCCTAGGCAGTTTTTTGAAAAAAAGTAGATTTTAGTACAATATTATGCTCCCTGCATAGGCTTATGAGTCTTTCTCCATTCGCTGTAGTTCTTTTATGTGCAGGGAATTTTCCTACTATAGACCTATGTTGACGTTCTTTGCTGATTTGTGCATTAAAGTCTCCAAGGAGTATTATTGTGTTTTTCAACGGAATTTGGTCTAAGGAGTTTGAAACAATTTGCCAGAATTCTTCTGTTTGTTCTTTTTGTGTTTTGTTTTTCTCGTTTGTTGGTGCGTGTGTATTTACAATGGTGTAAAGTTTATTTGCTGATTTAAAAGTTAGTGTGGACAATCAATATATATATATCTCGCTTAGTTCTCTAGATATTTTATCTCGAAAGTGAGGAGGTTAGTGGGAGATCCGGCCTGGACCAGAAAAAATCCATCAAAAACACTATGTCTACACAGTGGAAATGCACTGTAGATGTTTTATTTTCTTCCTAGTGGTTGTTACTAGGTTTAAATACGGTCTGGACCAGAAGGAACGTCACCAAAAGCACAAGGAATTGTTCCTATTACTGATTTTTTACATGCTCTATCTCGAAAACAAAGTGAGACATCAAAAAAATGTATTCTTTATTTTCGATTTGTTCCGTCGACTTCTATAAGAATTCATCGTCAAATTGTGGCGCCACGTTAATGATAGAATTTCCCTCGTTTCACCGTATTACAACTCGGATAAATATTGTATTTATCAATTTGTGCGACTTTTTACAACGGAGAAAAGTTGAAACGGAAATCAAACATTATGACAAAGGATTAAATCAACATTCGATTATTCAACGCTGGCGGCATTTAATGGCTGTGTGTCGGTCATATTTCGGCATTTTTAATTGAAATTCTGGCAGGTTATTCCATAAAACGAGCGAAAAACGTGAAGACAGATTTACAAAGCAATTAAACCAAATTTCAACAGGTTGGTACCAATTTCGCGAGGGTTCCCAATGCGGTGCAGTCCCCGACAGGGGCGGATCCGGGGGGGGGGAGGGGAGGGCTAGGGGGCTCAGCCCCCCCCTCCCCAAAGGTGCTAGGTCCACCACCGACTCTACGGATTTGATGCCCGAGTAGACTAAAAAGACCACCCCTTGCCCGACTCAAGCCCCCCTCCCCCTCCAAAACCAAAACCTACTCAAGCCAAGCCGCTTCCCCCAAACCAAAGTCCGCTCAAGTCCCTCCCAAACCAAAATCCTGGATCCGCCCCTGGTCTCCGATTTATTTTTAACTGTATTCGATCTTCTTGATGCCTTATTGCTGAACTTATAATTCAGCTTTATGTGGGTAACGGTAAAATAAGAACGAGGTACAAAAGAATTGTGCTATTGATTTCAAATTTGTCACACACGTTCCTCAGGTCTTACCTTTTGAAAAAAAGTGTTCATGAAAGCAAAATGAAACGTAGCCTAACTTAGACGTGGTGCCACGTACGAAAAGATGAATCGGGAGTAGTTTACGTCGCGATACATGACGTCACAACGTGTCATAGTGCTTAAGAGAATTAATTAAATAACTGAATTCTTATTGCCTTTTGCTGTGACAAGAAGGTTCAGCTTTCATTCTGGTCCAGGCTGAATTTCAACCTAACCACAATCTCCATTTGTATTGGCGCTCCAAAATCACACGCGCATTGATACAATCATTTTATCTTAAGTTAGCGACGTCGTGTATCTCGACGTAAACTTCAACCGATGAATCTTCTATGGTAAAAAACCTCCATTTACAGTCAAATTGTCCTTGCCAAAGATAGTATCTACCGTAACGAATCTAACACAAATTCACATCTTCTGTCCTAACAAAGTAGGCCTACTTTTTCTAACTCTGGTTCAGGCTGCATTACAACCTAGCGACCTCGCCAATATACTGCCGCAAAAAAATAATAATAATAATTGCCGAGCTTCATTTATCAATGAATACTAATTCCTAGCTTCTTCGTTGTAACAACTGAGGATTTTTTTTTTTTAATCTTGGCCTGTTATCATGTAAACGGGATAGCGATGTTACACTCATTAGAACTGAATGTAGATACTATCTTTGGTGTGAACAATTTGAATGGAAATGGCGGTTTTAAGGATTTAAGTTGCATCGTTTCGTAACTTTCGGGTGGCGTCACGTCTAAGTTACGTTTCATTTCGCTTCCATGTACACTTTTTCTCAAATGGTATGATCTGAGGAACGCGTGTTGCAAATTTCAAACCTCGTCCTTATTTTACCACTACCGAATGACCAATCACAACTAAAAATCAAAACAGTATCTAGTTACCAAGATCAAGAAATTCAAGAAGAGAAAGAACAGTTTTATAATGCTTGTGAGACACATTTCCAAATTTCTTTACACCACAAGAAAACAAACTAGGCGCACTTTCAGAAACAAATTATAACACTTCAGTGCTGCCAACCGTGTGGCTTTGCATATCCACAGATGGCCAATAAAATTTCTGTAGATTAGGTATAAAAATCCGGATATTCGCTAAATTGAAACAATAATTATTGAAGAGAGAGTCACAATTAAGAGAACTTGATTTTCAAGTATTTAAAATTCCATACACCGTCACTTTCATCACTGCTGTTATTCCCATTCGTTTATTTATTCTTTGGACCACACATTTGCTTTGCTGACATTAAATTTAATATATCTTCTGTAACAGGAAAATTGTAAATTATGTTGATTTATTGAACAATCTCGTATAAAGCTTGCTGCTCCAAATGTTAAGCTGAGGCTCCTGTGATTGTTTCATTCTCGGAAGGCACGGCTTTGTCATGAGCGTGCCACTGTGCATAAAGTCTTAAAGGGTGCGCCAATAGTTCTCTATTGCGGTCTTTTAAGATTGAATTCAAATCTGTAATCAAACGAAATATTACCTTTATTTCATTTCAACGGTTGGTTGACGCGAGCGGTTGCAAGGAAATGATTCACAGTTGCTGACAATTCTGTAACTCAGTAACACTATACGCTGAGAGCTTAACAAAAATCGAATATAAGGAAAGCTCAATAAATAGTAAAATGAAGCAAAAATCGGTAGATATTTTTAAAAGTCCTCAAATCCTGTAGGGGTGGCGGCAATGTAGTTCTTTCAAACCAGAAGGCAGGCAGCGACCATAGTTGCACTGCTGCCAACCAATCAACAACAACGAAAGTTAAATCTAAAAAAAAAAAAATCGTATCGTGTTCGAATTTTATCAGCAAATACGACGGTATCTGTCGCACTGAAGATATCTGTGTCTGTAATTTAATAGTGGCACTACGCAACCTAATAGCAAGTAATGTTAAACTGTGACCACATTGTTATAGCAACAGCTATTACCATTCCTAACAGCAACACAACATCAGAATTAAAAACGAGAGAGGTCTGTAAATAGCTGCAGTAGGGTCTGGCAAGGTAAATTGTGGGTCTGGCAGGATTTACGCCCGCATAAATATATATGAATTTTAAAAGGGTCAGATTATCTGGTACACATAAAAGAAAGCCGTTTTGTATGATTGTGAAGATAAAGCGGTATTGGGATACATGAGCTGGATTCGAAGGCCTTAGATAAAAGGTAAACGTGGTTCTGGTTTTGTATTAGGCAGGCTATAGCAACAGGCACACATGTGTTCGTAATACGCTAAACTTTTTCGTGCGACGAGCCTTGTTGTCTAACCCCACCATAGGCGCCGGGAGGGGGTGCACTTGCACCCTCCTCCCCTTGCTATGAAAGAAAATACACTGAAAAAGATTAAGAAGCAAAATTTTACTGTTAAATTCACTATTCGAACAATAACTTAAGACGCCTACGTTGTTGTCCAAATTTCTTCAACACCTCGTCAATAGATTCAGCATCCTTAGTTAATAAGTGTTATATATAATGTACATAAAAAAACAGATGCACCTCCCTTAAAGTAATCCTGCCGGCACCCATGAACCCCACACACACGAAAATTAAAATTCAGTTGGCTCGCCATTTGTTGAAGTGCTGTACCTATCTATTCACTACTCGTCGCTCCAAATACTGAGATCGAGTTAGTTTTACCCGCGAAACAAGATACTCAGCGTCAGCTGTAACGAAGTGTTAGTTCTTCAGAGAGATCTACATGTAGGGCGTCTGACTTCTTTTAAATAAAAGAAAAGGTAATGGATCAAGATTACATCACGAGACAATTACTGCGCATGTGGTAGAAGCAATAACCTCGAGCAACTTTGAATGCAGTAATTTTAACGGCAGTAATTTTGACTGGGCTGAAGTGCACTCTGGACCAGCGTGACAATTTACACTGTTATAGCCAGCCCCGCCGCTAGCTGATTGAACGCCCGCATGCAATGCTGACTATACCGCCCCCTGTTTAACTACAGCCAGTCGTGTATCTAAGAATTAAAAAAAAAAAAAACCGCCGCTACATAACTTTGCCGTCTCTTATATCGACGAGGTAGTCCTGCTTACACTGCTTACAACACAAGGAAGTTTAGGATTAATGAATAAATTCAGTTGCTTTCTTAAGCGCCATATTTTACACGTCACTGCTACGCGCGGATGAAAGTAGTTCCCGGCAAAGTTGCTTAATAGGTCCAACAAACCTCAAGGCGGCGGTGACTTCAGTACTTCATAATTCCACCACTAGATACCACCAGCAGCACACCAGGTTCAATCCATTCAACATACATGGTAAAAATGGACCTCGCAATTCCAGAAAACGATTTACTATACTATACATTAACTTTTCTTTTTCCAAACTGCCATTTGCTGACTTGGAATAAACGTCATTTACCCCAGCGCATTTTATGATACTCATATGGGACACTTGGGGTGTAAGGGTTTGGAAGAGGCTATACTAGCCTTTTACAACCAAATGTCAACCTCTCATTCACGGGGTGCACCCTGTTTGCACGGACGAGGCTCTGGCGACTGAAAGATTCACCCACTGCTTGCCAACGGCCTCCGAAAGGAGGGTGGAAGAGTGGGGAGTGGTTCAGGGCACCCTCTTGCCCTTGGGGTTGGAAACGGCTCCTAAAGGCGGATAAATCAAAAAGGATCAACGGCATGGGGATGCAGAAGGCTACGGGAAACCACTGCATTAAAGACCCAAAGGGTATCCCGAGGACATGTAATCCTCTCAAATTACATATATCATGATGGCTTCTTCCTGGGTAAAATATTCCGGAGGTAAAATAGTCCCCCAATCGGATCTCCGGGTGGGGACTGCTCAGGGAGGAGTCATCAGAATGGATAGAAACATTCTACGAGTCGGAGCATGGAATGTTAGAAGTCTGAATAGGGCAGGTAGGTTAGAAAACTTAAAAAAGGAGATGGAACAACTTAAGTTAGATGTTGTTGGGAGTAGTGAGATTAAATGGAAGGACGCACAGGATTTCTGGTCTGGGGAACACGGGATAATTAGCACACAAACTGTCAATGCAGTCACTGGTGTAGGATTTGTAATGAACAAGAAAGTAGGGAAACGGGTGAGTTATTATGAACAGTTTAGTGACAGGATTATTTTGATGAGGTTAGAAACTAAGCCCGTCCCAACCACATTAGTACAAGTGTATATGCCAACGTCACAGGAAGATGACGAAGAAATAGAAAAAATATACGCTGAAATTGAAGAATTAATCCAATATGTGAAGGGGGAGGAAAATCTAATAATCATGGGGATTGGAATGCAATAGTGGGAGAAGGAAAAGAGGGGAAAACTGTAGGAAGTTTTGGTCTAGGAGAAAGAAATGAGCGAGGAAAGCAGGTTGTTAGAATTTTGTGAAAGATATAAGCTAGTAGTGCCAAACACACTGCTTAAGAACCATGCAAGAAGAATATACACCTGGAAACGTCCTGGGGATACAGGCAGATATCAGCTAGATTATATCATGGTCAAACAGAGATTCAGGAACCAAGTTCTAGACTGTAAAGCGTACTCAGGAGCAGACATAGACTCTGACCATAATTTGATAATAATGAAGCGAATTAGGAAGCAGTATAAACAGAACAGACTGGAAGTGAATAAACTGAAACAATCTAGCACAGGAGAAAAATTTGCAGAACTGGTAGACATAGGTCTAAGAAGTAACTCTGAAAGTAGTTCAGCCGAGGATGAATGGAATGTATTAAAGACTGAAATAATGAAAGCTGGTAAAGAAACATTAGGCTTTAGTGAGCAAGCTGCCCGAAAACCTTGGATGACAGAAGAAATTTTGGAGCTGATGGATCAGAGGAGAAGGTACAAAAATGCTCAGGATGAAACAGGAAGAGAGCAGTACAGGCAATTTAGAATTCAAATAAATAGGAAATACAAAATTACAAAAGAACAATGGCTACAAGAAAAATGTGAAGAAGTAGAAAAGGAAATGGTCGTAGGTAAAGTAGATGTTGCATATAGAAAGATCAAACAGAATTTTGGAGAGATGAACATTAAAGCCG
>JARYHS010008074.1:4572582-4598583 GCA_031002005.1 Vandiemenella viatica
ATCGACCCGACCAAGGTGAGTGTACAGACGTTAGAACTACCTTCCTCCATACCCGATACTTTATAGTAAAACCTTTGAATATTTTCTGCCTTCTTTGGGAGTCTGTTGATTGTGCACCGTAGTAGCAGCCGTGGGCTAGGTGTGCGCGACGTGCTGTGTGCGTGGGTGCTACAGCAGTGTCGCTCTCGACAGGAGTGCAGACTGCCGCCCGCTACCACTAGTACAGGCGGGCGGCTTTAAGCACTTCACACAAACTTCCACTCACGAGGGAGCGTCCATAAACCATGTAGCTCCATTTTGGCCTCCTCCCCTTCATAGTATGTCGCTGTTTTCCCTATTGATTCCAGAAGACATTTTGTACTTTTTTTCTCTTGTCTTACATACAGGGATATGTGGGGGGTTGTGTATGTTATGGCACGAGTGGTTGCATATTATATTAACTATCCAACATTACTAAAGATTTTCATCTAACTTTAATTTCACTTGTAACCGAAAAGGGGGGGGGGGAGGAAATTAGCTAGGAGATGTTAATTCTAGCAATTTATCAGGATCTGACACCAGGTACTCTTTGATTACGCAGAGATTACCAGACTGCGATTGATTTTATACTTTCTTACCTCATGGAAATAAAACTCCGTTCACTCTTCTTTATAGTATCAAGTTAACAATATTATTCTGAAACACAATATAATATCATATCAGGATCTGTGGGGCTATGGATTCTTAGTCTACGAGTGTTATTGAGACCAAACATGATGCGGATAAGTTACAAACCATTTAATATAAAAAACCTAACATACATTTTAGTCAGATTCCAACTAACTGACCTGAAGAGAAAATGACACGTCTTTGCTTTATTAAACTGAATTTACTGCTCAATGTTACCACATAATTACTGCCTTTACTTTAACGAATGCTTCCTACAAATCACTTGTTACTTCACAACCATTAACACAAATAGGCCGCTCTCTCACACATACACAACATTCACTGAAATGCAACGACGACTGAATAATTCTTATAACTGGCGGCATCTTCTACTAACACATATAAATGGAAGCCTAATCAACCAAATAAGTTATACACCGGGGCAGTTTGAGCTACTTTACGACACATTATCCAACTCCTAACCAACCAAATACTTTAGAAATTACTATAACAAGGACTGAACACTTTTAGAGACAAACTGATTAACTCCGAACCCAAACTAATTGACTTCATCGACTTGGAGAACCAACCGACTAATTTTGGAAGACCAACGAACTAATTTTGGAGACCAACCGAGGCTGCTGCATGTCTTACCTTCTGTAAACGATTACATGTTTGCTGCGCGCCGTTCCGTATAGAATGAAGAACGACTCGAGTGTGCAGGCTCGCTTTGTATCAAGCCTAAAACCGCTGACTCGACGGCGTCACCTCGTGACCATAGCGTGATACACGTCCGCTCGAGCCACAAGCAGCTGCTTCCAAGCGAGTTGTAACTTGCACGTACAATGACAAAATTTACGTACCAATTCTCAAATAAAATTAAATCCTGCTTTATTGCCTTGGTTCCCTGACAGAAATAAATATTCACATGCTGTTGTGTGATCTGAATCTCATTTTAACTGTGACAAATAATATGAATGGAAAGCTACGTGGCCTGGCTCGGAACCCACCCCCACATAGCACAGCATAGATTCCCAGCCAACCCTTCCCCCTCCCCCAGACGGAGCCACGTAGTTTATGGACGCTCCCCAAGGGACAGCTTTGACCTGGAATGCTAGGAACTGCACAAAATCATTCTTAGAATAACAAGCAATCGTAAACAAAACAGTGGTGTGAGTCATTTCCATGCAGAACTCCGCACTTGTCTGCTAGCGCCATTAGTTTTACATCTTTTTTGATACAGGTGTTTCAAAGAAACTTGAAACAACCGGCCCACGAAACATTTGTGTGGAGGCAATCAAAAATGGAAAAATGGCTAAAGAACACACAAAACGTTTTCTAACTTCAGTCCTTGGCGAACGTGTAACAAATGAAAAGAGCCTATTGTTGTGTGATTCCTAATGAGGCCATACAGATCGTACCCTTCTGGATACAACGTTTCCAAACAAAGATGTTATGCTGAAGATATTGCCACCAAAAACAACAAAATATTGCCAATTCCTTCGTGTTCACCTTTTTTTTTTTGGCAATATAAGCTCTATATTCGAAGAATTACTGATTTTGTAAGACTAACAATGTGCCAAACCTCGAGTGTAGACACATGATTGTTATTTCGTCGTGAAACTTCACTCTATGATTTATAATCAATTTGCTGCGCCTATGTATAAGCCTATGTTGCAGTGTGCTTGGTGAAAGCCAGGTTATGACATTGGCATACCAACATCATCATTTGAAAATGTAATTAGTGTGGCTTTTGATAATGGAATGTGATAACATGGCTTTAGTGAGTTATACACATCTGCTTGTTTTGTGATATATTAACGCACTTTAAGCAGAATTTTTGGCACTGTTGATTGGAAATTTAACAATACACTGACGTCGTTGAATTAAGTATAATTTCCTTCTTATGGTATTGGTATCTTGTTGCTCTCTCTATTAAAATGTTACTCGAGGTAGAATGCAACTTTTTGCATGGAAATGACACACACCACTGTTTTGCTTATGATCACTTATTATTCTTAGCACGTAGTTGCAAACTGTGGAGTTATTTCATGTCTGCATGACTTGTAGTAATTTAACACAGGAGTTGAATATATACCTGTGTATGCACCTGATGTGAGCAGTTGGTTATTTATGGATTGTTCCCTCACTCTGTCAAATTGTAAAGCTCGTCTGCCAAGCTTTCTTTCTTTTGTTCTGTAATGTAATTGAGTAGTTACGAGAATGGCATATGGAGTATGTAATATGATTTCAAATTTACACATATTTTTTCCCAGTTGCTTATATTCTTTATGTTAATATATTCAGGAACTATATTAAAAATCAAAAGAAGAAAAAAAAATTGGTTTATAATGAGTAGGGTGAAATGACGGCTATTGGCAGTTTAGAAGGTGTGGTTTCATCAAGGATGTTATTAAATTTTTCAAATTATATTTTCGGAGCCTGGGTGATATGTCAGATTAGAGAAATTCAAGATCACTTGCAAATTAAAACTGCAACATTTAGCAGCGAGTAAAAAATTGTTTGCCAACGTGTTGCACACACCAAAAAAAAAAGTGTACGAGAGAAGGCAGAATCCACACTAGACAGATCGGCATTGTAGAATGTTTCTATGAGGGTAGGAAGAAATGGGGAGGGGGTGTGAACTCTGTGCAGCAGGCATTATGGGTAACGAGATTCAAGTGTGATCGACATAAAACAGTTGGTGACTGCAATGTAGCCCAGTACAGAAAGTAGGAGGGCAAAACTTCTAGTGCCAGAATGTGTTTTGTGTGACTTGAATTGGTGGGAGGTGTTGAGAAGGTGGTTACAGACCCTCAAGGGTTCGACTACTGGTTCACGTGGGAGTAACAGACGTTGAACAACCCTTCAGCTGTGTTATTTTCAGTGACGAATCAGCCATACACCTCAGTAGTAAGGTAAACACATACACAAAACTGTTTGAAATGCACTTTCCAGAAATTAACACACGACTAAAGATCTTGTTTTTTATCCATATTAAGCAGTGTTATCACTAGGGTGAAATACCGAATTATTAAACACTGATTCAATATTTCTGATCGTATTTAAATGTATTTTAATTTCTGTTAATATCTTCCATCCTCACCCCTATACACCCAGCTCAATAGGTTCATATATTATTCAAAAATTTTAAATTATATTTTCATTACTATTATTTTTTCAACCATTTTAATCTTTATGATTTATACTCGCAGTTATATTATCGTCGCTTCCCCCATCACCTCCGACTGTCTATTGCATTCTATGAGTGGCTGCGTCGAACGTAAGACTTGAGCAAGCCCAGCCACTTCTGTTTACTTGAAAAATGGTTTTATCCGAAATATTGTATTTCCTTGTTTGTGTGTTGTTTGTGTTGCTGCTGCCCTCCTGCCTTCAACTTTGGTGAGTGTCAGGTGTATTTCATCTGTCTTTCCATATAAATATATTTTATATAGCACATAAATGCATTCAGACCATTTTCCTATTTTTGCTCATATTTCGATAATATTTATGGTCATAAAAAATCTGGTAGTTTTTTAATAGTACCAGGAATTCACTAGATATAAATGAGAGGAAATTAAGATAATTATTCACAGAACTTTACTTCTCCTATGCAGGTTGGGGGGAGGGGGGGGGGTAATTTTAATTGCAGTCAGAAACCGCCACTCAAGAATTAAAGTTATGCAGTATTGTCCCTCTCTAAGCGTAATGTTCCGCCCACCTTTTAATATCGACAATACAGCAGCAGCATGCCTGTGTCGATCCGCATCAATCAATATCTGAATGAAATATCCTCAGTCATCGTTGAATCTGCAGTGGATCAGTGATCGCCAAGCCGAAAATAAAATTTTCTGAAAGTGCGAACTTACGTAAGTGATTTTAGAGGAGTATTTTAGTGCAGTTGAAAGAGTTCTATTCTGTAAATTAACGGAAATTTAAGTGATTTCCACAAAATGATTTAAAATTTTCATTTTCCAATGGTGCAGCGAGTGCACGGAAGTAAATTACGCTGTCTACATGAAAGTGACACTACTAGATAAAATAAACGACGTATTATTGAGCATGTTTGATATACAGTAAATATAAATGTTTTGTTATA
The DNA here is from genome assembly GCA_031002005.1 of Vandiemenella viatica. Taxonomy (NCBI): domain Eukaryota; kingdom Metazoa; phylum Arthropoda; class Insecta; order Orthoptera; family Morabidae; genus Vandiemenella; species Vandiemenella viatica. The sequence goes on from JARYHS010008074.1 coordinate 4,577,330, forward strand.
TATTGTCATTTTAGGTCATTTTTACCCATTTTAAGGTCATATTTGCCTGCATATTTTTAATTTTTTATTTCTTTTTTTTTTTTTTTTTGCCATAATGATCCGATCCCTAGTTATCACCTTGTAGACTTGGTCTTTTGTTGCACATATTGTTCATGGGTCTATACCGTTGGTGGAGGAAAATGAACAACTTCAAAAGTAGAATGTCTTGTTCACATCCAATAATTCTTATACACTATAAGTAGTTGGATAATGGAAACAAAGATACTGCCATGAGGCACTGAAAATATGATAGGATAGGGAAGAAAACAACAGATACCTGTCACTACCACAGATGAAGGCAGGTGGACGAAACGAACACGTAAAAACACAAAAACAAACAAATTGCACAATATTTCGACATGAGTCTTAGTCATGTGGGAGGCGAGACATATGGCAGGGGGAAAGATGTGGTCACATCCCAACCCGCCACATGAAATTACATTTTTGTGTTTTTATGTGTTCGTCTCACCTCTTGCCTTAAACTTTGGTAAGTGATGCGTTTCTGTTTATTTTTTTCTGTATCCTATCATATTTGTAGTATAAGTAGTGAGAGACAAACTGTTTTTGTAGAATGATTGTTATCTTCCACTCTCTCTCTCTCTCTCTCTCTCTCTCTCTCTTCAGCAAAACTCGTTTGATTTTCTTGCAGGTGTTTGTAAGGACAATAGCCACATACCCAGGTCGTAGAATCGCTTTAGTGCCTTAACAAATAGTTCACATGGATTCAAAGTTCTGTGGAGATTTTGCAAAATAATTTTAATTTGTCCATGTAGCCCTTTTGGATCTCAACTGAAATGCTTAGAGGTCGCCACTAAATTTGTTCAAACCACAAACTTAGAAAAGGTTTCCAGTCTACTATGAAATCACAAGTCCACTCTGCTTGAAAAATTTGAAGTTTATTTTTAAAAAAATCACAAGTTCAAAAATTGCGTTATACAGTTGAGTAGGAGATCGAACAGACTTTTCCAAAACATTGCAGATTGTGGAGAGAAAATTTACCGAACACCCCTTTGAAATTTTAAAAGTTCTAAATAGGTTTCATACTCGCAGATTAACACACGGATGTTCCAACGTGGCTGCCTATACGTGCCACCTTTCAACCAGCTAACCACTACTCCAACGCGAACTGACGCGGATTTACTCACATAGCGTTCCCAGGATACAGACAAGACGAAATCAAACAAAAAGACGCGGTCACATGTAAGCACGAGTTTATATAGAATCAATGACGTCACAGCCGTATCATAACTTTCTACTGCCGCTTAGCCTGAATATAACCCCGCAAATTCAATAAACAAGGGAATAAAAAGCAATTAAAGGCTGACAGTGTTTAGACCTATTTAATAGATCAACGGATATTTAGTGAGTATTTTTAAGTGATTAGTTTTAAATGTCTAATTCAACCTTTGCACGGCCTATTTCCGGCTTGGGGAAATACCAGTTCGTTTAAATTTATGCAATTTCGTCATTTCTACTGAATCACAAATTATTTAAATAAAATTATTGTCAACGTGTTCTCCAAAAATTCCTGAGTTTAATGTTGTAAGTTTTATCGAGATTGATGCCTGGATAGTGAAGTTACAGCTTTGACAAGATTTACGAAAATGACATATGGGTTTTAATTAATAACTTTTCTTCTATTGCTTTTATAGAAAAAGTAAAATTACCAGAATTTTCTCTGAATTAAATTACTTATTTTGAAAGTGGTTTTGTATCTGTGTCTAACTTCTATTGGTTGTAATAACACATGGTTTCATAACGAAATGATCTTTAGGATCTTTATAAAATCTGTTCTACTGCATGGAATGGTCTGAAATTAATATGTGTGATACTAGATTTTTGGTTCTTTCAAGAAATCTACTTTTTATTTCGAAAGCTTACTAGGATTCTGCGATAAAAAATGTTAAAAGTGAAGTGCATTTATCGACGTGTTTAAAAATTTATTTAATTTATTTACACGTCCAGATACTACGGAATTTAAGTGAATTTAGCTTTCTCTTAAATTATTATTCCTTTAAAATTACTTTATTTCATTTGAAAGTATCCAGAAATAGTGAAATATCGTATATCAAAAATCTATTGTTTGGTTAGCTGGATTATTATGGATTACCTCACTTCAGGTTAGTATGAGGTTTTTAAATCATTATAAAAAGTTGGTTTATTAATTTTATTAAGTGTTGAGTCACTTTATCGCTTTCAAAACTGTTTAGGAATGATGAAATGCTCATATAGCAGAAGTTCATTGTTTCCAAATTGAACTATTATTAATTATTTTATTTTCGATTGACATAGAGTTTGTTTACTGTTATACAAAGTTTATTTAGGGCTTTTATTAAATACTGACAGTCCTTACTGCGTTTAAATTGGTTTAGAAATAGTGAAATTGACCCATGGCAGAGTTTGTTTGAAAATTGAATTAAAAATAAGATAGGATATGGAAAATAAACAGTTACCCGTCACTTACCACAGATGAAGGCAGGAGGGCGAGACACGTAAAAACACAAGAATTACACAATATTTCGACTTTTTAGTCTTCCTCATGTAGGAGGCGAGACATATGGCAGGGGGAAAGATGTGGTCACATCCGAGCCTGCCACATGAATGAAGCACAGGCGGAAAACGTGTGGTAGTGGAAGAATTGCCGGGAGGGGGGGGGGGGGGTAGGGAATAGGCTTGACCAGAGATAAAAGTGAAACAAATGAATATAATGTCTGTGTAGCTTAGTTCAAAAAGTTATAATTGAAAATAAAGGGAGATAGAATAATTTAAAATATATATATACATACAAAAAATAATAAAATAAAGAGGAATATATATATAAAAATATAAATAACCGACTGTAAAATGAAATGAGAGATAGCAAGTGACAGGTTTAACGTAGGTTTAGGCCAGGGGTGTGTCTGGTGTCAAGGATATGTTGGTAGGCTAGTTCCCATCTGCGGAGTTCTGAAGGGGTGGTGGTATTAGGAAAAACTCTAATAGCTCTGACTGTGAAAAGGATTAACCTATTTCCTAATCTTTACTGCTTATGAAAGGGTTTATTTAGTCAGTTTGGTCCTAGTATCAGCATGCTATATAAAGCGTCCCTCTCCTAACCTATATAAGCAATGAAACTATCTGTTACTAGAGAGTTAGCTTCCTCCCATATACTTAAGTGAGAAGCTAGAATTTACCAAAATTCTAAGGTGCTTACATGTTGCCTACCTTTAAATTTAATTGCTGCAGTATCACACTTTTTGTAATCATTACTTTTTTTTTTTTAATTGTATTTACGTCTCTCAACATCGAGGTCTTTAGAGACGGGAAAGGATGGGGGGCAAGGAATGGGAAGGAATTCGGCCATGGCCTTTTGAAGGAAGCATCCCGGCATTTGCCTGGAGTGATTTGGGAAACCATGGAAAACCCAAATCGGGATGCCCGGACGGGGATCGAACCGCTGTCCTCCCGAATGCGAGGCGAGAACGCTATCCGTTACACCGCCACGCTCGGTGTGTAATCATTACTATCCAACTGGCATTGTGATGTACTCAAACTTCATTTTCATTTATCCAATATGTGTGATATTTATCTAAGATTTGATGCAGCAAAATTTATTGCCAGAAGTGAGACTCGAGGAACATACGGCTGTCAGTCCGATACCCAGTCTGCTACTAGCTGTAGTTCATTACTAAGAACATATTAATGTACACGTGTCCTCAGGTTAAGGGATCTTTGAGACTGTGAGAAATGGTTGTATCATGATGATAATGCGTGGGCTAAACACGCGATTAACCTGACAGCTCAATTGTCCTAATAGTCGTGGATAGAGCAGTTCTGATTGCACATTGTGAGCATTTGGCACACAGTATTGAAACTGTAGGAAGTCAGTATAGCACGAAGGACAGAGGTAACAAATGCTATGTGTGGTCATACTGGCAGATGAGAGGGCGGCCACAGTCGGTGCCAGGAGTCGCAATGTCACTCGCTGTGGCGAAAATTACAGCCCGGAGGAAATATTATACGGCAATACGAGCATCCAGCCATCCAGGCACATGTACTGGATACAGATTACGTATCAGTAACGCTGTATCATTAGACAAATTGTTGCCTGGTCCCTTTTAGTGAACACTTTATCCGTGCCTGCCAACGTTTACAGTTTTCCTGTAAAATTTATGGAAAAGTGCCGAATGTTATGGATACGTATAAACCGTGTTGTTTTACGAATATCCAATTTAAAATTTGATACCCTAGGTGAGATACTCATACGGGGGAAGGTTATTGCTGTTTTTATGGACAGTTATTGTGGGCTTCTGATTTGTATCATGGTTGTCTCCTTTATGTGCATTGAAACTTCTTGCGTTTGACTATAAGATTACACGCCTACATACGCTACATTTTAGTGCATAATTGATTGAGCTCTCTCTACAATTTTACATCACTACTGTTTTGTAAAGTCGAATCAGCAATTGTTTGAATATAGTTTTCCTTCACTTCTGGATAGTCCCGTGTGTGCTGTATTGCTTGTTGGTATTTTGTATAGAATGTGTTATCCTGATGTAACTAAGACACAGTATTACCAGACATGTAGGAAAGCAAATTCTGTAGAATTAGTGAATGTTAAAAATCAAGAAAAAAAGGGGAGTCGAAATTATTTTTTACATTGTAATAAGTGTAATATTAAAATGGCTCGTACCAGAAGAATGATTTGAGCAATGTTGTGAAGTGCGATAAACACTTTATGAATTTAAAATCAAAGTAACGGAACCACCAAATCACTAATTTTTTCACAGTTTTTTTTACCATTATTGAGGTTAAGATATCTACTGCAAAGTTTGTCTTGATGATTATGTTTGTCAATAAATAAAGTAAGTGGGCGAGATTTCTCTTAAATACGCTGTTTACAAATTTTGAAATAGTTAGTTCATGGTCGATTAAATTTAGTTTTTAAAATTTGTCTTGTCCGGGATCTTTACGAAATTTTTGTTTTTAAGTTGGCAGTTGTGATTGTCAGTGCACCTTGTGTTTTTCCAAGGGTCTCAAAGATTCCTCAACTTGTGGACATGAGTGTAATTGCTTTATTGTTAATCCTTTTTGCCCTTTGCCTTCATTCATTTGCCATCAGCTCTGGAGCCTGAATCTTTTTGACGTGTTTGTCACCCTGTCTGCAGGTGGTGCGCACGGCCCTGACAGACGCGGCCGGCGTCGCGTCGCTGCTGACGACGGCGGAGGCCGTGGTGACGGACATCCCCAAGGAGGACGCCATCCCGTCTGGCGGCATGGGAGGCATGGGCGGCGGCATGGGAGGCATGGGGGGTATGGGAGGCATGATGTGAAGTGGCCGAACACACGACCTGTGAGGGGCGCGGTGTCGGCCGGAGAAATTCTCGTAGACTGGACGCGTTACGGATTGTACGGAACTCCCGCCGACTGGCGGCCGTGGTGCACGTAACGACAGTGAACCAAATTATACTCGAATCGGTTGCACGTTTCTCAACTTGTAGCGTTTGTAGTCATTAAGTGTGTGAACAATTGCAGATACTGTCGCTTCACAGTGTAAAGATTTTGGGAAATTACAGTTAACGATACCTCGAGACTGAACAGTGTAATATCTTTGTTTAATGCTTGCCAGTGCTCCTTCCCAGGTCGCGGTTTCCTTTCTCCACGGCCACCGAATCTCGACCCTCAGCACGGGTGTCTGTCGTCATTCCAGTTTAGTGGTGGACTCGTTTCCGGAGTGAACTGAGCCAGTTAGGAGACGAAAAATGTGCAGTTTGTGTTGCCACGAATGTTTGCCGTTGGTTCTTTCCGATTTTTGTCTATTAGTTCGATTATAGCACAAGATTTGTAGTTTATGTCAGTTTTTTGTTACCAAAAGTTGAAATAAAATATGTGTACAAAGCAGTTTGATCTTGAATTATGGATACCTTCATTTGTATCGGTTCACGCAAGAAGGGACTAACGTCCATCCGGATGCATTTTGAAGGGGAAAAAATCTTACCCTTTCTTGCACACGCCGACAAAATGTGGAGGCCTGATACAGGAGGTCCTTTCTTGCACAAATCGATGCATATGCTGTCGAAAAAGCTGTGCCTTCTACAGTACTATGTCCATTCCTGCACCATCGATGTAAACACCTTTCAAAACCTAAATTCCACATTCCACTATAAAACTCCAAAAGAAGTACTTAAAGTCCCTTCTTTCACCAACCAATACATTTTATAATTTGTCATCCTCCCTCTTGCCTATCAAAATAAAATTTGCAGTTTTCTACATTAATTTGTCAGGTAAATACTAACGCAGGACTGGTCTTAAAACTGATAATGTTGCTTGTTAATTATAATGACTGTGCCTTGGGTGTTTGAGCAGTAACTGTAATACGATACTATCTTGAATACTTTAAGAGTGCTCAGAATAATGACGTCATAAACATACTGCACATACCAGGTGTGTAAATATGAAACCGGAATTTTTTGATCAAAAACACACGTTCATTGCATAAAAATGGTTCGACATACCTTATTCAAAATATTGTCCATTGCAAGATATACATTTTTCCCATCTCTCCGGTAATTTATGAATGCCACGCCAAAAAAATTTTTTCTCCTTTGATGCAAACCAGTCATCAAGCCATTTCCGCACATTTTCGTAAGAACTGAAGCGCTGCTCGGCGAGTGCGTGTCCCATCGACGCGAAGAGATAGTAATCCGACGGCGCAAGGTTAGGCGAGTAAGCCGCATGCGTCAGTATCTCCCAACTAAGCGACTCTATCATTTCCTTGACTGGTCTTGATGTGTGATGGTGCGTTGTCGTGAAGCAAGATCACTTTGTGTTGTCTTTTCTGGTATTCTGGCCGTTTTTCCCGCAATGCTTGGTTCAAACTGAGTATTTGCTGTTGATAACGTTCACTATTAACAGTTTCGCCAGGTTTTAGAAGCTCGTAGTAGATCACACCACTTTGATCCCACCAAACACAGAGCATTGTCTTCTTTCCATAGCGATTTGGCCTTGAAACTGACGTTGACGGTTCACCTGGAGATACCCATGATTTTTTCCGCTTAGGGTTCTCGAAATATATCCACTTTTCATCACCAGTCACAATTCTATGGAGAAATGATTTTCTTTTATATCTGGCGAGCAGCATTTCACAAGTGGTTTTTCGGTTTTCTTGCTGTCTGTCAGTCAGTTAAGGTGGAAGCCATTTTCCCATCTTCTGGATTTTTCCCATCGCTTTTAAACGTATGGAAACAGCTTCCCGTGTCACATTCAATTGATCTGCAAGTTGTTGTTGCGTTTGAGCATCATCCTCATCCAACAATGCTTGCAACTCACTGTCTTCAAACTTCTTCGGAGGTCTTCCACGGTCTTCATTGCTGATGTCAAAATCTCCACTTCTGAATTTTTTAAACCACTCGAAACACTGTGTTTTCCCGAGAGCACGCTCGCCGTAAGCTTCTACAAGCATTCGATGCGATTCTGCAGCAGTTTTCTTTAAATGAAAACAGAAAATCAACGATGTCCGCAAATCGTAGTTTGTGGGCACAAAAGTCGACATCTTCAACAGTGTTAAAAACCGCACTATCGTATGAAACTTGTATTGTCGGGAGTGGAAAATCACGGCCGGCTGTCGACAAAAGAAACGGGTGGCAATGGCGCAATCGGGCGGTAACTGCTTTGATCGCTACAGCCATCTATCGGCAAATTCCGGTTTCATATTTACACACCTGGTAGATGAAAATAATGCACTTCAGATATGCAGTCTTTCATATCTAGACTGATATATTGCAAATATTACTGATTTAAAGGATATACAAATTAAGTATGAAATTTTTCGTGTTATGTTCCTTGCTGTCATGCTCAATATTAACAGCACAATATCACAGATAATACCACCTCTATACTCTGTAGAAAGTTGTCCCACTGGTAAGCTGCACTAGAACTGAATTATTGAGTCGACAAATAAATATTGGTCTGGCAATTTTCTTAGTGTAAATAATTATAATTGTAGCTGCACATTACCTCATACAGCATTCCACAACCCAAGGACACATCAACGAGGGCAAAATATGATAAGGAGAGGACCCATAAGGTGGTTTAAGAGTGGTATTTGTGGAGAAGTCCACTTGAAAAATTGACTAATACAGTGCCCTATCACCTGTCACATTATTATGCTTGTTGCGATATGAAATAAATGGATTTTATAGACAGTGACACTCTTGCATTCGCTGACGTGTGGATCTCGTTTGGTAGATTCTCACTAGATGGCGCCGCAGGAAAATATGACGATCTTGTTTTGCAGGTTAACCAACTTGAAGAAATTAGATCTTGACGTAGAAATTAATCACTGTGCGATTACAGTCCTCAGTAGGTCACCATGTCGCATTAAATATGACAACTGTGATGTTAAATAAATAGATTTTATAGATGGAATTAGGATTGTATCGTTCGCAATTTATTTCCTTTTGTTTCCTCTGTCTAAAATCCTCTCATACCAACAACGACCATGTCTGTAATAATCCTCAATTAGGATTGTTCCGAAATGTTTGCAGGTTCTTTTCTATTCAAGATCTATTAAATTTTCTATCTGCAAATATCATGTTCGAACTTGTCACTATGCAACTATTATTCTTTCCAAACTTAATCCGCTGCTAGATTAATCTGTCTTACTCACCAGCTCTGCCAACAATTCTCCTCTGTTCTTCTTTTTCCAGAGATCCTATATTTTTAAACATATTGGAGCAAACAATCTTTATTAAACCTGCTATTCTTTTTCTTTTGCCCTTAAACTTTTGATTTGCTAATATTATGAACTGCTATGTTACACAGCCCAGTTATTTATTGTAGCTATGGATGAAATATTGAAGGTGGTACAGAGCATTGGGGAAGGAAATATAAAAGGAATGGTATTTGCGGACGACCTGTTAGATTGTGGAGAGGATGAAAGAGAGGTGAAGGATCGGCTGGATATGTGGGAGAGAGTCTGGTATGAAGTTCTCTGCGAAAAAAAGTGAAGTGGTGATAACAAGAAGAAAGAACAGGAGGGACATAGGCATATCACTTAGAGGAGAGCAACTAAATAGAGTGGAATGTTTCAAATATATGAGAAGCTGTATTGAAGAAAATGGAGGAAACATGATGGAAATAAATGGGAGGAAGATGTGCGGATGGAATTTTTTAGAAGTTTGGTATGGAGTAGGGATGTCCCACAAAAGAGCAAAGAGGCAATCTATAAAACATACTTTGTGCCAATTTTAACATATGGGGCAGAAACATGGGTGATGAAGGAGAGAGACAAAGGGAGAGTAAAATCGGTGGAAATGAAATTTCAGAGGAGTAGGAGTAACAAGAAGAGACAGAATAAGGAATGAGAGAATCAGGGAGATGATTAAGGAAGAACCGCCCCAACAGAGAACTGAAAAATCTAGGTTACAGTGGTACGGGCATGTAAAGAGAATGGGAGAGAAGTTACCAAGGAAGATGCTGGACATGGAGCTGAAAGGGAAGAGGCCTAGAGGAAGACGAATTAAAGACGTTAAGAAATGTTCGGAGGAAATTGGGCGACAGTGGAAGAAGAGAGATGGAAGCTTTTGTTCCCAGCAGACACGGCCAGCGGCTGGAAGCTGTCCTAGATGATTATGATAATTTGTGGAGGAGTATATTCTTTTTTAAGTTGCGTGCCCTGCTGGAGGATTGTAGGAAGGGTAGTGGCAGGAACGTGGTGTATTTCAAGAAAAGATCTGAGAAACTCATAACTAGAAAGAGCAGCCTGGTTCAGGGATTCCAGGCCACGGAAGAACTGCCGAGAAAAATAGGATTGGGTAATGTGTTTCAGTGCGCTGGATAGCTTTTGGCTTAGGATACCTGTTTATGGACCAATCATGGGGGATAATTATGGGATATATGCAGCATTTGAGATGGTCGACCGTTCTGGTCCAGGAAGCAATGGAAAGGTTGTAATATTTACCAGAAAAGTTCTTATATTTTGGGGTAATCTAAGTGCTTTGAAGCACTGCATATGAAATTAGATTGATGCATTAAAAGTTTTAGGGCTTTAATAGGAAGTTTTACTAAAGTGTGAAAAATTGCCCACTTTGCTAAGTTCAGAAAAAGTAATGGTTATTCGAGAATTATAATTACATAGAAAAATATCTAAAATCTATGTAAACATTTTGCAAAGATTAATACCAGAATAAAGTTTCAAAATATTTTATGTTAAAAATTTTAAATGTCTTAAGTCGTACACCAGGAATTTTTTGATAAAATTTGTGATTGGTAAATCGATCACTAGGTTTTCTGACTTTGGAAATGCCATGTTTGAAGAACCAGGATTTTATGGTTAATGTTTGTTGGCAGAACTATGTCCGTGTGTGTTCTTGATAAATGTGATGTGTGTAAGATGGCGTCCATTAGTTACGTTAGATGTTTTCCCACAATTCTGCAGCCCCCCATTTTCTGGTGAAAATTCGTGAGATTTGGTCACTAAAATGACACGAGATTTTGACGGAGAACTCCCCTACTAATCGACCTCGCAACGTTTTGAGACTTTGGCACATTAAATAAGATGATTGGTATTAAAAGAAATAGATTTTGTAGACGAATTTTATTGTAACCTTTGCAGTTTATTTCATTTAGCTTGTTCTGCCTTAAATCCTCCAATGCCAACAACCTCTGACCGCGTTTGTAATAATTTTGAATTAGGTTTGATCTGAAGATTTCGAGATCTAATCGATTTTCTCTCCACTAATATGATGTTTTGAAACTTCTCATCATGCAACTATTATTATTATTTTAAAACTCAATCCGCTGCTATATTAAACTCGTCTTGCTCGTTTGACTTTTTTACCAACAATTCTCCCACAACTAATTTCTTTTTTTCAGAGATCCTACTATCTTTTCTAAACATATCGGAGTAAACAATATTTATTCAACCTGCTATTCTTTTTCATTTTCCCCCTAAGCTTTTAATTTGCTAATATTATGAACTGCTATGTTACAACTTTTTTAGGTCTCATGCTATGCTTCCAAGGTCGGTTATACCCCCTCAAATCTGTTTCTGGACCAAAAATCCCCCCTGAAATCAACTGTCACGTCATTGGTAGACTTTTTTAGCTCTACCATGCCACAAGAATTTCGAAAACCACACGTGAGTTTTCCGGTGACCCCCCCCTCCCCCTTGGTTAGGTATCGTAATATTGCGACGGACCCCCCCCCCCTCCTTTCACCTCACGTGTAATGGTGTAGTAAGTGCGTGTTGAACTTGAGAGTGAGAATTTATTGAGTATTTATTAACTTCAAGATAATTGGTATAGTCTTTTCAACTAAATTCTTTAATACTTGGCAACTGTGGTTATCTTTTGAACACTCTCCTGTAGTTGGATTTGAAGTCCAAATTCGTTCAGGTAGTTGATGGGGGCTGGTACTGAATCATTTTGTTTGAAAGGATATTTTTATTGAAATTAATTACTACAATTTTTTAAAAATAAAAGGTGAATTTTCCATAAAAGATTAACAATGCTAGCTTTTAAACTCGCATAGTAAATTGGTAACCAAAGTAAAAAAAAATATATATATATATATTTTTTTAAACTTTTAATTTAAATTAGACTGGTCTACAAAAATGAACCTCTTTTCATTCACAAGAACAAAAATATGAGATTCTGGAAGTATTTTTCATGTTGAATTCAAATATCATCTTAAATTTTCCCCATCAGGCAGGAATTTTTTGTGATATTCATATGATTATTTTACATAATTTGTAAGAAAATCAGTAACTCTGAATGATATACTTCCATTTATACTTTCCTAGAAACTGGTGGTTAGTGATTTTTGAGCAGATTTTGCATCTTGGTCCAACAGCATTCAGCCAGCATATTAGAACTCCACTTGCCCGGGTACCTCTTTTCCATTGTGCAAATTTGCTGATGGAAACATTCACCATGCTCATCAATGACGAAAGACGTTTAAGTGAGAGTCCAAAGACCGAGCCTGGTGCGTGACTGGTTAACGCTCTGACCTCGCATTTGTGAGGATGGCAGTTCAAATCCACGTCCGGGCATCCAGATTTGGGTTTACTGTGGTTTCCCCAAATCACTCTAGGTGAATGTTGAGATGCTTCCTTCAAAAAGGTCATGGCTGAATTCTGTTCCTTGTCCCCAGTCCCATCCCGCCTCTAATGACCTAGATGTCGACGAGGCGTAAAGCCATAAGTAAAAAAAAAAAAAAAAAAAAAAAAAAAAAAAAAAAAAAAGGCCATGAATGTAATTTTCAAGGATCTGTACATCCCATAGCTTCATAAGAATGCAGAAGATAAGCGAATGTCATGATAGTTTTCAACTTTTTGGTTTCAAACGAAATTGCAACATACCTTCTTGAAAAACTGCCAGGCTGCTTTTTCTAGTGCATTTAATAGTCCTTCAAAATGTTCATCAGCCATTAATGGCTGTATTTGTGGTCCTATAAAAATTCCTTCCTTCAGTTTGGCATCACTGATTTTGGGAAATTTTGATTTCAAGCACAGAATCCATGAGAAAGTTTATCCGTAGCCTTTATGAAATTTTTAATTAGTCCTAATTTAATATGCAATGGAGGTAAATATATATTTTTTTCAGGATTCTCTAAAGGGACATGTGACACATTTTTCTGGCCATGGATAAGAGATTCACTCTACAAAACAACATACACAATTCTTTACAGGGAGGAAGGAAATATTTCACTAGTGATATTCGAGCTAACAAGCTCAACAATGACACGTCACAGTGCCAGACCAACAGGTCTGCACATGTCAAAACATTAATAAACCTACACACAGTGCTGCCGATTCTACGGACTTATCTGTAGTTCTACGGATTTTTGTAAAAATTTAGGTTTTTCTGATTTTGTTAACATATCTGGTTTTTTGCTACTTTTTATTATTTGTTGATTTTTCCTAATATTTGTGTTTTGTTAAACTTTTTCCTTGCAACCGCTCACGTGAACCAACAATTCAAATGAAAGAAGGCTCATATTTTGTTTGATTATACATTTTATAGATCTTAAACGACCGTTAATAGAGAAGTATCAGCACACTCTTCACGCACAGCGACATGCTCGTTGGCAAGGATTTTTAACTGTTCCTTTTACAGAGCTAATTTTAGTCTAACGTATGGTTGTCCTCCCCCCCCCCCCCCCCACACCAAAAAAAAATTTAGGCACAGCAGCAGTTATGAAAGTGACACCATGTCCAGAGATATTTCTTATTTTTAATGTTTAAAATGTTATTTTATATTTCGAATTTTAAACATCTGGAAATAAAAAGTATTCTTAATTTTGACCCTATCATCAATTATTTTTCTTTCAGTTAGCGTGTATCCGGATTTTTTTACCCAATCCACGGAAATTCGAAGCCAAGTCGCTGGCAGCATTGCCCGCACAGCCATGTGTTTTGGTGCTCAGCAGGATATTACACATAATTTCCTTAAATACAGCTTGAATAAAATTGCAAGATATAAGGTAAAGTTTCCTATGACAGTTCAAAGAGAATTCTAAAATTTTTAAAAAATACTTGTTACAAACAAAAAAAAGTGTGAATTATAGCTTTACGGGGTATGCCGCGTCGTTTATTGGATAATTTATCTAAGCTTTCGGCTGTTATACTCCAGCCTTCTTCAGAGATACTGTTTATACTTGTGTACACATAGCAACAGTCGCCAAGCATCGCAGAGGTAAAGGCCGCTATCTTCGTTGGTGTTGTTGGAATTCCTTAAGATTTCTGCTGCCTCTTTCGCACATCGAGGCCACCACTGGTCTTCTCTCCACAGTAGCCTCTTTTCTTGAAATTTTATTTAATGCCCGGTGTTAATAGCATCTCGAACGACGGCAGATTTGTCGCTGTTGCTATATTTGTAGTGGCGGATATGTTCTTTAAGTCTCGCCGATATAAACACTGCCACAGCTGCAGGGGATTTCGTAAACACCCGTAAGCTGGTGTGGGTGTAATCTGTCTTTTACTCTGGATAATGACTGGCCGAGTTTGCAGTGAGCTTTATACATGATTCGCACCTCCACCCGCTTAAACAGTTTCCCAATCCGGTCAGTGATGCCACGTATGTATCTAAGACATACATATGTGGCATCACTGAAGAAGGCTGGAGTATAACAGCCGAAAGCTAAGATAAATTATCCTATAAACAACACGACATAGCCCGTAAAGCTATAATTCATGTACAAAGACAGCTGCGGAAGTCTTAAGAATCGTTTAAAAAAAGTTTGCCTGATGGAAAAATTCTGACTACATATCTGAATTCAATATGAAAAAATGCACAACAATCACTAATCAGATTTTTAGTGAAGAAAACCTTGTCGACCAGTGTTATTTTTTGGTATCTGTCAAGCTTGGAAAAGTTGGGATGTGCTACTAAAGCTATTCCTAGGTAGGTACTGAAGTATTTAATTGAATGAACCAACCATTATTTTTTTTCTGTGACAGCTTGTGTTGTTGGGGTAGAGAAACGATTGAAACAGGCGTGTATGCCTCTGATGCCTGGGTTGTATTTTGTGAGAGATATTGCAGTAGGTTCCTGGGTTTGGACGGAGGTGTACAGGTGGCTATTCTATATGGACATGTCTATGTCAAGGAATATGATGTGTGTGTGAAGACAGGACCGTGTTGTTCAGAGAGATTAGATAGTTGAATAAAATGTTGTATATATCTGGACCACATAATGGGTTGGAGGATTTTTTTCTGCTACTGATTTGGTGCAATCCTCCATCCCTTCATATCTCTGTGGTGGACCCTTTTGGGGGTTGATCCGCGCCACGGGTTTGTCAGGATGGTGTGGCCAATGGGGAGTGAACTTACTTGTGGCTGTATCTAGTACTTCTCTTCTCGCAGATCGGGGCAGCCGTCAGTTACTGGACCGCCGATAGTCTGCTGCCTGCTTGCTAGAATAATTGCTTTCTCTGAAACCACGCCCTGAGGCGAGCAAACAGGAGAGGGAATACTTTGCCTACTGAAATTATTAATGAATTGGTAGACGGTCTACTGCAAGTTTATTGCCGTAGAAGATTGCGATACATGGCAAGTAATCGCCGAAAGCCACAGTCCACTCCGTTGTCGGTTTGCAGAAAAGCACTTAGTGATTAGACGACTAGTGGATAGCTGGCTGGGTCGGCAAGTCGATGCCCGAGGCGCGTACGATCAGCTCCGGTCTCCAAGTGACCGCTCCTTGCTATATTACTTAAAACGAAGGCTCGGTTGACCTGCTTAGCGGGGCGGCAATAACCTGTCGGACATCGCACCCACTAACAAGCGAATTGCACATTCCTGAAGTGGCGATGCCCGCGCGGCCCCAGTACGTGGCGAAATCGCCTCTGTCATCAGGTCAACGGCTGGCTGGCGACTTTTGTCGCTCGAACAAATTCCTGTACTTTAGTAATAGTTACTATAATTCATTACGCCTCTGACATATCCCCGCCGATCAAACCAGCGTTACTCCGCTAACGCTCCATTCAGCCTGTGATAAGGCATATATTAACTCCTACTTTAAAGTTTCAGAAATGGACTGTGTCTTCCCGCTTACAATTTTAATGCAACAAAACATCATAATAATTTTAGTCATTCCACTGTACAAGGCGTCCAACCCTGGAGGCACAAAACAAATATTAGGAATCTTATATAATAAGCACAAAGAAATACTAGGAATTATTAACTACAAAGCAAGTGTATACAGGTTATTGCGTGTGGAGCGTAGCGGCTGTAGGCGCCTGAGGAACCTGAGACGGGCCAGATACGTCAACAATAATCTGAGCCGCCGTCGGTACCACTGCCTCAGCATTAAGCTGTGCTACATGTCTAGCGTGGCATTTGTATAGATACAACATAAGGACAATTATTGTGGCTGCTCCCAAAATGCCAGTTAAACTAATAGTTGTTACAGTGGTTTTGTGTTTGCTCTGTGTATGAATTTGTGTTTCCATAGCCGCTAGTATATGGTTGTATTTAATGGAATCTTGTGCCTGCTTCAAATGTTTAGTGATTTCATGATTCAGTATGTGGGGATTTGTTTTATTTAACTCGACAAGTTTCTGGCTATGGTAGATGCTTCTATTGAATTTCGGAAGATGGTACTGCGGGAAATCGAGACTCTGGCTCATAGACGATCTACGCATGGGGGGGAATAATAAAGTTTTCCCCAATAAATTGATATTGGGTAGCATTCTCTATGACTCCCGCCCCTCTTAGCTCTATTTTATTAACATGTGGCTCCATCTGATCGTCCCAGCAGGTGACTGTTATACTACTAGGCTTCGGCATTGCAAAAATCCAATTACTATGCAGTGTTGCCAAGTAAGGATGCTGTAGTGCCATGATTTCCCGTTGACACTGGTCAGAGAAATCCTCATTAAAGAACATAGATGTCTCGCAACAGGCTTCGCTGCGATCGTGCAACGTCAACAACGGACAAATCGTAATAATAGAATTTTTGCATCTGCCAAGCTCGTCTACATTAAGCACAGTGTAAGACTGTTGATTCTTATTAATTAAAAGTACATCATGCATTTTCCATTGAACATAGTGGCTAGTCTCCTCCCATAGGACCGGGAATGTATGTATATCATAGCGGTCTAGAACGGCGTCTACTGATCCGATAGGTACATCAATAAGTATTCTTAACTTCTGCCCCATCAGCACTATGTTGACTGTTGCTATCTGGTAGTATCTGTGGACATTCTCTAAAGTACATGGGAAAAGCATATGCCACTCTGTTCCTAACTGTTTCTGAATCAGTTGCAGATACTGTAGGTAAGTTTTAGGATTTATCAATACATCACTAAGCTTACCCGCAGTAGCTTGCATTAAAGCTATGCGCAAACGGGTTAATTACGTGCGCGTATTGGTGATGGCTAAAACTAGCTGCTGCAAAACTTGTGTGCTATACAGTTGTTGAACAAAAAGTGTTTCGATTTCTCTAAGATTACGATTCATAGTATCTTGAAGTTCGGTTGTCTTTGCAATGAATACATCAGCGAGTTTCCTTATGGCCTTCGTGTTATTTGTTATGGAGGACTCCAGGTTTGTCGTTAATATTAATTGTTTTGATAGACTAATTTGTACATTATCATTTGACTGTTCTAGTGTATCCAGCCGTGACTGCAAATGTGCCAAATCACTCTCCGTTAGAGTCCCGAATGCTTGCTTCAGCAATTTTCCTCCGAGCGAGAATAACGCACGTTTAGCGCGGTTACCACTCCTGGGAAGGAGGTCAATCAAATCTTGAAATTCCTGATTCAGGGCTTGATACAATACTCTTAGACTATCTGCCATAGTACGCGTAATTTCGTCATCATAACAAGGTTTATTTTTTTAATGCCTTTTCCAGAACTTCGAAAATACCCTCAAGTTGCGCACTATGATTGCGCAGTTCCTGGAAATCAAATTCTGCAACAATGGACCAATGAAAATTCGTCGCTACCACACTAGCTTCCTTTGCAAAGACAACTCCACTTGCTAGCGGCGTAATTTTAAAAGTGTGCCCTCGCTCAACCACTATAGCCAATATTACAAGAATCATTTCTTTCCTGAGTAGCTCCATGACTATTCCAAGCTAGTCTCTATGAGATACACCTTGATGAATGATATCGCAACTCCTTGTTTACTTGCTAAAATCCCTTATTACTTACTAAATTATTTCACTTAATAATACTACCCGTCTACCCCCACTACATACAATTAACTATAAAATTACCAGTCACTGTGCTCCCTATTTACTCTTAAACTACTTATGTCCTATGATTTACAGAAATACTTAGGCATAGACAGTCCCGTAGTGGCCGACACGCACTGGTCACCCCTGTGCCTTATCAGCGCTCTGGTGTCCGCTACGTCAGGCGCCTCACTGCCTGTCCTGGATGCCGGACGCTTTCCTGCAAGCACATTAGCTGGCCAAGAACTGTCTTTACAATGCCCCGAATACTGTCCTAATCCATCCGGTAGAGCAGACCTCACCCTGATGCATTATGACAATTATCCATATTCCAAACAATAGAGAATTATATAGCAACTAGAAGATTCTACAGGTAGGGTCCAGACTGGATCTCTACCGTAGGTTCCATAGTTCTTATCCCGGCAAGTGCATTTCACAGGAAAATCTTAAAGAGAGCGTTTTCTTTTCTTTTCAAGGCAGAATCTAGACTTTCTCCTTCCCTACAGGACTCCTCAACACCTACCGCCTCTCCCTTAAGTTATATTCGTGCCTTGGCGCATTTTTACCGGTTTCTTTGTCCTTTTCCTTACTTTGCGAACCACACGCCGTCTGCTCAGGAAAACTGCTGCCGATCCGTGGGCTGCTCTGCTCGGTCTTGCCTCTGAGGTTATATGTATGACTAATCTTTTGCTTACCTGCTTCTGGTGGAGGTGGCGCCGCCGGCTTCCCCTTACTAGCTGCCTGGTTCGAGCCCCGCTCGGACTTTTCTGAGCGCTCCACGGGGTTTTCGCGCCAGATATAGGGTCTTACCCGATTTTTATGCACTGTCGCCTCCTTACCTTTTACCTTTAACCTTATAGTCACAGCTGACGGCAATTCGAGAACCTCGTACGGTCCTCCCCACCGACTGACTTCCGCTGCTAACTGCACGCAGCCCGAAGTCTGCGACGTTGTCAGGTGTCGCGTTATCTCGCCTCCAGCTGACCGTGTGACGTCTGGCTGCCACGCCTCCCGCCAGCTGCTACCGCCACCGCTGCTCGCTGCTCTTCCGCTTCGTCAGGTCCTGGGTTCGATCCTCTTCTGACCACCAAACTGTGGTGGACCCTTTTGGGGGTTGATCCGCGCCACGGGTTTGTCAGGATGGTGTGGCCAATGGGGAGTGAACTTACTTGTGGCTGTATCTAGTACTTCTCTTCTCACAGATCGGGGCAGCCATCATTTACTGGACCGCCGATAGTCTGCTGCCTGCTTGCTAGAATAATTGCTTTCTCTGAAACCACGCCCTGAGGCGAGCAAACAGGAGAGGGAATACTTTGCCTACTGAAATTATTAATGAATTGGTAGACGGTCTACTGCAAGTTTATTGCCGTAGAAGATTGCGATACATGGCAAGTAATCGCCGAAAGCCACAGTTCACTCCGTTAACGGTTTGCAGAAAAGCACTTAGCGATTTGACGACGAGCGGATAGCTGGCTGGGTCGGCAAGTCGATGCCCGAGGCGCGTACAATCAGCTCCGGTCTCCAAGTGACCGCTCCTTGCTATATTACTTAAAATGAAGGCTCGGTTGACCTGCTTAGCGGGGCGGCAATAACCTGTCGGACATCGCACCCACTAACAAGCGAATTGCACATTCCTGAAGTGGCGATGCCCGCGCGGCCCCAGTACGTGGCGAAATTGCCTCTGTCATCAGGTCAACGGCTGGCTGGCAACTTTTGTCGCTCGAACAAATTCCTGTACTTTAGTAATAGTTACTATAATTCATTACGCCTCTGACATCTCGCACTAACCTCATCATCCCAACATGCCCCTTACAATCCAGGATTTTGGTTTGGGAGGGGGCTTGAGTGAACTTTGGTTGGGGGGGGGGAAGGGGCTCGAGTCGGTGTAAGGGTCGTAGCTGATACCGGGGTACATATTAGCCTAGATCGCCTTAACTAACAACTTGCACTTCCAAATAAATTTTCTATTATTTAGGAACAACAATTATAAACAACTTTCCCACCTTGGATGTTTTTTCGCAAACTTGACGGTTTGGCTGTAATTAATTTCCACCTGTTGCTACGTAGTAACTTCAACGTCACTGGTCACAAGTGTATACTTACATAGAAAAAAGTTCCTGTTTAGTCCTCCATATTCAAAATTCAAATCTCAAAAAGATTAAAAAAGTTTATCGTGAATAGATCTTAAAGTACGGCCTATCTCTAAAAATGAATATTAGTATGGTATTTCTCGGTGTTCAATACATCTTTTAAAAGTAATTTTATCCCTTTACTGTGTATCTTATCAAAATTCCTTTCTAACTTTATTTACTGTACAGAACTTCTCGAAAAGTTTAACACAATATTGAGAAAGAATTTAGGTTGTCAGACCTGTATCATTTAGTATCAGAAATGCTGTAAATGTGTTGTTTTTAATTTTGAAAGTGCCGGTTGATTAAAAATGTGTGTTTTCTTACTTTAAATGGCTTGAAAACTACGTATTATGAGCCGAATATTGCAAGATTATGTTTCTCCTGTTTAATTATTATTATAAATATTCTTTACTGTGATGAAAAGTGTGTAAAAATGATGATATGTTCTCGTAACAAAAATCGAGTGTTTAAAAGTTGAACTATTGAGGATTGCTATGATTTAGGTGAGTGTAAATGTTACTTTTTATCACCAACTGTCTATTTAAGGCTGTTATTACATGTCGAGTTAGTTTTTATATTTCAAATTGCCCTATATTCGGATATGAACTGCAGTATCGGCATCTGTACGATTCCCATCCCCCATATCCTGTAGTGACGAGGTGAAGAATTTAACAAATTCTGAGATGCTTACATTGGGCAGGGGTAGCCTTTATAGCCTCCTAGGATTGATGTCCCCTTTAAAAGATCAGCAGAGGAAAAAACAAAAAAAGGTCCCCAAAATTATGACGGGGGTGGACCTAGATACTTTTGGGGGGAGGGGGGGGACCTCTCCCCCTGGATCCGGCCTTACTTACAACCTGCATCCTCAATTATCTTCATATATTCTAATCTCTGTCTTCCTCTACAGTTCTGTTCCCTCCACTAACAAATTAACCAAATATGACTTACCAGCCAGTCTCTTCTTTCTGTAAGGCTTCCACAAGCTTTTTTTTTACTCTTTCAAAAACATGTTTATTTTGTTTTTTATAGGTCCATTTGATTTTCAGCATCCTTCTGTAGCACCACATTTCAAATACTTCAATTTTCCTCATTTCTGGGATTACTAACGTCTACACCAGGGGTGTCCAACCCGCGGGCCGCATGCGGCCCCGCCTTGAACATTTTTCCGGCCCGCAATATCCAGCACACTTTTACAAAATATATTTATTTTATAATGGCCAAAGTAGTAACAACCAATATATTTTTAAAAAATCATTATTTGTGCACCCATGTATTGAAAAATTAACTGTCAAAATTATCAGAAAAAATTTACTTTGTTTTCAAAATAATATTCTTTGCGTATATGTGACCTATATATTTTTTTTTGAATCACCCATCTTTGGGGTACGTCAGATCAATCACTTCTTGGATGCTTGCGTTTTCTTCT
>JARYHS010008074.1:4599583-4622585 GCA_031002005.1 Vandiemenella viatica
GGGGAATTAAGTGTTTCTCTAATGCATAAGCAAACAGGAGGTGGTGGATCCTACTCGAATATTACCGATGTCAGTGAAAAGACACACTGTTTACAAGTGGTGGATGGTTCAGATGAAGCAGTTAACAGAACTGTCCTACTAATTAACAGGAGAGTTGATTGTCTTTCAGAAATTGTTCCCTCTCATTACAACAGTCTTTGTTTTTTAGACAAACATACATCTAAGGAATGACGGATAAGATTGGTTGGCTGCTTAAAAAGATGAATATCTGTCCCCTAGGAAATTATCAAGCATCCTGACCAGCATTAAAGACGAGAGAACATTTGCAAACACCAGGGGTATATGAAATTCCTTGTAATTGCGGCAAATTACACACTGGATAAACAGGACGCACCATTAAGGAGAGGCTCAATGAGCACATCAGGCATTTGAAAAATAACGACGCAAGCAAGTCCGCTGTAGTTCTACATTCAGCCGACAGTGGCCACTCAATTTTATTTGACGAGACCAGCGATACAGCCACTGAGAGCAGATGGTGGCCTTGGCGTATAAGAGAAGCGTTAGGAATACAAAAATGGCCAAACAATATTAATGCTGACAGTAGTTTGCAACTTGGCCATATTTGGTCGTACCTACTCAGGAAAACACGGCCTACACCGGGCACGGTGACGTCACCGAGGCCGATTGGCGCGCACGTGCGCTATCTACCTGCTACAATATAAGGCGAAAGCAGCAACTGACAAAGCAGTCCTCTGAAGAAGGCCACAGCACGATGGCAGAAATGTCAGGTTTTAATAAATCGACGCGGCTCAACCCGGAGAACCGAGATAATACGTTCAGTGACCGCAGAAGCTTTCGTAACTGTAATCATCGGTAAGGCTAGACCAGGCTAGTGAAGAAGAAAACAGTGAATGGGATTACAACTAAACAGCACCATAACTGCGTACGGTATCTCAGATCAGCTTTGTGAATGGATCAAGGATTTTCTAACTGGTCGGTCACAGTATGTTGTTGTTGAAGGAGAAAGTTCTTCTAATCTAGATGTTACATCAGGGGGACCTCAAGGAAGTGTAATACGACCACTTCTTTTCTTAATTTTTATAAACAATCTTGGAGACAAAGTGAAAAAAAGCCTTTTTAGATTGTTTGCTGATGATGTGGTTATTTATAGGGAAGTAAGGAATTTGGCCGATTGTTTAGAAATTCAGCGTGATCTGGATATTATTTTGGTATGGTGCGCTGAGTGGCAACTAACACTAAATTGTAAAAAGTGTAAGACAATGAACATAACTAACAAAAAGAATCCAATTGTTCAGAAATACGAGTTAAACAATTCAGTTATTGATATGGTTGATTCTATGAAATATTTGGGAGTAACAGTACAAAGTAACATGAAATGGGACCTACACATTCATTCGTTAGTAGGTAGAGCTAATTCTAGGCTGTGATTCATAGGTCGAATCTTGAAAAATTGCAATGAACAAACAAAGGACATAGCGTACAAATGTCTTGTGCATCCATATTTGGACTATTGTTGTGCCATTTGGGTTTCATTTCGTAAGGGGTTGATTGAAAGTATAGAGAAAGTACAGAGAAGAGCCGCTCGATTCGTGACCGCTTGCTACAGTCCTTATGAAAGCGTCACAGAACTGATTAGTAGACTAGGCTGGTAGTCTCTGGTAGATAGACGACGCACATTTCGTTTAAACTTATTGGTAAACATGTGTACTCCCACTTTCGCTCACGAGTGTAGTGAAATACTTCGTCCACCAACCTATTTGAGCCGGAATGACAGGAAAGATAAGATTAGAGAAATAAGGTGCCGCACTGATTCTTATATGAATTCTTTTTTCCCTCATACCATTAGGGACTGCAATGAGATTAGCTTTGGTGCTGAGCATCCTCTGCCACCCACAATTTTGTGAATTGCAGAGTATATATGTAGATGAACTAAGTTTGCTGACTTTATGTACAATGATAGGACATTAGTCTGAGATGTTCTTGACTATTATAATTATCACTCATGGCTGTTGGTACCTATTTTCAAAGTCTGTTTTAGTACTTGCATTTTCTGATCATTGTACTCAACTCGTCAGCACCTGCAGGATTACTTTAAGGGAGGTTGCATCCGGGTTTTTTTTTTTTTTTTTTTTTTTTTTTTTTTTTTTTTTTTTTAAATACGTTATATATGACACTTATTAACTAAGGATACTGAATTTATTGACAAGGTGTTGAACAAATTTGCACAACTTAGTTACCTTAAGTTATTATTCAAACAGTGAATTTAAAAATAAACTTTATGTTTCTTAATCTTTTTCTGTGTATTTTCTTACATAGCAGGTGGGTGCAAGTGCACCCCCTCCCGGCACCCATGAATCAACTGTTCTTGCCTCATAAGCGTTATTTCCCTGAACCAGCCAACAATTCTGTGGTCATACATCAGTTACTGGTTTTATATTAGCCCATTATTTTTGTTTACAGGTTTGAAAAGCTTGAACATTTTCTTTTTTCAGCAGTAATATGGTAAGGAGTTACTGAGGATTTCAAAAACGCAAAGATTTTAAGTAACTAGTCTAATGAGACAACTAGGGACAATGATATCTCATCTTCAGTGCTTAACAGCAGATTCGTTGTCACCACAATCCATATATTATTTCTGATAATTTTACAATCAATAAAATGTCGAAAATACTATGAATAAGATATTCTTGTTAAAATGAATATTGGCTGTTAAAAAGAAATATTTTCTGTATAAAAATAATTTAAATTTATAATAGCTTTATGCAATAAGGACTTTTGCATATGAATATTTTTCCATATTTCAAAAATTGTACTAGCTTCTGAAAAAAATCCAACAAATTGACTCCAACTATATGTTGTCAGGACAACAGGTTGTTTGGACAGATTTTTTGATTTTTTAAATACAGTATTTTTGAGTTATGACACCTTGAAAATGTGATATTTTGACATTTCAGGATATTTTAGTGAACTGTTGTATGAGCCTAATTCATCATTCATTACAAATAAATTTATGAAGCAAAAAAGATTAATTTAATTTACAAATTAAGAAAATTATTATCTAAACCAGGTAAACAGCTACTGTTTAAAGCAATTGTGCTGCCTCAAATAAAATACTGCTCCATATTATTAATCATGGCAAGCAAAAGAGAAATTATGAAGTTGCACAATAGTTTTAATAAGGTAATGAGGGCTGTTCCAAATAAAAGACAAACTGAAAATGTCAGTAAGATGCTTAAGGACTTAGGATATTTGTCTATTGAAAAGGAA
Source organism: Vandiemenella viatica (assembly GCA_031002005.1). Lineage (NCBI taxonomy): Eukaryota > Metazoa > Arthropoda > Insecta > Orthoptera > Morabidae > Vandiemenella > Vandiemenella viatica. The sequence goes on from JARYHS010008074.1 coordinate 4,602,872, forward strand.
ATAATTAGAGATGTACTGACTTTTGTATATAAGCCAGAAAGTGGATTTTTATCCAGATATGTATTTAGATTAGTACAAAAGAATGATTACGTACATAACCTATATATATATATATATATATATATATATATATATATAATTAAGGAAGGATAGGGAAATATGACCCAGCACTTACCACAGATGAAGTCGGCTGGGACGACGAACAAAAAACAAACACAAGAGAAGCGCAATATTTCGGCCTACAGCAGCCTTAAACGTGCAGAAGGTGAAGCCCCAGGTGGCGTCACATGTGTACACATAGACAGCCGACTTCTCTTGTGTTTGTTTTTTGTTCGTCGTCTCAGCCGCCTTCATCTGTGGTAAGTGCTGGGTCATATTTCCCTATCCTTCCTTAATTTTATTGCCTTAAAGCTTTTTCCTGCTCATTGTTGTTATATATATATATATATATATATATATATATATATATATACATACATATAAAAATAGATGTGATTTTCCATATATTTCACTTTTCAGCCACCACTACCTAGCACAGAACACTGGTCTTTGTGTGTGGAAGTAGCATGGAGTTTCCTGTCATCCATAACGTTGGCCGAATGGCGATAGCTGTGGGGATGTGGGAGATATGGTGGTTAAAAGTGGTCGATGCAGGGCATTTTCGTATTTCCACCAAAGACATGTGTCTCCGTATGTGTCACTCTACTGCCACAATTAAATAGCATAGACCAATGGTGTTTGTGTGTGGTAGTGAAATCATGTCTCCTATCGTGTACTATGGTGGTTAGATGTCGGTAGCTATGGGGGTGTGGGAGATATGGAGGTTGAAAACGGTCAACCTGTGGCACTTTCATATTTCTACCAAAAACGTTTATGTCATGGTGTATCACTTTTCGGTCAAATCTATCTAGCGCAGATCACTGGTTTTTGTGTGTGGTAGTAGCACAGAGTCACCCGTCAATCACAACGTTGGCCTAATTTCAGTAACTGTGGGAGTATGGGTGATATGGTGGTTGAATGTGGTCGATCAAGGATATTTTTGTATTTTGACCAAAGACATGTGTGTCCGTAAATTTTACTTTGCTGACTGAGCTACATAGCGCAGATGACTGGCGTTTGTGTGTGGTAATAGCATCGAGTCTCCCATCGTGCACTATGGTGGTTAGATGTCGGTAGCTTTCAATCCAAATTCTTTACAAACACGAACGAAGTCGTGGGTACCAGCTAGTTATAAGGCAGGCAAATCATTTCCATTCAACTTATAATAGAAGTAGTAAAGCACAGAAAACATTGTTGCACAAAGGTTTAAAAATAGCGTCTACTGGATATCACGATTCTGGTATTACAACATTCAGTAATATTTAGGATCGTAATTTTTCACGGCGTTGAATTGTTGTAATACTAGTGGAGTCAGCCCATGACATATTATTTTCAAGCAGTAATTCCGTTGTGATACATTGACCATTATGTTCAAGCAGAAATCAAGTTGTGATACAGCGTGGCCGAGCATGAAACTGTTAAATATATTTCAGAAAGAATTTCTAGTGGAGTCTTGCATTTGACTACTGCAGTATTATGATTCCAACTCCTGGTGGAATCGTGATCTCCAGTAATCCCAAAAAATATATAACAAATTACCTGAAGAAATAAAAAGGACCAGAAATGTTGCAAGTTTCAGAGAAAAGCTGGGTAAATGGCTAGAGGAGAGAGACTGTAATATTTTCTTGTGAAGTATTCAATCAAAGTAGCACCTTGTTTGTTTTTGTTTTTTCTCTTTTATTTTAATATTATGTATGAATTGTAATTGTATACATATATTAGCCAAAGGCTATTTGAAAATAAATATGCCTACCCTATGAGGAGCATAAATAAATAAATACAATTTCTCCCTTTAAATACATAACTTTTTCACTTGTGTTCATAGTTTGTGACTAATTGTTTAATGCAACATTAAATTCATTTCTATAGCTTCAAAATAAAAGTAATTTCAACTATCTAAGAGTTTTTGAGTTATACACAACTAAACACATATTGCATGATTTTCAAGATCTATGAAAAGATAGCTCAACGTTTTTTTTGTTGATTTTTTTTTTATATTTTTTTGCAACATCCTTTGAGCATATTTGTAATTCCAATATGATTATTTACCAGACAGACACCTGTGGGTACGGACTGTATGATGAATTGAGATGCAATGGGTCATTCTATGTTCACCTACCCTTGGATATCACCCTGTAGCTAATTACAGTCCTCTCCAGTTTCAATCCTATTACATAAAATCATGCAAACCACAAACACCCCAACTTATCTCTGTAAAAGTCATTCTTTAGTATATTGAGCTGTAGTTGTGATAACATAATAGCCTATGGCGTTTTTTTTCTCATTTCCAACCCTTTCCCAACTTTACATTTTTTAGGGTCAACTTTTTTTCGTGATGAGGTGGATCTATAAATGGGACATGCACATAACTTCCGTCATAGGCAAGGCTAATTCTAAATTACGATTCATAGGTCGTATTTTGAGGAATTGTAATGCTCATACAAAGGAGATAGCGTATAAAACACTAGTGCGTCCGCATCTGGATTACTGTTGTGGGGTTTGGGATCCGTATCGCAAGGTTCTGATTGACTCAATTGAGAGGGTGCAGAGGAGAGCCGCTAGATTCGTGACTTGTTGTTAAAGCCCTTATGAAAGTGTCACAGAATTGATACATAGATTGGGCTGGGATAGTTTGGAAGACAGAAGACGTAGCTTGCGTTCAAATTTATTGGAGAGTATGCAAAAAAAATTAAATTTCGAGTGCAATGAAATACTTCTTCCGCCAACCTATTTAGGTCGCAATGACCGGAGGGATAACATTAGAGAAATAAGATGCTGTACTGATGCTTATATGTATTCCTTCTTTCCTTGCACTATTCGGGATTGGAATGGGCAGGTTTAGGATTGGTGCTTAGCACCCTCTGCCACCCACAATGTTTGTGATTTGCAGAGTATGAATGTAGATCTATAAATGAGTGTGCGGCAGAATTGTTGAGTCTCGACCAGCAGTGTTACGGAAAGTTTGATTAGGTTGAAACGCTACCTGGACCAAAACAAGCCACGGTGAATTTAGTTTTTAATAATAAGTTACGTTACTTATGTGAGTGCCAAGCTACTGATGTAACTTCATGCAGACAGCAGTTGGTCCACGAATATTCGTGATCATTATGATTTATTGGGGACTGCACCACTTTTGAAACCTACGCGAAATTGGTACTAACGTGTTGAAATTTGGTTTAATTACTTCGTCAATATGTCCACATCACATTTTGTGGAAAAGTCGTCAGAAAAAAAATTAAAAATGCCGAAATATGAGAGGCTGTGCAACTGCAAAACGCAATCAGCACTGCAAAAATAACATAAACAGTTTCGTTTTGTCGTAGAGCTCGTGGTTAGGATGAAATACAGCCTGGACCAATAGAAGAAATTTTCGTTATGCGGCATCCATCGCGGAAATGGCGTATTTGTTAACAACGGAAGCTATCGATTATCTCTGATTGCTAATTTCGGGGACTCCGTATAACCGTGGCACCTCAATTTGAAGATGGATTCTTATGTAACTCGAAGAAACGAATTGAAAGTAAAGAATAAAATATTTTGATATCTCGCTTAGTTCTCGAGATATTGTATCTCAAAATTAATATGGTTAGGTTGAAATGCTCCCTGGACTAGAAGAAAAATTTTGCCATGGCAAAATTTGATGATGAATTCATATGTAACTCGACAAATCAAAAATAAAGAATATATTTATATAAGTTATATATATCTCGCTTAGTTCTCGAGATATTTTATGTCGAAAGTGAGGAGCGAGATTCGGACTGGACCAGAAAAAAAAAATCCATCAAAACCACTATGTGTACACAGTGGAAATGCACTGTAGATGTTTTATTTTCTTCCTAGTGGATGTTCTTAGGTTGAAATACGGCCTGGACCTGAAGAAACGTCACCAAAAGCACAAGGAACTGTTCCCATTACTGATTTTTAACATGCTCTATCTCGAAAACAAAGTGAGACATCAAAAAAAATGTATTCTTTATTTCCGATTTGTTCCATCGAGTTCTACAAGAATTCATCATCAGATTGTGGCGCCACGTAAATGATAGAATTTCCCTCGTTACACCGTATTACAACTCGGATAAATATTGTATGTTTATCAATTTTGTGCAAGTTTTTACAACGGAGAAAAGTTGAAACGGAAATCAAACATTACGACAAAGGATTAAATCAACATTCGATTTTTCAACGCTGGCGGCATTTAATGGCAGTGGGTCAGACATATTTCGGCATTTTTAATTGCAATTCTGGTAGGTTCTTCCATAAAACGAGCGAAAAACGTGAAGAGGAAATATTTACGAAGCAATTAAACCAAATTTCAACAGGTTGGTACCAATTTCGCGTGGATTCCCAATGCGGTGCAGTCCCCGACAGGGGCGGATCCGGGGGGGGGGGGGAGGGCTAGGGGGCTCAGCCCCCCCCCCAAAAGGTTCTAGGTCCACCCCCGACTCTACAGATTTGATGCCCGAGGAGACTATAAACACTACCCCTTGCCCGACTCAACCCCCCTCCCCCCCCCCCAAAACCAAAATCTACTAAAGCCAAGCCGCCTCCCCCAAACCAAAGTCCGCTCAAGCCCCTCCCAAACCAAAATCCTGGATCCGCCCCTGGTCTCCGATTTATTTTTAACTGTATTCGATCTTCTTGATGCCTTATTGCTGAACTTATAATTCAGCTTTATGTGGGTAACGGTAAAATAAGAACGAGGTACAAAAGAATTGTGCTATTGATTTCAAATTTGTCACACACCATCCTCAGGTCTTACCTTTTGAGAAAAAGTGTTCATGAAAGCAAAATGAAACATAACTTAGACGTGGTGCCACCCGAAAGTTACGAAAAGATGAATCGGGAGTAGTTTACGTCGCGATACATGACGTCACAACGTGTCATAGAGCTTAAGAGAATTAATTAAATAACTGAATTCCTAGTGCCTTTTGCTGTGACAAGAAGGTTCAGCTTTCATTCTGGTCCAGGCTGAATTTCAACCTAACTACAATCTCCATTTGTATTGGCGCTCCAAAATCAAAGCCTCAATCACACGCGCATTGATACAATCATTTTATCTTAAGTTAGCGACGTCGTGTATCTCGACGTAAACTTGAACCGATGAATCTTCTATTGTAAAAATCCTCCATTTTCAGTCGAATTGTCCTTGCCAAAGATAGTATCTACCATAACGAATCTAACACAAATTTCTCACATCTTCTGTCCTAACAAAGTAGGCCTACTTTTTCTAACTCTGGTTCAGGCTGCATTACAATCTAGCCACCTCGCCAATATACTGCCACAAAAAAGGTAAATAATAATAATAATTTCCGAGCTTAATTTATCAATGAATACTAAATTCTTAGCTTCTTTTTTTTTTTTTTTTTTTTTTTTTTTTTTTTTTTTTTTTTTTTTTTAAAAACTTGGCCTGTTATCATGTAAACGGGATAGCGATGTTACACTCATTAGACTGAATGTAGATACTATCTTTGGTGTGAACAATTTGAATGGAAATGGCAGTTTTAAGGATTTAAGTTGCATCGTTTCGTAACTTTCGTGTGGCGTCACGTCTAAGTTACGTTTCATTTCGCTTCGATGTACACTTTTTCTCAAAAGGTATGATCTGAGGAACACGTGTCGCAAATTTCAAACCTCGTCCTTATTTTACCACTGCCGAATGACCAATCACAACTAAAAAATCAAAACATTATCTAGTTACCAAGATCAAGACATTCAAGAAGAGAAAGAACAGTTTCATAATGCTTATGAGACACATTTCCAAATTTCTTTACACCACAAGAAAACAAACTAGGCGCACTTTCAGTGCTGCCAACCGTGTGGCTTTGCATATCCACAGATGGCCAGTAAAATTTCTGTAGATTAGGTATAAAAATCCGGATATTCCCTAAATTGAAACAATAATTATTGAAGAGTGAGTCACAATTAAGAGAACTTTATTTTCAAGTCTTTAAAATCCCAAATCCATGTTTCATACACCGTCACTTTCATCACTGCTGTTATTCCCATTCGTTTATTTATTCTTTGGACCACACATTTGCTTTGTTGACATTAAATTTAACACATCTTCTGTAACTGGAAAATTGTAAATTATGTTGATTTATTGAATAATCTCTTATAAAGCTTGCTGCTCCAAATGTTAAGCTGAGGCTCCTGTGATTGTTTCATTCTCGGTAGGCACGGCTTTGTCATGAGCGTGCCATTGTGCATAAAGTCTTAAAGAGTGCGCCAATAGTTCTGTATTACGGTCTTTTAAAATTGAATTCAAATCTATAATCAAACGAAATATGAGTTTTATTTCATTTCAACCGTTGGTTGACGCGAGCGGTTGCAAGGAGATGATTCACAGTTTCTGACAATTCTGTAACTCAGTAATACTATACGGTGAGAGATTAACAAAAATCGAATGTAAGGAAAGCTCAATAAATAGTAAAAAGAGGCAAAAATCGGTAGATATTTTTAAAAGTCCTGAAATCCTGTAGGGGTGGCGGCAATGTAGTTCTTTCAAACCAGAAAGCAGGCAGCGACCATAGTTGCACTGCTGCCAACCAATCAACAATAACGAAAGTTAACTCTAAAAAAAAATCGTATCGTGTTCGAATTTTATCAGCAAATACGACGGTCTTTAAATCGATTGCGAACAGGAGTGGGCAGGTCCAAGGAAAACCTAATGAGATGGGGCTATACTGATACTACCAGTATTAAATGCGAATGTGGAGAAGACCAAACTATGAATCATATGCTCGAGTGCCCTATGTGCCCATCATCCTGCAACAACGAAGACCTGTTTCAAGCAACACACAATGCGATTGAGGTTGCGAAGTACTGGGCCAAGTGTGTTTAAAGTTGTTAATTTACAAAATGTATTTAACTGTGTATTTTGATGTTTTTGATACGAGAATAATAATACTAGAAAAGAAGATTTTGAAAAAAGTTTTGGTAATCAAACAGGTAGTGACATTGTAAAATTTCATTTACTGCCTAGTTTTTTAAATTCCTATGTCTGTATCTTGAAGGAAATTGATGATTCCTTTTCCAGTTCAAATAATCTGGATTTGTAAAAAGGAAATGATATTTTTTTCGAAATACTAAAAAAGGGTATCTATAAAAATGGAAAATCTCAACATGGACGCCTAGACAGGGATTCGAATCCGCGTCCTCCCGAATGGGAGGTCAGAGCGTTACCGCTACAAACTACGTTCGGTATAATTAATCGAGTGTCATATGGTTCATTCAAAAGATAATAGCAGCATTCCGTCCCATCCCTTGTCTCACATCAATTTCCCTCTCTAATTATTTTGACGTCGTCGAACACTAAGGAAAATATAACAAGGGACTGAGCAACCTCGGCAAAGTGGAACTAGCGCTCTGGCGACTTCGCTAGCGAGGCCGGCAGGTGAGTAACATAACTCCAGAGTGCGATCTGGAATAAGTATTTTTTCGCCTCCTCGATGCCAATTTCATTTGAGGCAAGAGGGTAGTTGGAACTGGGATCGGAAAAGAATTCGGTTAGGGCATTTTGAATTAATTTTTTTCTCATTCATCTGGAGCGATTTACGGAAACCCTGCATATCCGGCGGGGTTTGAATCCGCGTACTCGCAAGTGACAGGTTATTCATGAAGCTTAGTCGCAAAGTTTTAAAAGAAGTATGTATGCTAGTTAAAAACAACGGGAGATAGATTTCCTACTTGCATTCCCAACGCTTCAAAATCTGAAACAACTAGTTCACATTGACGACGAATTTACCGTCTTAATTATCGCTATTACTTTTAAAATGGTTGCTACTTCATTCTATCGCGACAAGCTTTCTTTCTAAAATACTATGGAGAAAAAAAAAAAAAAGCAAGGAGTTATTTTTTGAAATATTGAAGATTCTAGATATAATTGCTTTATATTCCGTGGCTTAAGTCAACAATTGCTTTTTTTTTCTGAAACTCCTTCCTTAAACTTTTTGTTAGTATTTAATGCTTCTGCGCTGGGGGCCGTTGTATGTGTTTTTTTTTTTTTTTTTGGCTTGGGCGTTACGCCTCGTCGACAGCAAAATCATTAGAGACGGGATGTGATTGGGACGGGAAGAAATTCGACCATGGCCTTTTTTGAAGGAAGCATCCCGGCATTCGCCTGGAGGGATTTGGGGAAACCATGGAAAACTCAAATCTGGATGCCCGGACGGGGATTCGAACCCGCGTCCTCCAAAATGTGAGGCCAGAACGTTAACCATTCACCCACCACGCTCGGTGGGGCCGTTGTTAAACTAGCCAAGCCACTGGTTGTAAGTCTGACTTTATATTCCTTTTCATGATTAATTTTCGGCTCTGAAAAGAGCCGGGCTCTAAAAAGACTTTGGCTCCAAAAGGAACCGATTGAAAGTATGGTGATGAAAGTGATGCAGGCGTTACTATGGGAGAGGTAGGTGGTGCAATGATTAATTGAACTGATATTGTTCGCGTATGGTGGCGATGAATTGCGGAAAGAATTCGTTTTTCTGGAAATTATTCCTCCACAGGAATTCATCTAAGTAAGTAGGAAAAAGATCGTCTGACCTGCCGTATTGGAATCTAACTTTTCTCTTGATCCGCGACCACAAACTTTCCACACTTTGTGTATGTATTTGCGGATCGTCGGGATCTACGAAGTTATCATTGTGGATGACGACATCGTGCCCTTATATGCCCCCATACGCTCTCTCTAAATTACGGAATCGTTGATGACGGGGAAGCCTCTTCATAGCTAAATGTTACTTCCGGCGTTCCTCAAGGAAGTGTAATAGGACCATTTCTTTTCTTAATTTTTATAAACGATCTCGGTGACAACGTTAATTGCAGGATGCGATTTTTTGCTGATGATGCACTTATTTATAGGGAAGTGGGGTGCTCTGACGATTGCTTGGAAATACAGCGCGATCTGGATGTTATTTCGGAATGGTGCCGTAAATGGCAGCTTACACTTAACTGTAAAAAGTGCAAGGCAATGCAAATAAGTAATAAAAAGACCCCGTTTGCTCACGAGTACAAAGTTAACAATTCAGTTGTTGACACGGTCGATTCCCTGAAGTATCTAGGCGTAACAGTACAAAGCAACATGAAATGGGACTTGCACATAACTTCCGTCGTAGGCAAAGCTAATTCTAAACTACGTTTTATAGGTCGTATTTTGAGAAGCTGCAATGCTCATTCAAAGGAAATAGCGTACAAAACACTAGTGCGTCCGCATTTGGAATACTGTTGTGCAATTTGGGATCCGTATCGCAAGGGATTGATTGACACGTTAGAGAAAGTACAGAGGAGAGCCGCTCGATTCGTGACCGCTAGTTACAGTCCTTATGTAAGTGTCACAGAGCTGATACGTGGGTTAGGCTGAGATTGTTTGGCGGACAGACGACGTCGTTTTCGTTTAAATTTGTTGGAGAATATGCGAAAATCTCTAATTTACGAGTGCAGCGAAATACTTCTTCCGCCAACCTATTTGGGTCGCAGTGACAGAAGGGATAAGATTCGAGAGATAAGATGCCGTACTGATACATTTATGTATTCTTTCTTTCCTCGTTCTGTTCGGGATTGGAAAACTCTAAAATAGGATTGGTGCTTAGCACCCTCTGCCACACACAGTAATTGTGAATTGCAGAGTATAGATGTAGATGTAGATGTAGAAATCCATCTTTGCTCCATAATGCCTACAGCACTGTCAAAATTATGTACTATGTAGTGTCTCTGGAGTTCAGCTTTCTTGTATAACTTTTACTACGTAGCAAATTGTGTGTTTGCAATTTTTAAATTAATTTATATATAACATAGTTACAAAAAATATATTTTCAGAATTAGTTATCTTTATGTATTGCAACTATGTTTGCATTTTTTTTTTTTTTTTTAACTTCGATATGGTATAAAACATTATCTCTGTTAGTCAAACTCAATAATATAGCTGAAATGTTGTTTGTTTACTAACAGATTAAAACTGGAGGGGGACGCAAATTAGTTGAGGTTAGGGAATGATGTTAACAAAATGTGAAAATATTGACATAATGAATTGGGAAGACAGAGAGCCATTTCGTGTGTTAATGTTACTGTATATTGAATTGCTCATTGACTTGAAATAACGAATTTTTTGGCATTGTTGTGGTACATATTGTTTACAAGCTTGTCATTGTGCTGTGGTCAGTCATGTGTGGTATTTAGGTGAGGCTGCTGTGTTGTGTGGTTTGCAGCATAAACGAAAGTTGAACTGTTGGCATTTTTGGTGTGATGCGTGGTTGTATTTACCGTAAAATTTTCCAATAATGTCTACTCTAGGCACAGCTCCTCAAAATGAAAGTGATGATGATTGGTGTGTGGATTGTTCTGATGATGAGAAATATGGCGTTATGGGTAAAGGTGACTGGTATATAAGATGTGAGGACATCATAAAAATGTTTGAATCTTTAGATAAAGACAAAGTCTTGAAACTTCAGTGGGAGTGTCCTGGAATGAAAAGAGTCTCACCTTCGGGTGAGGAAACTCCTAAGGAAGACGAAGAGGAATCGCTGGAATGTAAGCCTGAGGAGACATCAGATTTTGACTTCAGTGATGAAATGTCAGTTTCAGACGTGTCCTCTCTTCCAACACGTCGCGCTCAGCCTGTCGGCAGTGCCAGGAAGAAGACAACTAGCCTGGACGGCGTGCTGTCAAACATGAGGAGACACCGACAGATAGCAGAGAGAGAAAAGCAGGAGTGACCACACCGTTACCTTGTTACCTGGCAGAAACAACTGCAGTCAAACAGAAATTTATATATACAGTGAATGCATTGAATAGGGTAATGAAAGCTGAAGGCATGACATAATGTTAGATAAATGCAAGTACCAACACTTTCCTGTTACTTATTATTGGAATAAAAAAAAAATACCGTGTGGAATAATAATCAGCCCCTCTGTAGTGATATTCATTAGAAGAGATTGTTTTTTGTTCTTAAAAATATGTCCACACGTTTCACAGGCAATAATACTATTTAAGAAAAGACATGAATTATAGGCAAAGTTATTTCTAATGTTATTACCATTTTCTGTTTATTGGGGCCTTAAAAGTGCATCCTGGACCAAAATGTGTTGTTTCTTATGGTTGGCTTAAGTTTTTTTTGTCCATGGATTCTGATGATGTGTTCAAATTTGTCCATTACAGTGTATTGGTTATGCCTGTCATTGTCAATGTGAGCGTTGCTGATTCCAGGGATTGATTGCTAGTATGGAGTTAGTATGTGTTTCGTGGTTGTACTTTCCTTAAATAATATTTTACAAGGAACATGTTACCACATTTTCAGAACAAAAGAATAATTTTTTCTACAGTCGTTCTCGTTTTGGAGCATCCTAATTATCTTTAATGATAAGATTGTTTTCGATATGCTTGCTGTGCGTCATATTTACTGTTGTATAGTTAATTAAAAATAGTTAAAAGGTTTGCCAGATATTATTTATTTGCATTTGTCATACTATACAGTGCTATAGATCAAATCACTGCAATGACAAAAATTTATTGCAAATGTACTTTTGAGTACAACTTTTACACATTTCTCGTTTTTGCGAAAGCAAATTCCATGACAAATACATTTAATACCTTCTCACAATGCAATTTCGTGGAGTTATTGACTGATTCTTACACGAGTTTTTATTTATTATTTAAAATATTTTTATAGTATGTGGAGGTTAGGTAGACATTTGTATGGTGCTTTTCAGTAAACGATAAAATGTCATTATCTGAATTCAAGGATTATTATTTTCAGTTTGGTATCACATAAACTGAAGATTTCATTCCTTTTTTAATTATTGTCTGCGCACAAGCCTTTTTCAAGCAGTTTGACTAATGTTGCAGTTCGTTCTTTTGGTTTGTATGGGTTTTGCAATAATTTTTTTTGTATGGTCTACCCCTCCATGACATCATAATACTGCAGTAGACGATTGCAAGACATTATTGTATCATCTTGAATCAGCATGACACACTTGTAGTACTTTGGAAAGTAGCTCTAGTGGTGTTCTGGTCCAGGGTGCATTATAACCTCATTAATGCTTGTAAATCATATCCTGACTTATGCAGCATTATGATGTCATTAGTCTGCATGGAGGAATGTTGTTGAGTGAAATTTGACTATCCAGTTAACCCTTTTTTTGCGTACAAATTATTATTTATATTTTGACGTGATGCAAAAACTTTCCACTTTGATATTTGCAGAAAATTCTTCTGAGTAGTGGTTTTAGGTGAAGTTATTTTGATTGAAAGACATACATTCTTACTGTTTCAGCATTTGTGTAAGTGGTGCAATGGAGAAATGTGTACCAACTGGTATTCTGTGAGTAAACATCTTTTTACTGACCTAACTTATTTTTTGTCGCTCTCAAGTAATCGCTGAGCAGCCAGTTTGAATTTTTGCAACACTGGTAATGGTGACATTAAAATTGCTGTTATGCAATGTGAATAAGAAAGGATCGGGAAAAATAAACCCGTTGTTTGACACAGAAGGGCCAGGACAAACAGAAAAACATGAACGTACTTACAATATTGCAGTAAAAACCTTAATTGTATTGGAGGTGAGACATACGGATGCTTACACATGCAGACATAACACATGATTTTTATTTTTTAGACATAATTTATCTGTGAGCTTGACTATTATGTAGAATTGAAACAACATCTTTTTTCCCAGTTCTAGTAATATCATGCTTGAGGATACCGGTCGCCCACCTCAGTGATAATAGTCATGACTGGCTTAATTTGGTGATATTTAATTTAATTGCAATGCAGCACATGGATTGGTGGCAATTTCCATACAAACACATTTTGAGTTTTGTTATTAATTTTTATCTTCAGTTCTTTGAGTGTTATTACTCCACCTGTCTACTTTTGCTATGTATGAATTTTAAATTCTCTCAGTGTGTGTTTGCTGTCGTCACCAAGTGTTAAAAAACCTGTCTGATATTAGTGCCTTTTACTAATATGTTGCATAGTTATTTTAACATTTCCTGAATAATTTTTCTAGTTTTTCTACCTTCTGCGCTTGAATTACCAGTTTTACATTTATGTTGCATGCATGATGCTGGTATACTGGCAACATTTTAGTGATCATGCTTTGTAGAAGCACTTGTTTGAATGGAAATCAAGTGATTCGAGTCTTCTAGAGATCAGGATTCCACCGCAACATTTCTCTACGCTCGCTAATGACATCATAATACGGTGGATCAAAAGATGTATTAATTATATTGCAGTACACCCTGGACCAGCATGACACCACAAAATGTACTTTGGGAAGTATTTCTGACAGTAGCTTGTGTTTTACGGTCGCAGTATTATGACTTCAATCTTCGTGGAATTGTGATCTGCCTACTGATCTGTTAAGGGCAGCATGAATATAAAGCCTACCCTTATCCTCCTCAAGGGCCCCCCCCAAACAAAAATTGCTCTAGGCCCCCCTCCCCCACCCAAAAACCAAATACGCTCAAGTCCGTCCCAAACCAAAATCCTGAATCCAGCAATGGTCGTGTGTTTTGTGTTGTATGCCTTGCCTGACAGAGATATTTTTTCCCATCCACTACAAGTGCTAATAAAATAAAGATCAGTACCTGGCTCCAATAACAAGAATCAATATGTAAATTACTAGTTGTTGCAGAAAGATAATGTGAGGATTTAGTATTATTTATTTATTTTTTCCCCCAGTCACCATTTTCCCCATCATTTGCAACAATCTATTGATTTTGTTTCATCCCCTCCCCCCCCCCCCCCCCAAGTCATGTTGGATAGATATAGTGCCATTTTTTCCCATCATTTGGATGCTATTGAAAGTACATCGTTAAACAGTTTTTGAGCCAAAGGAATGAAAAGTTGCAAGGACTGTGATTTTGCAAATAAGGGGCCAAAAGCACCAGAGCAATGTGGTTTTCTTTGTGCAAAAAATTCGTTATCCGAGATTGCTGTGTGTCGTGGGTTACAAAGACCTCCCCCTTTGTCAGTATTTGATTTTTACTGGAGTTTGTGAAACTGTCGAAACTACTTTCCACTGAAAAAACATTATGACATTGTAATATTGCAATAGTTCAGTCACAGGACTTGTATTTTGTTGGATCAGAATGACATCACTAAAAGTGCTTTAAGCAGTTTCAGTGGTGCCCTGTGGTCCAGGGTGCATTACAACTAAAGTACCGCCTGTAAATAATATGTCGTATGATTGACTGCTCCAGTACTAAGTTGTCATTACCTTGAACAGTGGACAGCAGTTCTACTGGTATTACGATATCCAGGAAAACAAGTATTTTAAGCGTTGCCATAGTAGAAAGTGTCAATTTTATTACCAGTCCCTCAATGGCGTGCTTTACTAATTTTTGGAAAGTAGTCAGTATTGTAGCTGCACATCTACTATAATAATAAAAAAATATTATTTCTTGAAAAGAAAAGAAAACGGAAAAACCCCTGGAAAATCCAGAATTTGTTTGTTTATTTTGCTGAGAATATGTGTTCTACACTTTACAATTGCCCTGTGTATCTCTTTATATAAATAAATCAGTTAAAACACAATACAAATTATTAATATATTTTTCTCGGACTTCCAGCCGTGTTAAGATGTCACAATTGTGGGACGTTTCGAAGGCGTCCTTCTCTGCCTTCATTCTCAACCAAATGTCAATGATTAACTGTTTGTTTATTCAGCTGCTGCTATAGAAACGGTGGAAGACAAAAACCAACACAACGTGATTATGTCATCTGCTCTTCTGCTCGTTACCGGCGCGAAACTGTTTCAGCATTTTAATGGCCGGGTTCCAGGCCGCACTGAGTTGATAACCAGTGTCCCTGTTAACTAATAAATCAGTTGATCTTATTTCTACAGCCTCTGTAATAACGCTGGTCCAAAAATCTTTGACCCGGGCTAAAATTGTTATTTTTTCAAATTCAAAAGTGTGACCCTCTTGCACACTATGTTGGTTGAGAATGAAGGCAGAGAAGGACGCCTTCGAAACGTCCCACAATTGTGACATCTTAACACTGCTGGAAGCCCGAGAAAAATATATTAATATTCAACGCCGTGAAAAATTATGATCATACAATACAAATTGTTTATTAACATTCAAAACAAGGAAAATATGCAAAAAAAATGTCTCTAAACCTTGCACAACAGTACCCAGCCTATTTGTCTGCAAAATCTTTAATGTAATTTGGGAAGACCACTTTGGTGTAAGTCTGTAATTACTATTTTATCATGTTCAATTAATTGTGTGCCTTAATATTATTTTGTGATAAAATTTCTGTCTATAAATGAATTATCACTTTTGAAGTTGAGTATCGTGTACTCCCATCAATTCAGTGTCTGTATCACTTGTTGAAATTACTCAAGCATCATCTATATGATCTGGTACATGACTTAAATGAATATAAGAATGTAACTCATCTAGCAAAGCAGTAATTCTTTCCAAAACATGTCTGTAATTTTCCTAACATTTCTACTGTTCATCATTAACAATGCCTGTGATTTATTTATTTATTATTTTAAAATGTAAATGCAGGAACATTTTGATAGATTTAGCTATATTTTATCATTACAATTAATATAGCATTTCAACTGAATATTGGTATATTATTGCCACTAATGCTTGCTACTAGTTCGTTGTCTGTTTATGATCACATCAATTAATCAGTATTTTCAACTTGACTCCTGTCTCTGCAATGTTGCTCTTATAAAATATTATTTAGCTTATAACAAGAATTGTTTTTAGGCTGTATGAGCTACTGAAACTCATCCTCTAAAGCCTTACATTAAAAAATAGTGCCGAGAATAGCCTGCGTTATGGTTTTGTTAGTAGAGTTTGGAATGTGAGCGTTTCCAAAGGCTTGTTCAGTTAAAGGATGAGAGTATTTTAATTTGCCATGCAATGCACACCATTGTCATGTCTAGATTATCTAACACAGTAATGCATACTGATTTAGGGGAACTATAGCTTAACGTGGAATCCAAATTGTGGAAGCGTTGTGGTGTACTTCAAAATACACAGGAAGCTGTGCCAGATGTGAAGGTTGGGTTAAGAGCCTTTGTATATCCAAGACAGGGATTTGAACCGAGGATCTCGAGTCAAATGCCTTAACTACTGGGCCACCGGACTGCTTGACAGCCATTAATGTTTTGTGCAGAAATTGCATTATTAAAATCATGGATTGCTGTATTGTAAACATATTAACAGATAACTGAAAGGGGGATATGACAGAGCTTAGAATCGAAAGGGTTTAATCCAGAACTCATCTTATGAACGGCCTTTACTTCTACCAACTATAGTCTTTATATAATCTCTTTCTTCTGAGTTGTAATGAAGTTTTTCTGTTCTCTGTCACAACTGACAGACTTGCAGTTCCTTGTCCTGCAGTCTGTATTACGTCTTTATAAATCTGAGCCTCCTCTACGAAAACTTTTACCAGCTCTTCACTGCCTTGGACTGCACTGTTTCTCATCTCTTTCTAATTTAATTTCATTGTGGTGGGGTGCCTATTCTAGTGATAGTTTCCCTACGCACCCTTTTCACCCCCTTTATGTACCTGCCTACTTTTGTCCTCTATGAATTTCAACTTTAAATTGTTCCAACATTCCTGGTAAATTATTCATCATTTCTCTTGGTAACTTACTGCAATTCTCAACCCCCTTACTTACAAAAGAAAATCTTCCCACACTCTTACGCATGAAATTGAGCACCAGCTTGTGGTCTTGGTCGTCTTTTTCCTTCTGTGCACTATTCTTAATTCTTACACCAATACCTTTCCACACCTCATCACAAATGGTGTTGTATATAAGGGTGCACGGTGTTGCAATAAATTATTGACAGTTATAGTGACAGTTTACTTAAAATATTGAAAGAATTAAAATAAAAAAAAGTGGTGAAATGCAAACATAGGTGAGTAGAAAATTGGTTCAGTGCCATGTGCTGCTTTTTAACTGATGACTACTGTGTTTTGATGTTATACTTGATTTTTATCTTGTGTTGAGGTATAAGGCAGTCTCTCGAGCTGAGAAGCCTTCGAGTGATTGTGTTACTGGCTAAGCCATAACATTTAGGAGGCTGTGGGTTTGATTCCCACTGAGCGTAGTGGGTGAGCAGCGATGCTCTTTTGGATATTGCAGGTTCGAATCCCCGTACAGCCATCGAAATTATGGCTTTCCGTACTTTCCCAAAACCACTCCGGTGAATGGTTGCTGCTAAAGGCCATTGCAAAATTCCTTCCTGTTTTTTGACTCCCAGTTTCTTCCTTCTTTGAGCGATGTGGATGAGGCATAAATCCAGAAAAAAATTTTCAGCTAGAGTTATTACATTGATAAGGGTTTACACACAAAAATTATTTTCAATATGAATAAACAATTAGACTGGAAGGGACCAAAATGTGCTAGATAAAAAATAAAATTTAGGTTAGCAGAATAAATCACTGCTTAACACAGATGACTAAGTTAATACATAAAAAAATACTTTGTATGTATACCTGATAATTACAGTCTTAATTGTGTTATACATGTGTTTGTGTTTCATAAATAATGTTCGGAGATGCCTTTACTTCGCCTGGCTGTGATCCATGAAGCTTGCAGTGTTGTATGGTGTGGTCATGGTGTTTGAGCAGTGTTTGTTCTACAATCTAGTTTAAATACTTTGTGACGTATATAAAACATATGGGGCTGAAATGAATAAAGAAGGACATGTACTCTGCCAATGGAACTAATTCACCAAGCAGTCTAACAATCAGCACAGCACATGTACTTAGGAACTGTGACCCGCCGGAGTGGCTGCACATTTTGAGACCCAACCAGGGAGGTTCAACGGGACCAGGTCCGAGTCCTAGACCACACACACAGGCTGTCCTGATTGCAGTGTTTAACCATTTTTCACACATTTCAAGGCAAATTAGGAAGGTCCACAATCTCCTTCTCACAAAATACAGAAATGTATGAGGCGTATTTCTTAAGTAAGTTCCGTTTTGTCGCACCGTCGCTGCAGCGCTACGGTCTGTGATCCGTGCATGCGCACTGGGTACCTGCATCTCTTGCCTACGCACTGACGCCATTACAGTCTAATTCTTCCTTGTTTATGTTGTTCACCGAGTGTTTAAGATGCCTCCGATAATCGTGAGTCCTGCCGACTGTAAAGTACAGGCTGTTATAAGATTTTTTTGTGCTAAAGGCCTAAAACCGATCAATATTCATCGTGAGATCTGTGCAGTTACGGACAAAACATTATGAGTGATGGAATGGTGAGAAAGTGGGTTAGAGCATGATGAACAAATGTGCATGATGAACAACGGATGTGGGCGTCCTTCGGTCGTTAATGAAAGTATGGTGCAGAAAGTGGACAATAAGGTGAGAGAAAACAGACGCTTCACGATTTCCTCCTTGTGTGATGACTTTCCTAATGTTTCTCGTAGTGTTTTGTATGGAATTGTGACTGAGCACTTGAATTACTGAAAATTGTGGTAACGTTGGGTACCAAAAATGTTAACGGCTGTGCACAAAACAAAACATTTAGGCAGTGCATTGACTTTCCTTGAGCTGTACCACAACGATGGTGATGATTTCTTAAGCCAGCCAAATTGTTACGGGCGAGAGACATGGGTGGCCTACGTCAGACCTGAATCAAAGCAACAGTCCATGGAATGGCGGCATTCAGATTCACCCAAAAAAGTGAAGTTAAGCAAACTATTCTGCCCGGAAAATCACGTGCACAGTTTTTTGGGAGAGAAAAGGAGTATTGCTTGTGGAATTTCTGCCTCGTAATTAGACAATCAATGCAGCAGCTTATTGTGAGACATTGAAACAATCTACGCCGTTCAATCCAGAACAAAAGACGTGGCAAGTCTAGAAAGGGCATCGTTTTGCTGCACGACAATGCCCGTCCACATGTTGCCAATCAGACTAAAGATCCCACACATCTTTTTGATGGGAAACTCTAGATCATCCTCCGTACAGCCCTGATCTGGCGCCCAGTGACTACTATCTGTTCCTGCACTTGAAGAAACACCTGGGCGGTCAGCATCTTGAAGACGATAACGAAGTCAAAACAGTTGTGATGCAGTGTTTATCAAGTCAGGCGGCAGACTTCTATGAGGAGGGTTTTCAAAAACTGGTACTACGTTATGACAAGTGCCTCAATATTGAAGGGAATTATGTAGAAAAGTAGAGTAAGGTACAGGTTTTCATGTAAAAATAAAATTATTGAGATATGTTTGCATGTCTTTGTTTAATTTCAAAATGGTACTTACTTAAAAAACATGCGTCGTACTCAATACACACAATTTTTTGCACACGCATGGCATAACAACATTCTTCCAATAGGGAAAAAGCTCTGCATCTGACAAATCCAGTTCTGTGTCCTCCCACCTTTACACCTGTGGTATCTCGTGGTCCACCAAGATTATATATATAAAAAAAAGGAAAGTATGATCAGGCTTTTATAAATTGTTTCCAAAAGAGAAGAAAAAATTAATCTAGTCTACTATTTAATTTCCTAAGCTCACTCACCCCAATAGCTATTGGCTGGAGAACGGAGTCACGTGTCAGGCTTCACTCGCAAATTAACAGCGACCAGAGATACCATTACAAGAAATTTGAGGTTATGTCCCCAATTTAATAGCTCAGCAACTG